>JAUMHM010000001.1:19046775-19063832 GCA_032362435.1 Melikaiella ostensackeni | reverse complement strand
TCCTACTTGCGGTAAGCTTGCCTTCAGTTTGCGGCGCAAACTTCCGAACCTTACACCGCAAACTTTCGGCAAGTTTGCCACAAACTGTTGCGGTTCTGGTACACGACCTAAGTTTTTTTACGCACACACTCTCGTCAGTGACACATTGACTGGCGTCCATCTAACGCGTGCTTCTGATTGGTTAATCTTTAATTGTTAATTACTCAGTAATTATTGACTTCACATAATTATTTTACTATCATTAACGACGCCATTTTTTATGAGGAATTCAAAAATATAAAAATGTACCTTGAGTACTGGGTCACCCTGTATATTAACATTTATATTTAAAGATTAGCAATAGAATTTCTTCATTTATATATTCACACAACATTACGGATCTATTTGACGAAATATCAATCAATTCACAAGTTATTTTATTTATTAAAAAAATGAAAACTTACGTGATTTCTCGAGCACTCGTGAATCCAGAAACGAGAACTATTAGCACAAATGTCGCGATAATGAGCCTCATGGCGACAATGAACTATTATTTTCTCGATAGGAAAACGGCCCCTGGAAAAAATGTGAAAGATTTTTGCACTCGAAGACTAAACACTATATTGAAAGTTAGTAGCTCTGAACTTCATCGGATTTAGATCATTCTTATGTTTAGCCAATGTACACAAATGCATTATTTGTCATGTGTAGTATAAGCGTAATGTCTTTCCGCGAATAATTAGTTTAATAACTCTTGCAGATAAGGAACATTAGGGTCAGCAATTGATGACCTTTTTGCTGACAAATCTCGCAGAAAACGATTATTATATTGTTATTATTACTCTACTAGAGATTTCATGCAGAGATGATTTTAAGTTTTCAATCGTCAATTTTTTTCAAATTTGGAAAACCTTTCATTTTCAAAACGCTTCTAATATACAAGGTTCGTTTGACAAGTTTAGTAAAGAAACAAGTAAGAATTTTTATTGTTGAAAAGTTTGCCTTTATTTCTCAACAAAGTCTCCTTCGAGGGCGACTCACTTAGTCCAGCGAGATTCCAATTTTTTTATCGCTTCAGGAAAGTAAGATTTCTCGAGGTCTGCTAAATACGCTTTTACGGCATCGATTACTTCTTCATTGGACAAGAATCTCTTCCCACCGAGCCAGGTCTTAAAGTTCGGAGCCCAGTACGTGTATTTTTGCCATTGCGATTGCGGAGGTGTGAGCCGGTGCGTTGTCGTGATGAAACAGCACTTTTTTGTGCGCCAATTGTGGCCATTTTTTTGTAGCTTGGCTTTCAAACGATCCAATTAATGATGCATAATACGTTTCTGTTATAGTTTTACCCTTCTACAAGTAATCATTGAGCATAATTCCTTCATAATCTCAAAATACTGTGGCCATCACCTTCCCAGCTGACAAAACAGTCTTCGACTAGTCTTCGACAACAGCTTCGACTACTGCTTTGTCTCGGGTGTATAGTGGTGGATTTCGTCACTGCGTTGAAACGTCATTCGGTCGCGCTTTTGATCGGGAGTCAGCAATCGCGGCACCCATCTTGCACACACCTTCTTAACCTCTGGTTTTTCGTGCAAGATGTTACAGATTCGTTCAGTGGAGATGCCTGCAGTCTTAGAAATCTCACGCACCTTGGTTTGGCGGTCTTGGATAACCATGTGATGATTTTTTCCACCATTTTCGATGTGGTAACCTCAATTGGGCGTTTGGAGTGCACTTCATCTTTAATTGTGGTTCGGCTACGTTTAAATTCATTTATCCAAAGATAAACGGTTTTCAACGAAGGAGCAGACTCCCCGTGAAATTTGTCTAACTCGGTTTTGATCTACGCGGCCGTCCAATTTTTTAAATAAAAATGTTTTACCACTGCACGGAACTCTTCTTTTTCCATTTTTTCGAAAACTACTGACACGTTCACTACAAACATACTACAAAGTTCATTTTGGCGCCATCTAGCAGGAAATTTTACTTACTTAACAAACGAACCTTGTAGAAGAGTTTCCAGCGTCTGGGAAGCGTTTCTACTATTTAAATTTATAAACTATAAAATTGAATAAAAATTCGACAAATTTAGATTTTAGTCCAGTCGTGCAAAAAAATGTTTGCAATTTTCTTTTTTTTTGTTAATAACAAGAGTGGATCTACCTTAACTTCCTCGAAGGTTTCTGGGTCCCAATAAGATACATATTTAAACGTTTTAAGCAAAAAAATTGTTGGTGGCTTCGAGCTCCAGCACAAATGCTAATTTGACTGGACTACTTGTTGATAATTGATAGCGAAAACGCTTTCGAATTTGAGACCCTATAGTTTGTTTAATTTTTATGCTAATTTTCATTTTGGAATAAGTAACTGACATTGAGGCACTCAGAATTGGGGGTCGTTTTTCGACTAACCGTTATTTGCTGCAGAGTTACCTTAAAAGTTAACATTAACCCTAATATAAGTGATTTTATCAAAATTAGTCGCAATTTGCAAAATTTCAAAACGAACACTGAAATGACGTAGCTCCGACGTCGTTTCGACCTCTTCTAGTAAAGTTTGTTACACGCATGTCACAAATAAAAGTTAACGACTAATAATCTTTTTTAAAACTTATAATCTTTGTTAGTGTCAATTTTTTGAAATTATTTCAAACTCCAAATGAATATTTAGGAAAAGTAATTATAATTTCAAAATGTTCAAAAGATTTATTGTCAAAACGTACTGTTTTGAAATGCCTAAAAAATACAATTTCCATAAAATTTTTACAAATTGATCTTGAAATTTAAAAATTGAGAAAAATAACTTTACGAAAATTGTGTCAACATTCCAACTTTAATTTGTATTTGAAAATGCCTCCACTCTAATGTTTGCCACCGTGCATGATCGGATGTACAAAGGCGACATCTACAACGTCACTCGTGGGCGAAAGTCGCGCCATTTTGTGATTTCTTGACGTTTCTTCGTGTCAGCGTTTGGATTGTTGGTTATCATTATTTTATTTTCGCGTAACTGTTGAGATATTTAAAAATGGATGATAATAATAATTCCAGTGATGAGGAAATTGTTATTCGTTCAGAAAACTAAGTAGAAGAAGATAGTCAATTGGTAAGAAAAGTGTAATTACATGCATTTGCTAATTTTATGTTTCAATAACCTTATTCATTTCCTTTAAAAAGTACTCACCTGTAGAATCTGTTTCACAATTTTGAAAACAATTAAGTTAGCATCTCGAGTAGATATTTTTGGATATTAAAATGAATAATTTTCATCAAAACTGTTCATCTACTTTGAATTTTTATCGAATTAACATCGTTTAAGATCGTTTGATCATTTTTGTGCAAATAAAACATTAAATTATAAATGTATGTCATGCCAAAATTTGACGCTATACAGAATACAGGTATAAGTCTATGATGATTTGTCGCATATCTATGATTATACTGCTAAAGATTTTTTATTACGAAGTCAAGTTCTCAAATTTTGGTTTTATGGTTTGTGTCGCATCCCATAATTTATTATAATATTTCATTAGTGTTAATTAGTGACAGAAAAATGATTTAACATTGTACATGGAATAATATATACATCGTTTTTATTCCATTCAATAAAGGAAATTTTGTTGCCAACAAATCTTTCCACTATTGACAGGGATCGTAGGAGATTTTGTCTCGAGTGAATTTATGATTAATATTGATTACTTAGTAATTGCTTAGTTGCATTAAAACATCATTAGTTCGTTTAGTTACATTCATTTTTGAATATTAAATTGAACAATTTATATGAAAACTGTTAAACTGCTTTAAATTGATTGATATGCATAATCGTTTAGAAAAGTATTTTCACCAGTAATAAATAAAATGGAAACATTAAATTGATGCAGATTCTTTCCTTGTGTGCAGTGCTGATCGCGATTTAAATGCAGTCGAGAAGCGGCCAAATCTTGCCTGAAAAATGCTCCGTGGCGGAAACAAGAAGACGACACTTACGGAAATATGTTATTATCAAAGTAACCTTTGTGAAAGTTTTTTATTCTACTTGAAGTTTTAGTTTGACTCTTATAAATTATTATCTAACTAAAGTTGAATAATTAAAAATTTCCTTGTATTTGAAAGGTCGCTGAGTAGAAGGGCGTAAGTGCCAAATTGCGAATTTAACAGGAAACACAAAAAACTAAAAAAAAATGTTAGTACTTTCGAGCTATGACTTAGCTCTATTGAATTGCGAAAGGAACATCCTGAAAGAAGTAACCATTTCCAAGGAATACCCCTGATGAAGATACGGCGGGTCCCCAAAAACGAAAATATTTCTCAAAGATCGAAATGAAATCTGTTTTCTTCCCGTTAGAACCTGGTTAGAAGTTCTAGATAGAGTTCGGCTAAAACAGCTTTACTGAACCAGCCAGGCCCTCTCTATTTTCCCCGATTAGCGCCCGATCAGAATTAGGGAAAACTAGCCGGAGACCTTCCAAATCTCGATCGCAATTTCTACATGGGTAGTTGTCATTCTCAGTGCCTCAATTCAAGTATCTCATCGCTCCTTTTTATGATATTGTATCCTTGTCAGTGAATTTTTAATATCACTATTAAACTCCAGACAATACAATCAAACGAGCTTACAAGGAAATGATCGGAGTTGGGATTTTTGCTTAAATTTCATAAATTCCCTACTGAGAGTTCATTGGATGACTATTAATTGGCCGAAACATTGTTTGCCCATGGCGAACCGTTTTCGAAAAAATCGACTTTTTCAACCAAAAAAGATCAATTTTCAACTACAGTGATAAATGTTCAAACAAAAAAATTATTTTTCAACGCAGAAGTTCAACTTTCAATTAAGTAGTTGAATTTTCGACCAAAAAATATTTTAATTTTAAATCAAAGATAGTTGAATCCAACCATAAACGACGATTTTTGAACAAAATAGTTGAATCTCCACCAAAACAAATTGATTTTCAACCAAACAGTTGAATTTTTAACCAAAAAAAGATGATTAGAAGAAATTTCTACCAAAAGAAATAAATTTTTAAAGCAAAAAGACGAAATTTCTATAAATTGAATAAATCAAATCATTTCCACAAATCTACAAATTTTAAACCCGAAAATATGAATTTTCTGCAAAAAAGTTTATTTTCAAGCAAATAGTTCAATTTTCATCCCAAAAATACAATTTTTCAGCAATGCAGTGGAACTTACAGCCAAAAAGACGAATATTCAACCAAAAAGGATGACTTTTTAACAAAATTGTTAAATTTTCAACAAAATAATTAAATTCTCAGACAAATAATAAGATTTTTAACCAAAAAGACGAATTTTCAACCAAAAAGGATGACTTTTTAATGAAATTGTTAAATGTTCAATATAATAATTAGATTCTCAACCAAATAGTAAGATTTTTTGAGGAAATAGATGAAGTTTTAAACTAGTAAGACGAAATTCATTTTAATTATGAATCTTTAACCAAAAAAATGAATTGTTAACTATTGAACATTCAAGACAAAAACGGTGACGCGTTTTCGAAAAAATCATCTTTTTTGAAAATGATTTTTTTGTGGAATTCAATTTTTATGTATTAAATTTTCATGTAAAATTATGTAAATATAACATTTTTAACACTTGTTTCTAATATAAAATTGAATTTTCTTCTATTTCCAAATGTGGAAAATTCAATTTTAAATTTTCTTCAATTTTCAGTAGTTGAATTTTGTATTAAAAACAAGTGTTCAATATGTTAGAGTTGAATATTTTCACATGAAAATTTAATAAATAAACATTTCAATCCATAAAAAAATGAAAAAGTCGATTTTTTCGAAAACGCGTCAACGTTTCTTTCTTGAAGTTTCAGAAGTTAACAATTCATTTTTTGGGTGAAAATGCAACATTTCAGTTGAGTTTCGTCTTTTTCGGTTCGAAAATTTATTCCTTTGGTTAAAAATTATTTTTCTTTTTAGTTGAAAATTAAAATATAGTTTGCTTGTTTGTCTTTTCTAGTTGAAAATTAATCGATTAATTTCAAGCATTTTCAAGCAAAAAGATCTTTTTGCTTGAAAATTCCACTATTTGGTTAAAAGTTGAACTCCTTTGTTAAAAATTTATTTTTCTGCTTGAAGGTTCATCATTTTAGTTGAAAATTCATCTTTTTGGTTGAAAATTCATCTTTTTGGTTGAAAAATAATTTGTTTTGGTTAAACATCCAACTATTTTGTTGAAAATTCGTTTTTTGGTTGAAATTTGACCTTTTATAGTTAAAAAATGAAATATTTGGTTAGAGATTCACGTACTTTGTTGAAAATTCATATTTTTGGGCCGAAAATTCAACTTCTTTGTAGAAAATTTGTCTTTTTGGCTTAAAATTTTGAGATATTTGATTATTTTCTTTTTCTTTCTTGACTGAAAAATCTTTCTTAGTCAAAAATTCAACTGTATGGTTAAAAATTAATCTGTTTTGCTTAAAGATCCAACTTTTTTGTTGAAAATTCGTTTTTGGTTGAAAATTGATCTTTTTTAGTTAAAAAATGAACTATTTGGTTACAAATTCATGTATTTTGTTAAAAATTCATATTTTTGGGTTGAAAATTCAACTGCTTTGTAGAAAATTCGTCTTTTTGGCTTAAAACTTCAACAATTTGGTTGAAATTCTTTTTATTTCTTGACTGAAAAATCTTTCTTGGTTAAAAATTCAACTGTTTGGTTGAAAATTAATCTGCTTTGGTTAAATATTTAAATATTTTACTGAAAATCCGTTTTTTGGTTGAAAATTGATCTTTTTTAGTTAAAAAATGAGCTATTTGGTTACAAATTCATGTATTTTGTTGAAAATTCGTCTTTTCTGGTAGAAAATTAATCTTCTTTGTTGCAAATTCATCTTTTTGGTTGAAAATTCCACTACTTGATTGAAAGCTGAATTCCTTTGTTGAAAATTCATTTTTTCGTTTGTTTGAAGATTCATAATTTTAGTTGAAAATTTATCTCTTTAGTTGAAAATTTACTTTTTTTAGTCGAAAATTCAAATATTTAGTTTGAAATTTCATCTCTTTTGGTTTAAAATTTTATTCATTGGTTGGGATTTTATTTATTTTGTTGAAAGTTTAACAATTTTGTTAAAAAATCATCCTTTTGTGTTGAAAATTCGCATTTCGTCTTTTTGGTTTAAAACTTCATCTCTTTTGGTAGAAATTTCTTCTAATCGTCTTTTTTAGTTAAAAATTCAACTATTTGGTTGAAAATTTATCTGTTTTGGTTAAGAGTTGAACTACTTGAAAATTGAACTATTTGGTTGGAAATTAACTTTTTTGTTGAAAATTTATATTGTTGGGTTGAAAATTCAACTGCCTTGTATGAAATTCGTCTTTTTGGCTTTAAGAATTCAACAATTTGGTTGAAATTCTTTTTCCTTCTTGACAGAAAAACCTTGGTCAAAAATTCAACTGTTTGGTTGAAAATTAATCTGTTTTGGTTAAATATCGAACTATTTTGTTGAAAATTCGTTTTTTTTTGTAGAAAACTAATTTTTTCGTTGAAAATTCATGTTTTTGGTGAGAAATTCCACTACTTGGCTGAAAGTTGAACTCTTTTGTTAAAAATTATTCCCTGTGGTTGGAAATTTATCTTCTCTGATAAAAAAATTAATCTTCTTCATTGAAAATTCAACTACTTGGTTGAAAGTTGAACTCTTTTGTTAAAAATTCATCTCTGTGGTTCAAAATTGATCTTCTTTAGTTGAAAATTAAAATATTTGGTTGCAAATTCGTTAATTTTGTTGAAATTTCTTCTTTTCTGGTAGAAAATTCATCTCTGTGGTAGAAAATTTATCTTTTCTGGTGGAAAATTAATCTTCTAGGTTGAAAATTCATCTTTTTGGTTGAAAGTTGAACTCCTTTGTTGGAAATTAATCTCTGTGGTTACAAATTTATCTTTTCTAGTTGAAAATCCAACTATTTGGTTGCAAATTCTTGAATTTCATTGAAATTTCGTCTTTTCTGGTAGAAAATTCATCTCTGTGATTGAAAATTAATTTTTTTCAGTTGGATATTCAAATATTTGGTTGCAAATTCATGTATTTTGTTGAAAATTCGTTTTTTTTTTTGGTAAAAAATTAATCACTGTGGTAAGAAATTTATCTTTTCTGGAGAAAAATTGATCTTCTTGGTTGAGAACTCATCTTTTTAGTTGAAAATTGAACTATTCGGTTGAAAATTCATCTATTTTATTGAAAATTCGTCTTTTCTTCTAGAAAAATGTTATACTTACATAATTTTACATGAGAATTGAATAAATATACATTTCCATCAATAAAAAAAGAATTTTGAAAACGTCGATTTTTTCGAAAGCGAGTCGTCATTCGCAAATAATGTTTTGGCAAATTAATAGTCATCCAAGGGACTCACAGTAGATAATTTATGAAGTGTAAGAAAAAATCCCAACTGTGGTCATCTTCTTGTTAGTTGATTCCTCTCTGTGCCAAGGTCCTTTGCTCTCTTTTACATTTCTAAAAAATCTCGATTCTCTAATAAAAATCCGGAACTGAGGGCGAAAATATCTACGAATAATGACTTCTTTGTGTAAGCCAGAAACTCAACACCTGAACCTATTAAAATTCAGAAAGTCGAGGACTGCACATGTGTAGGTATTAAAAAGGTTCTTGCTGCGAGCCATGTGGCCCATTTAGAGCCACATCTGTTATTTCTTTTACAGCCTCCTTGTGACCACTTACTCTTGTTATTCTAACTTTGTTCTGACTTCAAATCCTTGAAAGTCTGAACCAATCTACGAAAATAGTTTACCTTTCAAAAATGGAAATTTCAAAAAAAAATTAAATGAATATTTCCACGAGGGTTTAATTAATCGGATTTTTGGTGTGCACTAGATTGCAAAATTGCAAGATTGCATGGGATTGCAAAAGAATGCAAGGATTATAGGAAATTCATTATACAGAAAAAGTTTATAGGATAATCAGTGCTGCAATAAATAATAGAAAAATATTGAAGGAATTCATGCAAAAAATAGAGAAAATACAATGGAACGATTTTTTTTACAATTAGGCCACTCATAATCTCATATGGAAGTACTATACATAAAAATATCAATTCTGCGCAAATCATCTCTGCACAGCAAAAATTAATAAATAATAGTAAAATAAAATTCAATAATTTATTCCCCAAAGTTCTTTAGAAGTCTCTTGAAATTTGTAAAATCCCCTAAATTTTTTCAAATACTTGGAGGTCCTATAAAACCCCTTAAATCTTGTGAAATTCTTTTAAATTTCTTGAAATCGTTGGAAAGCCTGCAAATTTCTTTGATATCCCTTTAAATTTTTGAAATCTTTTGAAAGTCTTCAATCATTTAAAATAACTGTCAGTCTATGTAATCCTTTGAAATTGTTTAAATTTCGTCATATTCCTTGAAATCTTTGAAAGTTTTACAAATTTATTGAATAAGTAGGAATCATTCGAAATCCCTTAAATATAAATTAGATTAATCTTATTTATTGAAGTTCTCTGAAAAATAAACCGTTCAAATCCCTAGAAATCTTTTAAATCCCTTGATACCTTTGGAAATATTTTTTATTCCATTAAAATCTTTGAACCCTTTTTGTATTCCTTTGAAGTCGTTTAAAATAGTTAGAAATCTGTAGAAATTATTTAAAATCCCTTGAAAATGAAATAAATTTAATTTATTCCCTAAAGTTGTCCAGAAATCCCATGAAGTTTGTAAAATTCCCTAAAATCTGTTAAATATTTTCAGGTCCTACAAAATCCCTTCAATCTTCTGAAATTTCTTTAAATCTTTGGAAATCTTACAAATTTCTTTGACATTCCTTGTAAAATCATATTTTTACTTGATTAATTGATATTTTTCTTAATGGTAACGATATTTTTGTGGATAGAGAGGGTTTTAAAACTTAGTACTCGCACCTATAATTCTTACACATCGTAAATTGTCATTAAATATGAATAAATGATTTAACATCATGACTTATGACTATTTTACTTTAAAAAAAATTGATACAAATTTAATTTTTCGGGTTTAAAAGTCGACTGTTCTTGACAAAATTCGACTTTTTAGCTCGAAAACTCAAGTCTTTTGTCGAGAATTCGTCTTTTTGGGTTGGAAATTCATCTTTCTCGGTTGAAAATAACTTGCTTGTTAAAAATTCAAATTTTCAAGGTTAAAAATTCAACTATCTTCTAAAAAAATCGTCTTCTTGGCTTGAAAATTCAACCATTTCCTATTTGGTTACAATTCATTTTTTTATGGTAAAAATGTAATCTTTTTGGGTTAGAAATTTATCTTTCTTGGTTGAGGATTCAATTTTTCATCTTGAAAATGCAGTTGTCTTCTAAAAAATTCATTTTTTTGGCTCAAAAATTCAACTATTTGGATGAAAATTAATTTCTTATGGTAAAAATGTTATATTTTTGGATTAAAAATGCATCTTCTTTGGTTAAGAATTTAACATTTTAGCTTGAGAATGCAATTGTCATATAAAAAATTCATCTACTTGGCTTGAAAATGGAAATGTTTGGTTGAAAATTATTTTTTCGTTGAAAATTTATCTTTTTGAGTATGAATGTCATCTTTCTTGGTGAAAAATTCATCTTTCTTGGTTAAAAATAACTTGCTTGTTGAGAATTCAAATTTTTAAGGTTAAAAATTCTACTCTCTTCCAAAAAATTTGTCTTCTCGGCTTGAAAATTCAACTATTTCGTTGTAAATGCAGCTGTTTGATTGAAATTTTTTTCTGAAAATTCAACTATTTGGTTAAAAGTTCATCTTTTATGGTAAAAAAGTAATTTTTTTTGTTAAAAATTCATCGTTCTTGGTTAAGGATTCAACTTTGAATCTTGGAAATGCAGTTGTCTTCTAAAAAATTCATCTTCTTTTCTTAAAAATTCAGCTATTTGGTTGAAAATATTACTGTTTTTGGTTGAAATTTGACCTATCTGTTTGAAAATTCTATCAGTTGGTTGAAAATTAATCTTTGCAGGTTCTAAATTCAATTGTTTTTTTGAAAATTATTATTTTTTCAAATTCATCTTTTCAGCAGATAAGTTATCTTTTTTGGTTAAAAATTTATCTTTTTCGGTTGAATGTAACTTTCTTCTTGAAAATTCAAATTTTTAAGGTTGAAAATTCATCTTTCTTGGTTAAAAATAACTTTTTTCTTGAAAATTCAACTTTTCAGTTTGAAAGTTCAATTGTCTTCTAAAAAATTCGTCTTCTTGTATTGAAAATTCAACTATTTAGTTGAAAACTCACCTTGTTTGGTTGAAAATTATCTTTTTTGTCGAAAAATTCATCTTTTCATGTTTGAAATTCATCTGTCTGCTAACAAAAGTCATAGATTTTAGTTAAAAATTAATCTTTCTTGGTTGAAAATTCAACATTTGAGTTTGAAAATTCAATGAAGATTTACTAAAAGATTCTTCTCTTTTGCTTGGAAGTTCAACTATTTGGTTATAAAAGCAACTGTTTGCTTGAAAATTATTATTTTTTTTTAATGCAGCTAAATGTTTGGTTGAAAATTCATCTTTTCTGGTAAGAAAGTCACCTTTTTCGGTTAAACATTCATTTTTCTTTGTTGAAAATAACTTTTTTGTTGAAAATCCCAATTTTTAAGGTTGAAAATTCAATTATCTTTTAAAAATTTCGTCTTTTTGGGTTGAAAATTAATTTTTTCGAATTTAAAAGTCAACTGTTTTATAAAATATAAATCATTTATAAAAGTAACATCTACTAGTGAAAATCATGATTTTATATAATGTGTTTTAATTTAATGACAATTTATGACGTATAAGAATTTGTTTATTGCTGTGTAGCTTTCGGAGGATAATTATATGTGTAAGTTTTAATTTTTGGAACTCTTTTCATCAATAAAAAAATCGTTACCAATAAGAAAAATGTCATTTAAAGAAGTAAAAACGTGATTTTTCTCCTTTTTCAACTCTAATAAAAATTTAAGATGTATCTGGATTTTTTTATTGCTGCATAGTTTTCGGAAAATTATTATAGTTGTGAATACTAGTTCTTGGAACCTTTTTCATCTATTAAAAAATTGATTTTGTACGAAAATAACAAAAAATTCGCTGTTATTCCTCATTTTGAGCTTTATCGTGGATGCGCGAACATAAAATATATTTCTTTCTATCAGTCACTTTTTTTGTGGGAGATACGAGTATCAAACTACAACTTTTGGACTCCCTGCGAATTAAAAAAAAAAATTAATATTTTTTTCGCTCCGCCTTATCAGTTAATTCTCTTCTAAATACTTCAGAAACTTCACTATTTTGAATCTAAACTTTTTACTGTTTTACTTTTTTCTTCTTCATGTTTTTACCATTTCATCCATCTTATGCGTAAAAAAAGGTAACATATGTATTTGGGGAAAATTGACTTTTATGTTAAATTCCTCGAAGCAAGAGGGAATTTATATTTTACCTTTTTTCTTCATATTTTTACTACTTCATGCATTTTACGTGTAAAAAAAGGTAACATGAATTTTTGGGGTAAGTTGACTTTTATGTTGAATTCCTCGAGGCAAAGGGGAATTTTGTATTAAGGGGAAATCTATATTATACTTTTTTTCCTTTATGTTTTTACTATTTCATGCATTCTACGCGTAAAAAAAAGGTAACGTAGGTATTTGGGGAAAATTGACTTTTATGTGGAGTTTCTCGAAGCAAAGGGGAAATTGGTCTTAAGGTGGAATCTATATTTTACCTTTTTTTCTTCATTTTTTTACTATTTCATGCATTTCACGCGTAAAAAAAGGTAACATAGGTATTTGAGGAAAATTGACTTTTATGCGGAGTTTTTCGAAACAAAGGGGAAATTGGTCTTAAGAAGGAATCTATATTTTACCTTTTTTTCTTCATGTCTTTACTATTTCATACATTTTACGCGTAAAAAAAGGTAACACAGGAATTTGGGAAAATTGACTTTTATGTTGGATTCCTCGAAGCAAAGGGGAATTTCGTCTTAAGGGGGAATCTATATTTTACCTTTTTTCTTCATATTCTTACGATTTCATGCGTTTTACGCGTAAAAAAAGGTAACATAGGAATTTGGGGAAAATTGACTTTTATGTTGAGTTCCTCGAAGCGAAGGGGAATTTTGTCTCGAGGGGGAATCTATATTAGAGTGTGCCCCTTCATACTTCATGGAAGCAATTAACTTAGAACCAGTGTTCATTCATTCGAATGTGGAAAAAATTCTGAAAATAAATCTTGTATCTACTGATCGGTTATCGGTTCGGCTGCTTTTTCCTTTCAATCTCAGATTCATAATTATAAATAAAATTTCGTGTTTACGAGAATTTCATATCTTCACTAAAAAAGACGCTTTACACTACTCAAAACATAATTTTAGGTGTAAAATCAGGGTGTCTACCCCAAGGATGATTTTAAATTCCCGGACATTTCCCGGTTTTCTCCAGGTCAACTTTTAATTTTTTCTTGTCAACTTGAAAGAGTTCAATAGATTTAAATAATTCAAGCGGTTTTTAAATATTTCAAAGATTTCTGATTTGGAAATTATTTTCAAAAATCCACTGTTTCAAGTCAAATTATAATTCTTTATAGAAACTCCCTGGCCTAAAGTAAAAATTCTAATTCTTAAAGAAATTTGCTGTTCTAAAGCAAACCTAAAATGAACATTATAATTTATTTAGAAAATTCTCTGATGTCCCAAAGTAAAAATTCTAATTCTTTACTGCAATCTCCTGCCTCAAACTCAAAATTATAATTTTTTCCTAAAATTCCCTGTCCCAAAGTAAAAATCATAATTCTTCACGAAAATTTCCTATCCTGAACTTAAAATTATATTTCTTTACAGAAATTTCATGTTGCAATTAAGAATTAAAATTCTTTTCAAAAATTTCCGTTCATGTCAGAAATCCCCTGTTCCAAGTGAAATTATAATTCTTTATGGAAACTTCCTGTCCTAAAGTAAAAATTATAATTCTTCAAGAACTTTCCTGTTCTAAAGTGAGCCCAAAATGAAAATTATCATTCTTTTAGAATATTCCCTGTTCCAAATTGAAAATTATAATTCTTTACAAAATTCTCTGTTCGGCAGTCAAAATTATAATCCTTGGCGGGAATTCTGTGACTCATTTGTCAAAATTATACTTCTTTACTAAAATTTCCTGCCCCAAACTCAAAATTATAATTTTTTCCAAAAATTCCCTGTCATATTTCTTTACTAAAATTCCATGTTGCGATTAAGAATAAAAATTCTTTTCAAAAATCCCCGATCAATGTCAGAAATCCCCTGTTCCAAGTCAAATTATAATTCTTTATGGAAACTTCCTGTCCTAAAGTAATAATTATAATTCTTAAAGAAATTTCGTGTTCTAAAATGAACCTAAATTGAAAATTATCATTCTTTTAGAAAATTCCTTGTCACAAAGTGAAAATTTTTATTTTTTGCTGAAATTGCCTGTCCCAAAGTCAACATCATAATTTTTTACGAAATTCTCTGTTCCGCAGTCAAAATTATAATTCTTTGCTGAAATCCTCTGTCCCAACTCAGAATTAGAGTAATAAAATATATGAGACCACTTTTAATGTGCATATTAGTACATTCGAGAGAAAAATCCCAGTCACTGAATCAAACTCCCGGTCATTTTCCGAGTTTCCCGATTTCCCGGTCAGATAGACACCCCGAAAATACCTTAAACTAAAATATGCATCATTTTAAGTAAGATGTATCAAAATGACATATATTTACTTAAAGTAATTGCATCGAATGTAATGATCAACATTGCAAAATTATGAAGGGTGGAAAAATGGTCATGTTAATGAAATCATCGTATCAGTAACTCTAATTAGTATCTCTGTATATATCAATGAGCATTAAACAGTGGTTCTCAAAGAGGGAAATGAGAAAATAAAGCTTAATGGATTTTATTAAACGGTGTTGTACCTTCCGGCTATAAATAGAAGCTGCCATAGAGAAACAGATGCTCTTCTATAAAGGGTTCACTTTCTTCATGCGAGCTAAAATTGAGACTATATATAAACATATTTTGCAGCATCACCTTCTCCATTTAACAGAAGTGCAACAACCCGGATAATTTTAGAATCAGAGAGAAAATCAATTTTTTCTTTTTTCATTGTTTCTACTCTTTAGATGCAACAACACTCTTTTACCTTTTTTACTTTTTTTATAAGCATAGAATTTACTTTCTATGGCTTAATTATTCACGTGTCTCTGATGAGCCTATCGCACTAATTTTTGAAAACATATACTTTTCTCCCTTGAAGTCTTTTTGTGCAATTTTAGTCGCATAAGATGACTTTGAGTTTATGTTCATTCAATTTTTTTTCAAACTTCGAGTTCTTCACTTTTTTCAGTACATGGACATACTTTTTTCCGTTTTTCATATGTCACATAAACTCTTGCGTACAAATATTGTTCAAATTTTCAATGTATGTACTTTGTATGCATTTTGAGACAACGTATGCAAAAGTCGTGAATGCAATGTAATATCGTATAATTCAGATAAACCTAATGAAATTTAGTGTAATGCAGTTAAATACAAAAGAAATGAAGGTAATGGCGGTTGAAGATAATCACCGATAATGACAGATAATTGGACATTTTCGAGTAATTGAAGACATGTATCCGTGAAGGGTGAGTGGGAATGTAAAATAGAGCTTGGTATTGAATTTTTTTGATTTTTTTAAAATTCCCGCTTGGCGGAAAGAGTCTAATGAGGTCCATGATCGATAATTGGAAAGGAGAAAAGTGTAGCTATTAAAAAAAAAATTGTTGTGCACTTGGCTTACCTTGAAGAGTAAGGATGTTTTCTTTGTTTTGAAAGGCAAGTGAACACGCGAGCTGTTTTCCTGCCCGCTATACACGAAGAACTGAATACTGCACCATTAGGTAACTCCTCATTTGGACTTTAAAAAAAGGCAATTGCCGGAAGTCGTTCTCAGAGGCATCTCGCGAGGAAGAAGAAAAACAGTATGTGCGCGCATTAGTATTCTAAACACTGATCTATATATATATATATATATTACACTGGATAGAGGATGACGCCATATTTGTAACTCGAGTAGAAGCCATGATTAGTTCGGGACGTTTGCAGTGATCTGTCGGTAAAATACTAAAATGGGATATGTTATCATGATGATATGTTATGTACATGTGATATGTTATGAGCCTCAATCAGCTGCTTGTGTTTTTTAATTTTGTGCGATGGTTTTTCGAAGAAATATATAACAATTTTCTGTCTTTCGTATTAAATAAATCAACGAAACGCAAAATGATTATGTTACATGTTTATTGTGGCGTGAAGTGGAATGCCGGAGAGAGTCGTTTTTTTCACATTTTCATGTTTATTTATATGTGAATGTCAGTTTCAGGTTACCTCATTCTCATTTAAAAAGATTATCAATGTGGTTGAAAAACATGGGATTGCAGAAAAATAGTGTCACATCTTCGTCGAAATTATGTTCCGATCATTTCGAACAAAAATTGTCAAAAGCATCGACGGAGGTCGTTCTTTTATCAGACACTGTACCAATTTTATTCTGATAAAAGTTGTTTTTATCCTCAAGGGAGAATCAAACCTGGCGCGATTCCTACAATTTTCAATTCTTTGAGTGATAATGGTAAATATGTATTTTAAAATTTATTTATACGTATTGTAATTTGACAAAAAATAAAAAATTTGCATGGAAATTTTGGTTTACATCTTAATATCTTATAATTGGAAAATAACTAATATATCAATTAATAAATTTAAATGGTGCCTAACACAAAAAAAATGACAAAAACGCATTTGATTACATTTTTTAAAAATGAACGTAAAGCAGAATTTAATTAAAATTTATTTTCTTTTAAACGTTACAATCAAAATTTGCTCTAAAATCAACGTATTTCTTTACAAAAAAAAACAGAACCACATTTAATTATTTTTTTTTTTTAATGAACGTAAAGCAGAATTCAATTAAGGTTTGTTTTCTTTCAAACATTCCACTCAAGAGTTAAAGTCACTGGCCGCCCATCTCACGGTTGTGAGGCGTGGCCATGGGTGTGATTTACCGCGGTTCTACTGGGAGCCGGTGTCAT
>JAUMHM010000001.1:19030729-19046675 GCA_032362435.1 Melikaiella ostensackeni | reverse complement strand
AAAAATTCCAAAAACTGACGAACAGAGCACGAGTTGAAGTGAAAAACGGATTAAAATCGACTTTTTCAAAAAAGTAATCTTTTTGGCTTTAATTCTTAAAATAAAAAAGTTACGACTTTTTGTCCTGAGAAAAAAAGATGCGCAATCATATTAACATCCATATATATCTTTTAAAAATTAAAATTCGAAAATTTTTTCCAAAGCCTCCAGGGGACTTCGTTTTCGCACGAGAAAATTTTATGTGCCCTTATTGCATCCGGACCCTCAATTTATGTACATTCTTCTGGCAGCATTATTTTATTTATGATAAATACCAGGATCACATTTCGATTATACTAACAGTATATTTGAAAAGCTAACTGTATAGTAGACTGAAAAATATATTAAATAGATTCAAAACCAAGAACATCTGTAAAAATTAGAAAATTAGACAAATTCAACATAAAAACCTTGTCAAAAATTATTAACGAACTCAATGGTACATAATAAAAGAATGCACATATTATGTATATTGCATCTTCCTCTGAGTACCATTTTTTATAGGTAACGAGCGTATCGTTTCTTTTAACTGAATGTATGTAAAACCTTTCGGCAAACTTATTTTTAGCTAATTACCAGGTTTGCATTTTAATTGTATTAATTATTATACCTCAATTCATGTACACCCTTCTGTAAATCTTATTTTCTTTGATAAGTACCAGGATGCCAATGAAAAGATAAAAAAATTGTAAATCAACATTTTGAAAATTTGTCTTTTTTGGTAGAAAATTAGTCTTCTTGGTTGAAAATTTATCTTTTCGGCTGCAAATATCTATTTGGATAGAAATTCATCCCTCCAAATCGTCTGACGTAATTTGTGGATGACTCCTAATTAATACAAATATTTTTTACAAACATACTATATAGTGACTTAAACTATATACTTGTTTTAAATTATATACTGTTTGATGCGAAAAATATATTTTCTATTACTTTGTCTTCTATGATAATTTGAATTTAGCGCCCTTTCTAATTAGAGCTGGCGATACATTTTCTTGCGAAGTTTGAATAATGTAATTATAATTTGAGTATTTTTGAATAAATTTAGCTATTTAAGCGATTACAATTTGAAATAAAACGTAAATTTTTTTTTAAAGTTTCCAAAGGTAATAAAAATAGAAGACACGATTGTTTAAAACGTAATTCAAAATGCTCATAAATGCTCATCAAATTCTCAAAGTACATAAAGGTAAATATAGTCTATCAGTACTGGAAACGGAAGCCCAATGAAAGGAAAACTCGATTTTCTATTAATTAAAACTTAATGAAAAGGTCCTCTGTCTTTCCTTTATTTTTCTTTGTTCAGTTATGTATGACTGTGGAAATTAATGTTTTTTAAAATTATTTCTATTTCATCATTCAGTAATAAACAAATATTAAAATAAAAGAATTTCGAAACCCAGCAACTTCATGTTGAACGGACGGAAGGACAATATTAGAAAGCCATGTACTTTACTATTCTAGCTTGGTTATACTTCAAGTGTGTCTTGAAACTTGAAAGAAAATCACATTTGAATTGTATTTTAAATATTGGCATTCAAAATAATAAATAAACAAATTTAGTAGTAACTAGATTTGAATATATGTTGAAAGGTTTGGTTAAACTAGTAAATTGTAAGAGAAGAAGAAAAAATGGGTGAAGTTCGCTAGCGTGAGATCAGATGAAAATTATTAGTGAATTCAAATCTGTAGGACCTATAGTCCAGTCCAAGTGCATTCATTCAAGTCATTTATTTCATTTGAAAAGTGCAGAGTATTTCAATTTATTTCGAGTAAAATAGAGTTTGAATCTTGACAAAAGGTGAGCGTTACAATCTTTCATCACATTTTCAAAATTCTTAAAATCTAAAAAAGGCTTCAAGAGAGGGATTAAATAAAGACAGAACGATATTTATACACTGATCGAGCTTCATTTTCTGCAATTACAAAATCAAGAGAATCCCACCATTCAGTTTCTTCTGTAAAATTATAGCCTGTAAATTCAAAAGTCTATCAATTCATCTAAATATCCAGAAAAGTAAATAGTTTTAGTCACTATGAAGGTAACCGTTCAATAAAAAATTAATTATTATAATCAGTGATCTGATCACAGTTAATTAATCAGTTCCCCATTCTTTCTGGACAGATTCTAAATCTTTGGATCACTTCATCACAATCATCAGTTTGATTAAAATCATCAGTTTCATCAAAATAATCAGTTTCATCAATTTCATCAAAATTATCAATTTCAACAAAATCATCAGTTTCATCGATCTTCTTCTAGAATTTCAAAGGAAGCCTGTGTTCCAGCAACAAATAATTCTCAGGAGGAAGTGAAAGACAAGCCCTCAGGATATTTTCAATAGCAGTTCTTTGTTTAAACAAAGCATTTATGACCGGAGAACCTTTAGGAACTAAAGGAGCTTTGCAAAGGTAAGAAAGTATGGAAAGAACGCTGTGAAATTCGGAAAAGTCTTCCTGGGGAAGATCTGCTGGTTTAAAGGTAATCCTGGAGCAAAGTTCGGCGAGGAGAACCAGGTCGAGAATTATGGGACTCGCGAGAAGGGAATCCTCACAGGTGTTGTGGATCACAATTGTGTTGTGACCTCCCAACATTAATTCTGACGTGTATTCGTCCATTGCTCTTTTGCTGTCTCCAACATAAGGGACGTATTTTATAACCACACAGTGGTCCGGTTTTTCTCCAGGGTTGTAGAGAATTTTGTTCGAATTCACCATGTCGTCCACCACGTTGCTTTTTGATATCTAAAAAAGAGGGGATTTGGCTTGGAAATTAGAAGTATTTAAATTTAAGGCACTTCTCAATTTGAAACGCTCAAAAATCAGATTTGTGAGGCTTTTAATTTAAAATGATTCTAAATAAGGAACGTTCGAAAATTTGGGAACCTTTTAAAATTCTAACGCTTAAAAATTTACAAATTGGAGTTCCAAACTTTCACGTTTAATATTTTTGAGGATATCAGTAGGTTTCCAAATTTTTTAATTCTTTCAAATTCGAGGCCCTTCCAAAAATTCAAAAATTTGGCACGCTTTTAATGTTTTAAAATTTAAAGGCTTTTCAAATCGAAACGCTTCGAAAGTTCGAATAGTTTTTAATTTAGGGCCTTTCTTAAATACCAAAGCCTTTTGAATTTAGGATATTTTTTTAATTTGGAGCGCTGAAGAATTTTGAAACTGGAATTCTAAATTTGGAACGTTAAATATTTTTAAGAGTATCCCTAGGTTTCCAAATTTTTATTTCTTAAAAATTTGACTTGTATTTCTTGAATGTGGAAGGCTTTTGAATTTGGGGCCTTTTTAATTTGGAAGACTTTAGAATTTTTAACGCCCTAAAATTTGAGCCTTACCAAATTAAAAATTTCTTTAAACTTGGGGCCTTTCCAGATTAGAAATACTTTAAAATATGGGACTCCTACCTTGGAAAACAATAAATTTGGGGCGTTTTAAAAAAAAAAACAACATACTAAAATTTAGGGCCATACCAAATTTGGAACGCTTTTAAATTTGCAGCCCTTCTCAATTCTGAATTCTTAAAATTCGGGGCTTTAGCCTCTAAATAAAAAATTCATTTAAATGCGGGGACCTTTATTTTCTTAAGGCTTGCAAAAATTTTATCTTCTTTCCTTTTGTAGGAGTTTCAAAAATTGAGACGCTTTTAAATTTGAGGCCCCCCGAAATTCAGAATCCTTCAAATTTGGGGCCCTAGCTTCTAAATTTGAATTTTTGTCAAATGTGGGGACCTTTATTTTTTAAAGCTTTCAAAAATATGATATTCTTCCCTTTTTTATGAGCTTTAAAAGTTGAGGTACCCCTCCAAATTGGGAATTATTAAAATTTGAGCCCCTAGCTTCTAAATTATGTAAAAAAAATTCAAATGTGAGAACCTTTATTTTTTTAAAGCTTTCAAAAATTTGATCACCTTTTTTTTGTTTGGGACTTCTCCAAATTCGAAATTGCTAAAATTTGGGGCTCTAAGTTCTAAATTAGATTTTTTTTCATTAAGGGACTTTTTAAGCTTTCAAAAATGTAATATTCTTTCCTTTTTTACGAGTTTTAAAATTTTAAAACACTTTCAAATTAGAGGCCTTTCCACATTCGAAATTCCTCAAATTTGGGGCCCCAGCTAAGATATTGAAAGTCTTAAAAATTGTCAAGTTTAAAAAAGTATTCGATTTAAAACTGACTCCCGCTTAAGACTCTTTTTATTTAAAAGAAATTTAATTTAATTATATTTATTACTGTTTATTAATTCTTTTTTTTAAGAAAAGTTAAACGAACCTCCTTGGATCTAAACTGCTCAGGGGCCGATAAATTGAATCCATCGTTGTTTCCCAAATGATTGTAGCTGACAATCGAAACAGGTTTAATTCCAGCCGAAACAAGGAAATCCACCAAAACCGATTTTAACTTTGTCTGTCCAGATTTAAAATCATCGCCTGCAATAAAAGTCTTACACCTTTCCGCCAACTCTATTGCTCCAGGTACGAAGGTGTTTTGAGGAGATCCATTTATATAAGTGCACTAAAAAAATTATTCCACATTTTTAATTTAGGGCCATGTAATACTTACCCGATTCCTACTTTATCGACATTTTTTTGTAATTTCAAAAACTTCGGACCATACAAACGTTCCTTAGCGTTTTTCAATTAACTTCACAAATCTTCAATTTGACATCTTAATTCGTGTGGACGTGAGTTGCGAAAAAAAATTTCGGTAAGGTAGGAATCGGGTAGGTATTACATGGCCTTAAGAACAAAAAAAAACAATCATAGATTAGAAATAAAAACTTAAAAAAATAAAATATATTTAAAGGCATCGAAGTGCTCTATGGGACTAAAAAAATATCAAAAAAGTATCTTTCTGAAGGAAAAATTATTCTCAAAAATAAAAAAAGTATTAAAAAAGTAGCCTTCTTAAATCAATCAAAAATTAGCTTTATAAAATAAAAAAGTAGTGCAAAAATACTTTCAACTAAAAAAAGAACGTATTTAAAAGGAAAATTTCTTTAATACTTTTCAGTCTGTAAATAACTGCACCGAAGACTGCATCTAACTAGGAGGTGATCAGAGTTGGGTTTTTTCCTAAATCTCACAAATTTCCTACTGAGAGTTCATTGGATAAATATTAATTTGTCAAAATATTATTTGCCAATAGCGACCAGTTTCCGGAAAAATCTCGTGTAAAATTATGTGAATGCATATAACATTTTTCTACCAGAAAAGAAAAATATTCAACCAAATAGTTGAAAATTCAACTAAAAAAAATCAATTTTCAACCAAAGAGATGAATTTTCAACTAAAATGATGAATCTCCAAAAAAATCAATTTTTAAATCTCTAAATCTCTAAATCTCTATTATTTAAAAAAGTCGTTCAACTTTCAACCAAATAGTTGAATTTTCGATCGAAAAATATTTTTAATGAAAAATATGTAGTTGAATTCAACCAAAAAAGACGAATTTTCAATAAAATAGTTTATCCTTAACCAATACAGATTAATTTTTAACCAAACAGTTGAATTTTTAAACAAAAAAGATGATTAGAAGAAATTTATACCAAAAGAGACGGAGTTTCAAACCAAAAAGACGAAATTCGACAAAAGAGTTGAATTCTCAAAACAAGAAAGATTTTCATGGAAGAAAAAATAATGATTGCAATCAAATTGTTGAATTCTAAAAGCCAAATAGATGAACATTCAACAAAAAGGATGAAATTTCAACCGAAAAGGATGACATTTTAACAAAATTGTTAAATTTTCAAGAAAATAATTGAATTTTTAACAAAATAATTAAATTTTCAACCAAATAATAAGAGTTTAAACCAAAGAGATGAATTTTCAAACCAAAAGGATGAAATTTGACAGAAGATGAATTTTCAACCAAGAAAGATTTTTCATTCAAGAAAGAAAACCAATTTCAACCATATTATTAAGTTTCAACCCAAAAAGACAAGTTTTCAACAAAACAGTTGAACTTTCTACCAAAAAGTATAACTTTTTAACAAAACTGTTAAATTTTCAACAAAATAATTAAGTTCTCAGCTAAATAATAAGATTTTTAAACAAAAGAAATGAACTTTCAAACCAAAAAGACGTAATTTAACAAAAGAGATGAATTTTCAAGAACGAAAGATTTGTCAGTCAAGAATGAAAAACATTTTCAACCATATTATTGAAGTTTCAGCCCCAAAGACGAATTTTCAACAAAACAGTTGAACTTTCTACCAAAAAGAATGACTTTTTAACAAAAGTGTTAAATTAAAAACAGAATAATAAAATTTTCAACTAAATAATAAGATTTGTAAACAAAAGAAATGAATTTTCAAACCAAATACGCGTAATTTCACAAAAATTGAATTTTCAACCACAAAAGCTTTTTCAGTCGAGAAAAGAAAACAATTTCAACCAAATTGTTGAACTTGCAACTCATAAGACGAATTTTTAACAAGACATTTAAATTTTCAATCAAAAAGACGATTTCTCAACCATAAATGATGACTTTTTAACCAAATTGTTAATTTTCCAACAGAATAATTAAATTCTCAACTAAATGATAAGATTTTAAAAACTTGAATCAAAGGGATGAATTTTCAAACCAAAAATACGTAATTCAACTAAAATGATGAATCTTTAACCAAAAAAATCAATTGTTAACTGTTGAAAGTTTAAGAAAAAGGCGGCGACCCGTTTTCGAAAAATCGACTTCCTTCCAATTTTTTCCATGGATTGAAATCTTTATTTATTAAAATCTCATGTAAAATGATCTTAAGAAAACCTTTTTTAACACTTGTTGTTATAAAATTCGCTTTTATCTTTAATTTCGAAATGTTGAAAATAAACTATGAAAAATTAAGGAAAATTGAAAATTTAAATTTAAACAATTGAATTTTCCATTGTTGAAAATCTGATAAAATTAAAAATTGAATTTGCGCTTTATTCTTTCAATTTAAAAATTTGTATTAAACATCTAGAAATGCTGACAATATAGAAAAATTCAACTAAGTATTAAATATTATCTTCAACGAAAAAAATTCTCGAATTCTTAAGAAACCCATCGACTATTCTATTTTGATTTCTTTCTTTTTTTTAGGTATAGTAGTATTTTTTATTTTTTTTAAACTGAAATTTGTTAGTACGATCAATTTTTATATCTTTTTTCTGAAAAAAGTAGCAAAATAGAGTAGCCTTGCCTGAAAAAGTATCAAAAAAGTAAAAAAGTGTGGAACTTCGAAGCCTGCATTTAAATAAATCAATTTAAAAGAATATACTAATTTTTAATAATATTCAGTAGTGAATATTACATTTCATATCATTTTATTATAGTTTTTGAAAATGTTTTGATTTTCGAGAATAATGTAAAATAAAAGTTATATAATTTTTAAAAAGCTTACTCCTTCCAATGCTGAAGCAACTGCAAACATCGTGCTGGGACTAATTTCCCGTTGGTCCTCTTTAATGGCCTTCAATAAATTATCAGCAGTGTCATTGACTCCGGGAATAATTTCAGTGTATCTCTCTGTGTTTGCCGTCCATAATACAATGATCTTGTCTAGTTTTTTCGAAGATTTAAAATCTGAAATGTCTTTCCTGATAGCGTTCAGCTGTTCAGTTTTCGATCCGAGGACTAAATTATTAGTTCGGTCCTCCTGGAATTTGAATGTCAAATAAACTTTGATAATTCATTTATTACGCTCTAATACCTGAATTTAATATCTGAATATTGAGTTAGAGATTATTTTCCTTCCTTATTTTTATAATAACAAAAAGTTCTACAATTTGACTCGCCTTTCTTAAATGTAATAGGCTTTTAAATTTGGGGGCTTTTTCAAAGTTTTGAAAGCAATTTTGGGGCCTTTTTTAATTTGGAACGCTTTAAAATTGAGGCCTCACCAAATTTGAATATCTTTTAATTGTGGGGTGTTTTCAGTTTAAGAAAGCTTTATATTATGGGGCCCTTTCAAAATTCCTAGGCCTTGAAATTCGGAAATTTAAATACCAATTAATATGAAGAGTTCAACGTTTTTTATTTTAATCGCTTTAAAATTGAGGCCTCACCAAATTTGAATATCTTTTAATTGTGGGGTGTTTTCAGTTTAAGAACGCTTTATATTATGGGGCCCTTTCAAAATTCCTAGGCCTTGAAATTCGGAAACTTAAATACCAATTAATATGAAGAGTTCAACGTTTTTTATTTTAATTTTTCAATTTGGGGCCCATAAAAAAATTCCACAATTTGGCTCATATTTCTTAAATGAAAAAGGCTTTTAAATTCGGGGCCTTTTTAAATCTGGGAAAACAATGAATTTTGGTCCTTTTTGTAAATCTTTAACATGCTGAAATTTAGGGACTTCTTTCATTTGGAACGCTCTCAAATTTTAATTCCTCAAACTTTGAGGCCTTTCCAAAGCAACATTTTAAAATTTGGCACGCTTTTAAACTTTAAATTCATTGAAAATCGAAATTTTCACCAATTTAAACACTTTTAAATTCATTTTTATTTTTTAAAATAAAAAAGTTATTTTTTTAAAGCTTTCAAAACCGGGATCCTCTTTCTTTTTTTTTATGAGTTTTAGAATTAGAGACCCCTCTATATTCGTAATTCTTAAAAAGTGGGGTCCTAGCAGTAATCTGGGCCCCATTAAAAAATTCCAAAATTTGACTCACATTTCTTGAATGCGAAAGGCTTTTAAATTTGGTGCCTTTTTAAATCACTGAAAATCGGAATATTTCCAAAATTAAACGCTTTTAAATTTGGATGCTTTCCAAAGCTTGAACGCTTTTAAATCTAAGGACCCATCAAATTTCGAATTCTAAAATTTGGGGTTCTTCTAAATTTGGAACGCTTCAATTTTTTAAAGCTTATTCAAAAATTGATCCCCTTTCCTTTTTTATGAATATTAAAATTTGAAACAACACATTTAAATCTGAGACCCTCCAAATTCTAAATCCTTAAAATTTGGGGCCCTAGCTTCTACATTTGAAAATTTAAAAAATCTGAGGATCTTTATTTTTTTTAAACCTTTCAAACATTTTATCCTCTTCCTTTTTAAGGAGTTTTAAAATTTGAAACCCTCTTCAAATTCGGAATTCTGAAAATCTGGTGCCCTAGCTTCGAAATTTAACATTCTTTAAAGTGTGGGGATCTTCATTTTTATGCTTTCAAAAAATTAACAATCTTTCCTTTTTTATGAGTTTTAAAATTTGAAACGCTTTTAAATTTGAGGCCCCTTCAAATTCAGATTTATCAAAGTATGGGGCCCTAGCAGTAATTAAGGGCCCATAAAAAATTCCACAATTTCGCTCACATTTCTCAAATGTGAAAGCCTTTTGCATTCGGTGCCTTTTTTAAATCTTTTAAAATCGGAATATTTCCAAAATTAAACGCTTATGAATTTGAATTTCTTCTGAAGTTGGAAGGCTTTAATTTTCCAAAGCTTTTAAAAAATTTAATCCTTTTTCCTTTCTTATGAGTTTCAAAATTAAAAACGTTTTTAAATTAAATAAATTTTCAAATGTGAAGAACTTTAGTCTCTTCTTTTGGTTCACAAAAATGTTATATTCTTTCTTTTTCTATGAGTTTTAAAATATAGAACGCTTTTAAATTTAAGGCAGCATCAAATTGAGAATTCTTAAAATGTGCCTAAAATGTGCCCCTTCCTATTCTGAATCCTTCAAATTTGGAATCCTAGGTACTACATTTTGTCAAATGTAGGGATCGCGATTTTTTTAAAGCGTTCAAAAATTTTATCCTCTTTCTTTTTTTATGAGTTATGAAATTTGAAACCCCTCCAAATTCGGAATTCCTCAAATTTGGTCCCTAGCTTCGAAATTCAAAATTTCTTCAAATTTGGAGACTTGTATTTTCTTATAGTTTACGAAAAAACTAATATTCTTTCCTTTCTTATGAGTTTTAAAATTTAAAACGCTTTTAAATTTGAGGCCCTTTCAAATTTTGAATTCTAAAAATTTTTCTATTTTATGTAGACTTAGATAATTAATTTTTAAACCCTTATTCCTGAATTGAATTAGTAATTATTTTCTTTCCGTATTTTTATATTTATATACAAAATTCGAACCTGATTGGCAGCAATAAAATCAGGATAATAAAGACTTTTCTTTGGTTTCAAGTTGACCATATGCTCTCTGAGCTGTTTTTGTAAATTTATGTCCAAGACCTTGGCTCTTTGCATCGCATCTGCCAAATTCATATTTGAAATATCCCAGCCATCAACTTCAATATCATTTGGATCCACCATTGGGAGCATTGAAGACATTGGAACGTAGACATCTTCTCCGGCATTTGTCCCTAATTTGACTGTTGATGCCTGGACCAAAGATCCAAACCTACAAATAAAAATAAAAATTTTATGGCCATATATAATTTATCCGATTTTTACTTCACCGAAATACTTTTCGCAACAACTTACGTCCACAAGAATTGAGATATCAAGTTTAAAATTTGTGAAATTAAGTGAAAACCACAAAGGAACGTTCTTATGGCCCTAAATTACCCGAAACACAAAAAGAAATTTCCAAAAACTTTTAATGTTGTTGTAATTCCAAAAATTTAGGACCATACAAACGTTCATTAGTGCCTTTCAATTAATTTCCCAAACTTTCAATTTGATATCTGAATTCTCGTGGACGTAAGTTGTTGCGAAAAAATGTAGGTAAGGTAGGTGTCGGGTAAGTATTACATGGCCTTAATTAAAAATTATAATTATGATTATTCAGATTTAGCTTCCAAAGTATTAAATTTATTTAAAAAAAGAGTTATTTTATTATACTAAAAAAAGTGACGATATATAGAAGATAATTTTTGTTTTTTATTTTTTTATTTACCAATTTGCATGTTTTATGCCTTCTTTCGTCTCCCAGGAAAGTTTCAATTTGTTGGCCAACAAAGCAGCAGTGATTGTTGTACCGTTATTTCCACCCCAACCAACGAGCATCAAACCCAATTTTGGAAGTTTGACTTCTGTTCGTATTAGCAGCTTTTTTGATTCCGGTACCACCTTGAAAATGAAAATTTCCAAATTAAAAGAAGAAAAAAATTCTGCTCTACCTATCAAATAAATTAAATCTAAAGAAAAAATAAAAACAATTCTGTATGAAAAAAAAGAATTATTTTCAATAGCGATAATAAAAATAGATATATTCAAAAATAATAATGAATAGTAATGATATTGTTCTTGAAAATTAAATTAACTGACAAGATCAAATTGTCTTACTAATGTCTGACTTATTTCTTATTTAAGTCCAGATCTAAATCTCCAATTTTTTTTCCTCCCGTTATATTTTCTCATTTCTGACCAACGAAATTCCCTCGTTTCTGGCTGAAATAGTCACATAATTAATATATGCTGAAAATTTCTAATTCAGTTTAAATTCGAATCAATTTCAAGATTTCAATTTCAAAGGGCTCCAGCCTTTGGGGGCTTCCATAAACCACATAGCCTATTTTCCAGCGATTTCTCCCCATCGTTCTAAAAACTAATTGAAAGCGCCTATAAAATTAGAAAATTTATTATTTATCTGCGCTTTTGAATTTTGAAATTTGAATTTCCGAAATTGAATCCAAACCCGGACTTGCAATATGGACTCAAAATTTAGAACGACCATTTATCAAAAGTTCAGTTTTCTCATTTTATAGCAAAAAATCCTCTTCATTACGTGGTAAAATTTAAGATTCTATTAACAATAAAAAAATTTAATGGTTCCTCTTATAAAATGAAAGTGAATTTGAAGAGTGATCCAAATTGGAAAGCGTTCCGAACTCAAAAGACCGCCAATATTAAACGCGCCCCAAAATATTTGAAAATTTAAATCGTTGTCAAATTAAAAAGACCCCAAACTTAAAAGCTATCTCAATAAAAATGGTCCTAAATAAATTCAAACGTATTCAAAATTTAAAAGCTCCCATAATACTGAAAAGCAAATTGAGACTAAAAACCTTTCTCAAATTTGAAAGCGTTTTAAACAAATAAAAACGTTCCGTATTTAAAAAAGCCCAGAATTTAAAAACGTTCCCAACTAAAAAAAGCTCCCAAAAAGCGTTCTAAGAATTAAGTGAAAGTGCCTGTGGAATCAAAAATTTATTGTTCATCTACGCTTTTAAAATTTGAAATCTGAATTTTCAAAATTGTATCGAAACCCGAATTTGAAGTATGGATTCAAAATTTGGAATGACCATTTATCAAAAGTTCAGACTTCTAATTTTATAGTAAAAAATCCTCTTCAATTCGTGGCAAAATTTAAGATTCTATTAACAAATGAAAATAATTAACAGTTTCCCTCAAAAAATAAAAGTGAATTTAAAGAGCGATCCAATTTGGATAGCGTTCCGAACTCAAAACAACGCAAATATTAAACGCGCCCCAAAACGTTTGAAAATTAAAATTGTCCCAAAATTGTAAAGACCTCAAATTGGAAGCATTCTGAAGAAAAAAGGTCCCACATAAATTTGAGCGTATTCCAAATTTAAAAAGGTCCCATAAAATTATAAAGCAAATTGAAACTTTTTTAAAATTTGAAAGCGATCAACACGAATAAAAACGTTCCGTATTTAAAAAAGGCCCACAATTTAAAAACTTCTACAAATAATAAAGGGACCCCAAAATGGGTTCTAAAAACAAAATTGAGAGCGTCTATAGAATTAAAAATTTATTCTTAATCTGCGCCTTTAAATTTTGAAATTTAAATTTCCAAAATTGGATACAAAACGGAATTTGAAATATGGTTTTAAAATTTCGACTGACCATTTGTCAAAAGTTCAGTTTTCTAATTTTATAGTAAAAAATCCTCTTCATTTCGTGGCAAAATTAAAGATTTTATTAACAAATAAGAAATTTAAGTGATTCTCTTAAAAAATAAAATTGAATTTGAAAAGCGATTCAAAGTGGAAAGTATTCCAAACGCATAAGACCGAGAAATATTAAATGCGCCTGAAAATGTTTGAAAATTAAAATCGTTCAAAAATTGAAAAACTTTAAAGCCTTATGAATAAAAAAGGTCCTAAATACGTTGAAACTTATTCCAAATTTGAGAATGTCCCATAAAATTGAAAAGAAAATTGAGACTTAAAACGTTCTCCACGAAGAAAAACGTTCTGTATTTAAAAAAGGCCCGAAACTTAAAAACGCCCCCAAATAAAAAAAGGTCCCCAAAAATCGTTCTAAAAACTAATTGAAAGCGCCTATAGAATTGAAAATTGATTCTTAATTTGCGCTTTCAAATTTTGAAATTTGAATTGCCAAAATTGATTACAAAATGGAATTTGAAATATGGGCACAAAATTTCGACTGACCAATTTGTCAAAAGTTCAGTTTTATAGTTTTATAGAAAGAAAATCCTCATTTCGTGGAAAAATTTGAGATTCCATCAACAAATGAGAAATCTAATCGATTCTTTTGAAAAAAAAAATTGAATTTAAAAAACGATCCAAACTGGAAAAAGGACCGAACACAAAAGAGCGCCAAATATTAAACGCCCCCCAAAATGTTTAAAAAGCAAAGTTGTTCTAAAATTGATAAAATCGAAAGCCTTCTTAATAAAAAAGATCTTAAATGAGTTTAAACGTATTTTAAATTTAAAAAGGTCCCATAAAATTAAAAAGAAAATTGAGACTAAAAACCTTCTTTAAATTTGAAAGCGTTCTAAACGAATAAAAGCGTTCCGTATTTAAAAGGGACTCAAAATTTAAAAACGTGAACTACTAAAAAAAGTCTCCAAGAAGCGTTTTAAAAACTAATTGAAAGATTTAAAATTTTAAAATTTGAATTTCCAAAATTGAACCCAAACCCGAATTTGAAATATGGATTCAAAATTTGGTCTGACCATTTGCAACAAGTTCAGTTTTCCAGTTTTATAGTAAAAAAAATCCTCTTCATTTGGTTGCAAAATTTAAGATTTTATTAACAAATAAAAATGTAATTGATTCTCTTAAAAAATAAAATTGAATTTAAAATGCGATTCAAATTGGAAAGCGTTCCAAACGCAAAAGGCCGCCAAATATTAAACGCGTCTCAAAATATTTGAAAATTAAAATCGTTCAAAAATTGAAAGACCCCAAACTTGAGAGCATTCTAAATGAAAAAAAAAGGCATAAATAAATTGAAATATATTCCAAATTTAAAAAGGTCCCATAAAATTGAAAAGAAAATCGAGACTAAACACTTTTTTTAAAGGCATTCTCCACGAAAAAAAAGTTCCGTATTTAAAAAAGGCCCGAAACTTGAAAACGTCACCAAATAATAACAGGCAATCAAAAAGCGTTCTAAAAAGTAATTGAAAGCACCTATAGAATTGAAAATTTATTCTCAATTCGCGCTTTCAAATTTAGAAATTTGAATTGCTAAAATTGAATACAAAACGGATTTTAAAATATGGATTGAAAATTTCCACTGACCATTTGTCAAAAGTTCAGTTTTCTAATTTTATAGTAAAAAATCCTCTTCATTTCGTGGTAAAATTGAAAATTCTATTAACAAATAAAAAATTAAATTGTCTTGAAAAATAAAATTGAATTCAAAAAGCGATCCAAAATGGAAAATGTTGCATACTCAAATGACCCTATATATTAAACGCACCCCAAAATTGTTGAAAATTAAAATCGTTCCAAAATTAAAAAGCCGCCAAACTTGAAAGCGTTTTAAATGAAAAAGGTCTCAAATAATTTAACGTATTCAAAATTTAAAAAGGTCTCATAAAATTAAAAAGGAAATTGAGAATAAAAACATTTTTTTAGATATAAATAAATAATTTTGAGGCATCAAATTTAGAAGCGTTCTAAATTTTTCAAAACTGAAAAGTTAAAAGCGTTTTGAATTTAAAAAGGCCCCAGGTTTGAAAGTGTTCGAAATTATGAAGCCGTCTTTGAAAGCGTTTTGAACGAACAAAAACTTCCCATATTTAAAAAAAGCCCAAAATTTATAAACGTCGTCAACTAAAAACAGGCCCGCAAGAAGCGTTCTAAAAACTAATTAAAAGCGCTCTTGAAATAAAAAATCTATGCTTCAACTGTGCTTTTATATTTTGAAATTTGAATTTCCAAAATTGAATCTAAAACCGAATTTGAAATATGGATTCAAAATTGGGACTGAAAATTTGAAAAGTACTCCAAATTCAAAAAGATGCCATAAAATTAAAAAGAGAATTGAGACTAAAAACTTTTTTTTCAATTTGAAAAGCGTTCTCCATGAATAAAAAAGATCCGTATTTAAAAAAGGCCCAGAATTTAAAAACGTCTCCAAATAATGAAAGACCCCCATAAAGCATTCTAAAAACTAGTTGAAAGCGCCTATAGAATAAAAAATTTATTCTTAATTTGCGCTTTTAAATTTTGAAATTTGAATTGCCAAAATTGATTACAAAATGGAATATGAAATATGGATTCAAAATTGGGACTGAACATTTGTCAGAAGTTCAGTTTTCTAATTTTATAGTAAAAAATCCTCTTCATCTGGTGGCAAAATTTAAGATTCTATTAACAACAAAAAAATGTAATTGATTTTCTTAAAAAATGAAATTGAATTTAAAAAGCGATCCAAATTGAAAAGCGTTCCGAACTCCAAAGACCGCCAAATATTAAACGCGCCCCAAAATTTTTGAAAACTGCAATCGTTCCAAAACTGATAGAATCGAAAGCGTTATAAATAAAAAAGGCCCTAAATAAATTGAAACGTATTCCAAACTCAAGGAGGTGCCATAAAATTTAAAAAAATTGAGACTAATCACTTTTTTTAAATTTGGAAAGCGTTCTCCACGAATAAAAAAGTTCCGTACCTAAAAAGGCCCAACATTTAAAAACGTCTCCAAATAATGAAAGACCCCCAAAAAGCATTCTAAAAACTAGTTGAAAGCGCCTATAGAATAAAAAATTTATTCTTAATTTGCGCTTTTAAATTTTGAAA
>JAUMHM010000001.1:18996081-19007725 GCA_032362435.1 Melikaiella ostensackeni | reverse complement strand
AACATTGGATCGTAGCAAAACGAGTCTTCCGGTATCTACGTGGGACAATGAATCTGGGCTTGAAGTATCAAAGGACAGGGAGTCCTCTGAAAGGCTTTGTCGATGCTGACTGGGCCAACTGTATAGATGTGAGGAGATCTTACACAGGATATGTCTTCATATTTGGGAATGAAGACATTTCCTGGGAGGCCAAAAAGCAAAGAACCGCGGCTCCCTCAAGTATAGAGGCTGAGTACATGGGCCTTGTAGAAGCTGCGAAGGAGGCAATGTATTTGAGAAGGTTTCTGGTGGAACTGGGTTTGCAAATACCAGACAAACTCAAGATCTTTAATGATAATCAAGATGCACAGAGGTTGGCTCAAAGTCAAATGTTTCATAGTAGAACGAAACATATTGACGTCAGGCACCACTTCATACGAGAAACTGAAGACTGGACTCATCGAACTAGAGTATTTGCAATCAACTGAAATTCTGGCTCATGTTTTGACAAAGCCATTCCCTGGATCAAATCATCGAAGATGCGTCGAGAAATTTGGACTTGTACCATTGAAAGTGCATAAATAATATGTTTTCAGCTTGAGGGGAAGTGTTGGGAATTTGAAAAAATGTGCCAAGTTATCAAACATAAAGCATGTATATTTTGTAGAGACATCTAGTGTCCAAATTTTTATTCAGGTCATGTGACCCCGTTCGCAAAGTCAGTCGTTTGCTAGCTTTCGTAGCATCAAGTAACTTTCCTATAGATTGTAACAATTTACGGAAGTCTAAAGATCACATCTGTTCTTATCATTGATTATTACCCGAAATTTCGATCCAAAGTTACATTAATTCCTGTAGTACTTTTAAATGTATTTTCAGGTATAATTTACCTGAAAAAGATGTAAGCTAATTAATTAATGTCGAATTTGATGCACTTCTCGGGGCTGCTACACAGTACCTCAAGTCAATTTTAGTCACTTTTTTCCTCAAATCGCTTTGTAGTCACTTTTTTTTAGATAAAGTCACTATAGTCACTTAAAAAAAAATCACTTCATTGTTCTTTGAATTCTCTGGAATTCCTTTGAAATCCACTGAATTCGATGGATCTTTTTTGGATTTTCAATTTCTTCAATTCACCGTGAATTCTTATTTATAGTATTTATTCTGAATTCTTTGGAATTCTCTTTTCGGTTTTTTAAATTTACCCTGAATTCGTTTGAATTCACTTAAATTCTTCTAATCACTAAATTTTACTCAATTCAAAGGATTTTTAAAATATTTTTTGTTAGTTTTTTCAATTCACTCTGAAGGCTTTTTCACTCGCCTTAAATTCGTAGGCATTTCATCAAATTCTGTTGAATTCCCTTAAACTTCTCTAAATTCACTCCAGACTTGAAGAATTCCATGAATTTTGTTAATATTTTTGAATTGTTTTCATTCACTTGAATTTTGATGAATTTCATCTAATTCTTCTCATTTCTCTTAAATTCCTCTAAGATTTTTTTCGTTACCTGGTATAAATATTTTTGATTATTCATTATGGAGAATCTCTTCATATTGTAGAAGAAATCCTGTGCATATTATTTCAGAAATACAATATTTAGGTGCCATTCCAGGCCATTAATTGTAACGAAATTCCAACTTTTCGTATTCTAGTCCCAATAATATCTTCAAATTTTTTTTTGGTTTCATAAAATTGAGGGTTCATTCCTCGATAAAAGAAAAATTTAATTGTTTGTTAAGATACTATAAGTGTTAATAAATAAAAGTATAGATTCATAATTTCACTTATATTTGAACTTTTAATTTATGATTATCTACTGTACGTTGCACTATCTACTGTAGGGAGTTCTTCCCTATGACGGCTAATTGTATGAAAATATAAAAGTACCAAATTCCTGAAACAATACCTACATCTGCTTGAAAAATCTAGGCTATAAAAAAGTAGGTACTTGTAAACAAAAAAAGCATTTTTTCGAAAAATTTTAATTTCGTGTCAAAACCAAACAATTGTATCGACCATTCTCGGACTGCAACTATGGAAAGCTATTGCACCAAGGTGTTGGAAAAAAATTATGAATAAAATTTTCGACTTATGGAAGAAAACCAAATTTGGAGAAAACCGTCTGTAAAACTACGCCCCTGAATCTAGACGTTAAATTTTTGTTGTCTTTCGCAAGACGAGGATTTTATTTATTATTTTTTTCTGACTCCTTGGGGCAGTATCTTTCGATAGTCGAAGGCCGAAAGGGGACACTTGTTTGGTTTTGTAAGGAAATTAGCATTATTAGAAAAAATGCTTCCTGGGATGCATTCATTAATATTCTTTAATATTACAGTGAAGGTACAATGAAAAAAAATTATTAGCTCAGATATTTAATAACGGAATATTAAAAAATCTTTAAATTTTTGTTCTCAAATTCTTTAATAACATCTACTTTAGTTTTAAAAATTGTTGATAAAACAATTAAGAGACTAAAAAAAGCCATTGTAATAACTGTTATTCATCGGAAACTATTTTCTTAATGACCGGGAAAAATGTGTTTGTTGACCGGGAAATGATCGGAAATTTTTGTCCCTGATTAAAACGGCCACCCTGTAAATTTAAAAAATAGAAAATTAAATTCAAAATAAATCAAAATTTAAATTGCTCTTTTATGTCCGACATTCAAGTTCAACTACGAAATTCTTGGAAATTGAAAAAAAAACCAAGAATCGAACGATCAAATTTGGACAACACACTCTTCAGTGTCTCTATTCAAATTTAAAAAAAAACCAAAATAAAAAAAGAGGAAAGAAAAAGAAGACAACCTCTAAATCTCTTTCTTTTTGTTTTTCTCTCTTTTTTATTTTCATTTCTTCTGAAGTCGCAATCAAAAAACATTTACGAAAAATCTACCAATGTGTCGGTTTTCATTCAACACCCTTTTCAAGGCAATAAAAACAAAATTTTCAACTTTTCAAAACCCATGAGGAAATCATGCAGATTTTCTAATATTTTCTGAGAATATATTGAATTTCAGGAGAGCAGAAATTGCGGAATTATATATTGTCGAAGAAAGGAAGATACTTCTAATATTGCTGAGAAATTGTCGAGTCTTGGAATTCCGACTCTTGCTTATCATGCCGGTAAATATTTTAATTCAATTATAGTCTTACGGCTTCGGATGAATGGAGATATTTTTTAAAAATTTTGATTATAATTTTTATTTGTTATGTTAGGGTTGAAAAGCAAGGAAAGAGAAAGTGTTCAGGATAAATGGACTTCTGGAGAAGTTCCGGTAATCGCTGCGACTTGCAGTTTTGGAATGGGGGTCGACAAAGGACCCGTGAGGTGAGTTATTCAATTTAAACTATTCAAAATTCAAGAGTTTTGAATTTGGATCTTTTGTTTAAAATTCAGTCGTTTCAGATTTAACTTCAAATTTGAACTTTTTTATATTAAACGTTTTATTTTAGAAAAAATTGAATTTATGTTTATTGAATTTCGATGGATTACTTCATTTTCCTTCAGAATTTCGGTTTAACTCAATTTCATTCTGTTGATTGAATTGGATTCAATTACGTTGATTTTTTTCGAATTAAATTAAATTTCATTGTATTCCTTTGAATTCTGATGAATTAGATTCGAAAACGTTCAATCCCGTTGAATTCGGCTGAATTCCTTTGAATGATTTTCTTTTCCGTTGAATTTCTTCTGAACTGAATTGATATTCAACGAATTCCGTTGGATTACCTTCTTTTCCTTAGAATTTCGGTTAAACTTAATTTCATTCTGTTAAATTTAATTTAATTCGATTCAATTCCGTTGAATTCCTTCGAATTAAAATCGATTCTGTGAATTCAATTCATGTACATTACATTGGATTTAGTTATATTCCTCTGAAGTTAATTGAATTCTCTTGCATTCTTTTGAATTCCGTTGTTTTACTTTGAGTTGGTTTTAATGTTAAATTACTTAAATTTCAGTAGAAGTTCCCTTGAGTTTAATTGAATTTAGTTGAATTCAGTTGAACTCAATTCAATTCCGTCGAATTTAATTGCGTCGTGTTCCTTTGTTCATTTAAATGACCTTGAACTACTTTTACTTCCGTTAAACTTCTCTCAAACTGAATTGAGTTCTTTTGTATTCTTTCGAATTCCTTTGAATTTCTTTTCAATTGAATGAAATTTCTTTGAATTAAATTCATTTACATTGAATTTAATTCAATAACGCTCTATCCCTTTAAATTATGTTGAATCACTGTGATTCCCGTAGAATTTTTCTTGAATTGAATTGAATTCCTCTGTATTTATTTTAATAGAATTGAATACTTTATTGTCTCTTTGAATTCTGTTGAGTTAAATTCAATCCCGTTGAATAACTTTGAATGATTTTAATTTTTGGCGCTTATAAATTTAAACATTTATATTGTAATTTTTCTTACAAATTTCTCCGGCTTCAAATTTGGATGCATTTTCAACTTTCTTGGACCTAAAATTTATTTCCAGGTTCGTTATTCATTGGACTGTTCCACAATCAATTTCTGCCTATTATCAAGAATCGGGAAGGGCAGGCAGAGATGGAAAACCAGCCTTTTGTCGCGTCTATTTTTCGCAAGAAGAATGCAACATCATTTCCTATCTGATAAAAGAAGCAAAAGGCGAATTTTCACAATTACCGCCCAACGTTGCAAAACATAAGTGGAGTGATTTCGAAAAAGCTGTCTCCTTCTGCATGGACGTGAAGTACGTTTCCAATTCCACTTTCCAATTTTACAAATTCAAAAGATAATTTAAAGTCAGTAATTAAAAATCTAAATTTTTATTTAATTTGTTCTTTATCAGGTGTCGTCATGGAGTTTTTTCCAAATACTTTGGAGACTCGGCCCCAGTTTGCAAAAATTTATGCGACGTCTGCAAAGAGAAAGAGGCCGTGAAAGAAAGACTAACCGAGTTAGAATTTAGTCACACACGAGTGAAAAAACAGGAAAATTTTGACGACTGCTTCGGCCTTGAAAAGTACGACAACGATGCTTTTGGTGACGAGGATTCGGAAAAGTACGAATTTTTCAGAAAACAAGCAGAGCAGGAAAGAAAAAAAGCTGAGAAAGATTTAATCGAGCAACAATTCGCTTTGAGGCGGAGTCAAAAAATCGATGAGGTATTTAATTAATTAATAAGTTGGCAGATTACAAATTCGATAATAAAATTGAAAGATATTTCATTTATTATTCTTGTCAGGAAAAGAAAAACGAGGAAGATGGTAAATATTCTTACGTTCGTGCTGCGGAACATACGTCGAAAAAAATTAAAGGACTGACTGTCAAGGTAAAGAAATTAATTTCATTCTTTTATTATCACTTGTTTTGGTATTTGGAAGTATTTTAAATTTTATTTGTTCAGGCAAGGGAAATTTTATATGACCAACTCTACGAGGCATTGTCGAAAAATTCAAGAATGTTTGATATTAATAAAACGACCGAAGATGTTCGAAATTTAGCCCTTGACTTGGAATATAGAAGTCTTTGCGGGACTCGAATTGCAAATGCTTATAAACTCAGTATGCACAAATTGGTAAGAAAAATGTTTCAAAACTTAATTTACTTCCGAGGCGTTAACTACTAGCAATCTTGATGTACACCTAAATTTAGGTTCTCGAAGAACTCTCAACAATATAAAGAATTGAAGGGCATTAAAAAAAATTCTAGACAATTCCGGGGAATTCAGGGGAATTTGAAAAACTCGAGTTGCTCAAAGATTCCAAATACTTCCTAAAAATTGAAAGAATTAAAAAGAATTCAATAATTGGAAAGAATTCAAATGAATTTAAATAATTGAAAGAATTCAAATAAATTCAATGATCTGGAGGAATTGATAATTTCGAATTAATTGAAGTGAATTCAGAAGATTTCCAGTGAAATAAAAAGAAATTCAAAGAATTCGGCATGACCTAAAGGAATTTAAAAGGATTCGAACCAATTCAAGGAAACTCAAAAGTTTTTGGAAACAGCTGTACACCTGAATTTAGTAGTGGTTAACCCCTCGTTTACTTCGTTAAAATTATTTTCGAAAATTGTCTCCCGTTTTCATATAATTTTCAGGTTTCCGGGGTCCAAAAATGCAACACGAATAACATGCTTCACGAAACTTTGAAATTCACTAGCTTCCCGAATTCCCCGAAATCTGAAATCGACACAGATTTTGAATCTGATTTCCAAGAAGCCAAGGATTCCATCGAATCACATAACCGCATCCAAGAAAACTTGCAGAACGTGAAATTCGACGGGTTCAACACTGCCTTAGAAATGTCCAAATCCGCTGTCCAAATGACTGAAAAAAATCCAGATGATTCCACAAACTCAGAAACTCATAGTACAAAAAATAGAAATATCTCCTCTCATAAAAGCGAGTCTAACAAATTTCCGAGCGGAAATTCTCTGCCCGATTTGAGCACAATCGAGTGTCTCAAAAATATGAAATTCGATGGTTTCAAATCTGCTTTACAAATTATCAAAAACCAGGAAGCAGAGAGAGCAAAGGAAAAAGCAGATAAGGAAATAGCTGACGAAATTAAAAGATCTGAGGAAATTAAAAGAGCTGAAGAGATTAAAAGACAAGAGCAGGAAAAGGAAAGGACTGAAAGAAGCCGAAAATCAGAGACCGAGAAACGTAAAGAGGTTTTTAAGAAATCAGGCGGAAAGGATTTGAAGTCTCACAATTTAAAAAGACCAGGGAAACATGCGCTTTTTGACTGCGAACCTAGAGAATCTCCAAAGAAAAAATTTGACGGTTTTCAATCTGCTCTACAGATTGCACAGTCCGAAAAAGTTGCGGAAAATGGAGACAAGAGCAAAGAGAAAAGTTCCTCTAAGAGAAAATCGAGGGAAAAGGCTGAGGATACGAAATCAAAGACTATCAAGAATTACAAAAAAGATGTGGATGTTGCCATGCACTGGAAGATTTCTGAAATCACGAAGAAAAATTTACAGGAACATTTTCCCTCGGCTGATATACCGGATAGTGATACATTTAAACAGATTTGTAGGAAAATGGTGCATCAATTACTCGCCAAAAGAATGTCCGGTAAGAATAATTCAACATTGTTTAAATATTTAAAAAATTTTTCATATCTTTATTTTTTTTCTGAAGTTACATTTTTGATATTGTGAAAATTTGAATTCTGATTTCAGAGGAAAAGGACATCCGAATTTTTGTCAAAAAAAACTTGGCCTTTTTCAAATCAAAGTTGCCCAGCAAAGCTTAAATTGAGTTTTACTGTGATCGATTTTTAATTAGATCAGAATTTATGGAATCTCTGATTGTGAAGGTGCATAGTATCTTTAAAGTTCCTAATTCTCCTTGAATGGCGAGAACTTCTGTTATATTTATTATCTACGAAAGCTTTTTTTCAATATAAGATCACGCTAAGCTAAATTTGTCATTTTTATTTTATAATTTATCGTTGATGAATTATGAATGATTGAATATTATCATTATAATTGAATTTATATACAAAGATGTGAGTAGACGTTACTTGAAATTATTCTGTGATTGTGTTCATCAGTGTCATGTAAAATATGTACTTATTAATATTACTGAGGAACCAATTAAGTAACTGTAATAAATTTAGAGAGTTTTTTGGAATAGGAATTAAGTGCATTTCGTCGTGTTTCTTATGTCTAATTTGTATCCGAATTGGATCTTTTCTCATAGAGTAACTTTCAATAAAAAATGTCTTTTCCAATTTCCGAAGATTTGAGTTTGGATTTAGATTGTTATTTCAGTTTTCCACATTATTAATTTCATCTTTGGAAAATAAAAAGTCTACGAGAAGAAAAAGAGAGCGGAACTTTTTTCTATAGTTGTAAAAAAATCTTCTCTTTCGGAAATTATTGGACCAAAAAAAGTGTCTTGAAGTGAATTATTTTCGAATAATTGTTATTTTTTTGTGATATCCCGGAATTTCCCAGAACGTTCTGAATGAATATAAAATTCTGCAATATTTTAGACGTTTCTAGTCTTTTCTAAAATCTGCTGGAATGTCCTAGAATGTTTTAGAATTTTCCTGAATGTTCTTAGTTCTTCTAAAATTCTGCAATATCAAATTCTGCAGTTCTGGAATGTTATAAAATTGGAATTTTTAGGAATGTCATGAAGTTTTTCAAAAATGTTCACGAATGATACCGAATCTTGCAGAATGCTCTGCAATTCTGTAATATTAATAATTTTTCTAGAATATTCTGAAATGTCTTAGATTCTTCTAGATTTCTGAAATATTATAGAAATTGTTGAAATATTTCATAATGTTGTAGAATATTTTTAAATGTTTATTTTCTTGAATATTCTTTCATTTCAAGCAAATTATTTGATATCTCTGGAATGTTTACAAGTTCTCTAAAATATTCTTGAATAATGTAATCGAATATTTTAGAATATTAGTGAATGTTCTTAGTTATTCTAGAATTCTGCATTTTTTAAATATTTTGGGATTTTCTAGAATGACCAGCAATTCTGACACATTATGGAATGTTCTGCCGTGTTCCTGAATATTCGAGATTAGTTGATTTCCTAGCGACCGTGTAAATAAATAGAGAGTGTTTTTCCGTGGCATCACAGGTCCCTCCTTCTCTTTATTATTTAAACAGCGACCATTTCAGCCCGGTAAATGGGCCCTCTATATTTCATAATGTCCGTAAAGCCAAGCGAGATATTTTCTAGTGCCTGAAAAAGGCCCATGTACCGGGCCGGAATGGTCGCTTTTTGAATAATAAAGAGGAGAAGGAGAGACTTGTGAAGCTACGGAAAAAACTGATTATTTACGCGGTCGCTAGGAAATCACCTATATTATATGAGGGCCGAATACCACTGTGAGATATCTGCCAATTCCTAAAGAGGGCCATTTACCGTATCGAAATGGCCGCTGTTTAAATAATGAAGAGGAGGCCTATGAAGAGGCGAAAGTGATATTAATTGTTTAAATAATTGGGAACTATTCTTAAAAAAAATTACACTCTTAACGTTCAATAACTGCGTCAATAATTCTATAAAATATAACTTTTTACGATTAACAGGGGAAAAAATTGTTTAAACAAATGAAAATTGTTTAATTAAAATAAGTTATTGGATGGAAGTTATTCCTCAAACGTTCCTTAAGAAGTGACTAAACTTTAATTTACAAACAGTTAATAACAAGTACTTCTTTTTAATGAAGAAATGTTGTCCTTGTATTCGGAAATCTTCTGGGCTTCATTTCTAGAATGTCCAGAAATATTTTAGAATGTTCTGGTTTATGCTTCAAATCTGCAATTTTCTAGAATATTCTGGAAGTATTCTAAAATGTCCTGAAATATTTTCAGAATCACCTAGATCATTTCATAATTCTGAAATATCGTAGATTCTACTAGAATTCTGCAATATCGTAAAAATTTCTGGAATATTTTGGAATGAAAACAAGAATTTTTTCATAATTTAAAAAATTTATATTAAAGAAGTGGTTTTATGTTTCCATCTTAAAAAAGAAAAAGAAAATCAACAAAATTTACAAATATTTTTTAAAAATAATTGAAATTTTTGATTAATTAGTGTTGTGGTGAAGTGTTTCCCAAACTTTGGATTACAATTTTTTTGATTTTATATGCAGGAAGTTATACAAAAAATTATTTTATCTTTTCTTATTTTCACGTTTTTGTTAATATAACTTTCAGTGTGATTGATGAAAAAATTTTAGTGTAATGTGAATTTATGATAGATATGTATTACTGAAAGTCCGATATAGGAGTTTTAAATGAATTTATTTAATTAGTATAAACTAACATTGGATGCATTACAGAAGGAATTATTGATAGAATGCAATTTCCATGACTTTTTTCCAAAAAAGATATTTCATATTAACAAGAAAATATGTTTTGACTTCAACGAAAAAAAAGGTAACAAAGGAACTTCAAATGAGAATATCAATAAATTTAATAAATCTGTTTGAATTTGGTTAAAAAAGCTGCCATGCACGTTTACACAATTAATATATGTTTCATAGTCTCGAAGTCTAGTTTTGATTTGTGAACTTTTTGGGTGTTCGTTTTTCAGTACACCAAAAATTTTCATATGAAAGTAGATTTCATTTCGAACTTTAAGAATTTTAAAAACTTTTTCGAATTTCAGTTTCCAGGGAAGAAACTTGCCTTACCATCACATATTACTACACAAAGTTTCCCACAGAAAGTTGTCAGATGTCACTCTGAGCGTCTCTGAGGACTAAAAACCGTGGCTCGTGCGCGTGGTGAATATCAGAGCTTGAAAGGAAAGGAACGTTAAGTTCGTTTCACTTTGATTCCACTGCTGTGTGTGGTCCAGCGGTGCGTGTCGATGAGTGTGTTCGACTCGTGAGTTTTCAGGCTTTCTGGCCCGAGGCCGCCACTCCACGGCCCGCGGGATCGGGAGGACTGGAGTCGGAGAAAAAAAAGAGAGTAGGCGCCTCTCTTTTTGCAGCTCAGGAGGAGCTGACGTAGCTCGCTCGGAGTTAATGACGGTATCTCGTTTTTAGATCATGTAGCGGTTGTGTGCTGCTCGTAAATCTCATACTCATTCCTCATTGCTCGTAACCGCGGCAAAGAGCGCGGATCGCGTATCGCTCGCGACAATGTTGGAGGGACGAGGGAAAAAGAATAATATCGGGAGTTCCAGTTATTAATGGGCGAGGTTTCCAGTCACCAGTGTCAACAACAATCGCAGGAGGCTCAGTCGACCTTGAAAAGTCGCTCGGAAAGGATTGCCAGGCCAGTCGACTCATTCCGCTCGCTCTTTTGCGGTGGAGTCAGTTGTTCATGGAGAAGCGAGACCTGCAAAAGGACCTGCGACTCGAGAGGAATTTCGCTGGGGGTCCTGAAGCTGAAGGATGTCCGTCGAACGACTCACCGAATGAGAATGAGAAGATCTCGACCCAGAAGGAGGAGAACGTCCTTTCAGATTCAGGTGTTGTTGCTCCGGAGGAGTGTAAGGCTGGCGACGGAGGGGAGAAAGGAGTGGGAGACAGTGTGCATGCACTCAACGAAATCGCGGCCAGAGTTCAGGTACGCTTACAAATCTGCAATCTTACCATTAACACATCCAGAATTTCGTTTTTCCCCGCCCAGAAGAGGACTCCTCTTTTTTTGTGAAGTTACCCGACGCAAAAAAATTCATTCTCTTTGTGAGGTTATTCGATAAAAATAATGTCGAAAAAAGTGATCCTCTCTTTTCTTTCCAATGTTATCCAACGAAAAAATTAGTCGCACCAAGAAAGATGAGCATGAGCAATAATACAGCTTTATTATACATTAACGCAAACATGCATTTTTCAAATCGGTAGCGATAACAACGAAAAGGGCGAGTACAGCTTATATACTGAATAATGATTTACAATCTAACCTTCTAAGTAACTAAATGAAATCGAACTTAATTTTAACCTAAAGTAACACAATACCGATACAATTCCAAACTATACAAATTGCAATATGATAAACACACTTTTCCCTTATTCCTAAATTGAGGTGCCGGATTCAAAAAGGAGACACTGAATTATTTCGCCGGGAGGGTGGTGGGGGGTGGGCCTTGGCCGCTTGGGTTTGAGCGCCGTCCCGCGGGGGGGGGGGGGGGGGGGGGGGGGGGGGGGGGGGGGGGGGGGGGGGGGGGGGCGGGGGGGGGGGGG
>JAUMHM010000001.1:18982163-18996071 GCA_032362435.1 Melikaiella ostensackeni | reverse complement strand
TGGCCCGCTTGGGTTTGAGCGACGTCCAGAGCCCCCCCCCCCCCACCCACTCGCAGCAAAATAATTCCAAACGTTCTTTTTGCATTCGGCGCCTCAATTATTATACAAAAAATTAATTTAATTCCATCGCGTTAAGTTCCACTGAATTCTGTTGAATTCCTATGAACTCCACTTAGAATTTCATTGTATTCCTTCTAATGCCGTTGTGTTCTTCTGAATACCTTTGAATATACTAGGAAACCGCTGAATACCTTAGAATTCCGTTCAATCTCTTTGATTTTTTCTCGAATTTCTTTGAATTTATTCAAATTACCCTTAATTTACTTCAATTTCAATGAATTCAATCCAGTTGTGTATCTGATGTATTTCTTCGAGTTGTTCAAATTACAGTGAATTGATTTCAAATGACTTTGAATTCATTGGAATACGGTTGTATTCTTTTCATTTTTCTTTATTCGCATGAATTTCAATTGCATTCCTGTTGAATTTATTTCAGTCAAATTTCTTTGAATTTAATGCAATTTCGCAAAAAATCTTCGACTTTTATTTCATTCCTTTCTTGAGTTACCGTTGTATCCTTTTTGTAATTCAACCTCATTCCGCTGCTTACCTTAGAATTTCGTTGGAAACCTTCAATGTTCGTTATATTTCTCCTAATTCCGTTGGATTAAAGTAATTTTACTTTAATTTTTCCTGAATTCCGTTGAATTATTTTGTATTCCTTCGAATCCCGTTGAATTTCTCTGAAATTGAATCTAGTTACATTCACTTTTCATTTAATTTCGCCCTACTAATGCCACTGTCTAAATGTTGTATTCATTTGAAAATCCTGTTCTGCAAAAAACATTTGTACAATATATGTACACGTATGCAAACATACATACATCAATCATAAAAATATCAATCTTTAACAACAAGCATCGAACAGCTAGATAAGCATAAATCTAAATAAAACAAACAATTACATATCAAGCTGACAAAACATCAAGTTAGCAGTGATCCTTATTCTTTTTTTTTTTAAATAAGCAGTCGATAAATGAAGTGGAGGCTAATCTGTGTGGGACTGTGCGTGTATGTAAAAGTACTCGTACATATTCGTACGTGGTGTTTCATCGCCCACGACACTTTTGTAACCAGTGACGGATGCCGGACTCAGATCCGTGTGCCAGTCTATCCGATCGCGTAGTTTGCACATCGAAAAAAATGCGCCGGTTCAGCGGTATTGGTTAATGGGTATAGGATAGGAACGAGCCTATATTGCCTGTATGCGCGATTATAATGGATGAGAAGGCAGTCTGGCCGTGCCAGATTCAGGTTTGTTGACACGGATCTCCTGGTCCGGGTGGAAAGGCGGGAGTCACCTTCGTTTGTTCGACACGTAAGTTTCATTGAGCCGGTATATCAATGGCTTTCCAAACTGGAACCACTCGCACTGCTCCTCGGTCTGACGAATTCCCTTTTAAAACCTTTTGATTACTTTGTCTTTTGTGCTCCCTTCATCACCGATTTTACAATCCTCCGAGCAGAATCAAAGTCACCAGGAGACAAAATAGATGTCCAAGCCCATATATATTTGTGCCATTTGCGTTTTCTTTTAACGTCTCGGATATTTCAATCTAACATCTACTAATTCGAACATTTTTCCCCTTAGAGGCGTACATGCTATAGACTCTGTACATTGTATGCAGAACGTTTCATGTTACACACTGTTTCTTATCCATTGTCTACCGTCGGTTGTGGGTCCGTGGAGATTTCCAACCGTATTTATGTGTCGCGGCCATTTGTCATCGTTACCTACCATCGATATAACCTGAAAAGGTCACCATTCAATCGAGCTTGCAACACTTTCATGTTTCATGTATTAAATTTTTTTAAATACCCCTATAGTTTTTAGGAAATAAGGCGACCACGAATAGCCCTGCGTCTACCTCAGAATTTTTATCTGGAATTTGTAGATGGTTTAAAAGCGAAGATATGAAAGTTCTCATCAAGGATGAGAATAAGACCGATTGCTACTTCCCTCTTACATCGCAATTGCGCCGAGCGCATTAATTCACACCAGCACCGAGGCTGATATTTAAATTATTTATAGTTCCTCTCGTCGTTTTATCACTCGCAACTCACCAGCAGTGACAATGTTGATTGGATGTAAATCGATCTCTGAACAAATCGTTTCTAGATGTGTCCATCACTTTAGCTTGCTTAGAGGCTTCGTGGGTGGCAGGATTGATCAACATTTTTTTGAGTCCACATTTTGGTGGTTAAAAAATACTAGAATCCGCTTATCGAGGTTCGTGCTTTAAGTAGGATTTCCTCACTGCAAATATGCATTTTTCTACGAGATCCACCCACACATTCAAGGCGGGAGAGAAGAGCGAAGGAAAGGAAGGTTGTTTTCGATTCGTGAGGCCGGCATGATGGCGAGATCCGGAATCGAGTGATTATATCTCGGCGGGATCTCGTGCACAAAACACGGAAAGACGGTCACGAATCACGATTCACGATTTTCGGCCGAGGGGCCCTTGTAGAATGGGGCCTTAAATCCCTTCGCTCATCACGTTTTTTCCTCTTCGAGTCACGCACCTTGACCCTCTTCAGACCCTTGCCACCTCGTTCGGACCCTTCCAAGGTCCCTTCTCTTCTTTCCAAGCCTCTGTCCCAAACATCAAGTGAGAAAAAATGTCTGCGCAATCTAAATTCTCCACTTGGACCCTTTTTCCTTTTCTTTTCTTTTTCGTCGTGTGCGGCGTTATTTTGAAAAGTTTTTTGCTCAGCTCGTCGACGAGACAAGTTGAGGGGTAAAAAAGCGGCCACGAGCACGAAGTAGAAAATGAAGAAAGCGGTCTCTCGAGGCACGTGGGAAAAAATTCCTCGCGCATTGGTCCGGGGAATTGTTGCGCCTTTCGGTTTCAGGGCTCGGGGCCTCTACGTCTCGACATTAAACGATTCCGATTGGACGATCGATGTAAATCGCATGCCACGCGGTTACGCCGGGATCCTTCTATTCGCTGGGAACCGAGGCGATTCGTCGTGTTGCTGATGCAATTGGAGTTTCTCCAAGTTCTCCGACCTTTGAATCGTCCGGTAGTCGCGGCTCAGCACGTTTTCCGTGTCGGCACGACTACACAATCACAGGTGTGCACGCGTATTCACCAGAGTGAAGTTATGGGTCAGAGTCGTGAGTGAGTCTTTCACCGGATGTACTGCAGGCTCCGGGCTCTGGGTCAAAATCAAGGATATCGTCCGTAAAGACTCCCCCTACTTCTGATCTCCTTTTCTCTCTGAGCATCCTTTCTCGTTCCGGGTCTCGATCCAGGAAACGATCGGGAGTCTTCTACCAGTGCCTATTAGAACAAATCCGGGCTTGGGGCGAGCTGAAAAATAAAATTTGAGCTTCGCGCCAAAATTTTTTTGTTCACGACGTTGTTGAAAGTACAGTTTCTTCATTTTTACTCTCGGTGACTTGAGAAAAAATCTTGTGGAGGAGTTCTTCATAATTTCAAGGCAAAGGAGTAACTAAAAAAGTCGAATAAATCTGGATGCTATATTGCTATCCCACGGTGGAGACTCAAGGTTGAGGACATTCGAAAAGCTTTCTTTAGACTACTCTTCGTGCATCCTGCTAGAGTTGTAGAGACCTCACGTATTACGCAAAGAATTTTTTCCTACGTGCCGCAGATCGCCTCTGACCTCACAATCTTCTACATGCTCGTAACTGTCGTTTTCTTCCTTTTCTGCCTCGTGCTTATAATCCTTTTTTTTATTCCCCGAAGAAGAAAAGCGAGAGACTAAAAGATTGTCTTCATCAAGTCTTTTAGTTTTTCTATTCTGAAAGAAATGAAATAATTTTTAGTGAGGTATTAACCTAAAGTATAATCGGGAACCGCAAAAGATAGATATGCTATATGGGGCTAATCGACTGCATCGCCGGATGGTGGAAATATTGCATTGCTTATTCCTTCACGTGCCTTGTTAAAAAGGTGGATTTTGAAGTGCGTGTAATATTTCGTTATTGTCAAAGTGGAAATTATAGACGTTCTATTCAGAGATGTAAACTGACCACGTCGGTGACGACATTGACAATTTTCGAAACGAACAAAATATGTGATTAATTTAACAACAAAATATGGTTGACTTACAAAAGATATTTATTTGATTCAAACAATATTTATTTAAATAAAACTTATAAAAAGAACAAAAAAATTGGTTTGAACCAAACATACTTATGTTTGACTATATAAAAAAGAAATAATAACCTAAATATTAAGATGTGAAAAATATTATATTGTGTGACGAGGGGGGTAAGTTAACTAAAGAGTGTGAAGTATGCTGCACAAGGTGCAGGCGCGCCGTAGTCGAGGGCAGTAAACTTCTGCGAGTTAGTAAAGACCAATCACATGTTATGGCAGAATTTATTCGCACACACCTAACCGTGTGCGAATAAAATCGGCCTGTTCTTCGCACACTTCGGACTCACTTGTTTCAAAAAATAGTATGTGTGACAAGTGCGCGTAAGTGATTCAAGACGAGTGTGAAGTTTCACTCCCGTCTTGAAACACCTAATTCGCGCACTTGTTACACAATATACTATTTGCCAACGCCTGCATGAAAATGGCGACTTTCCTATGCCTGTAGAATTGAAGCAAAACAGTTGATTTCAGAGCATTCAGGGAAAAACAACTGTGGCACATGCGCAGTTTGCGGCTCGATGATTCGCAGTTTCGGATTAGACGATTTCGCTTTATTCTCTCCAGCCGGGAAGTAAAGTGGCTCTTGCGGGAGGAAATTGAGTGACGTCAGCGAGATCGAACAATGACAACATAACCTCAACATTTCTGAGTTATTTTGCAATCCACTCTTACGGACATAACAAAGTTGCACTTTTTTATACAGATGTTGAAAAAACATCGTGTGCACTAAGGGAGGAAGGTGATTTCACTCTTCATCGTCCCTACTATCAGCGAGAAAATTCGAGTCCTCTGGCTTTGACGTTAAAAAAATAAGTGAAGAAAAAATGGTAGTTGAATGAATGAAGAATCATTTTAAAGGACGAAATGTTGTACGTTAATGAGCCAAAAAGCAATATCCAAAAAAAATTGTTATACCTTATAGACGTAAAAATCTGATAAAAAGTAAGGAAATTTGACAGCTTTTAACGACAGTGAACTTTGGAGCTTAGTTTTTTATTGAAGAAATAATGGAAAAAATTCATGGTAGTACCTTAAACATTTCTGAACAAATTGCCGTTGAAAAATTTGCAAAATATAACAAATTGTTTGTTTTTTGTACATAATTTACAACTGAAATATCTTCAGTTCTAATGAAGATAATGAAATGATTCAAATGAGAGGTAGTTAGTTGAACTATCTGTAATTATTTACAATTTGAAAGAAGTATGTCCTTCTTTTTGCCTTCGTGCAAATTGTGATATTTGAAGTCAGTTTTTTATACTGGAAAGTAAGTGTCAGAAACTAGCGGGGTGACTTTTTTCATGGGATCGTCCTCATTTTTCCTCAGCATGTGCTTCCAAAGTTTTGCCACCGGGCTTTGACCAGGGCCGTGTCTCTTTAGTTATGACACCCCTCGAAGCTCACTTTACGTTTTCATTCATGAAATTAAAGTAGTGTGCAAAGTATGATGATATTATTTTTATTAAAAACTACTATTATCACTATCGTGTGCTTAGGGGAAACATATTCTTATTTTTTATGCATTTTTTTAAGATTCGTCATTTCAGTAGAAAATTCATCTCTTTGCATTCATGTCTTTGTTCATCTCTGTTGTCACAATTTTTGTTTAAAAATCGATCTTTTCTAGTTGAAAATGTAACTATTTGGTTCAAAGCTCATATATTCTGTTAAGAAATCCTCCTGCCTAGTACAAAAGTAATCTTCTTTTTGGAAAATAATTCCTTTTTAGTTAAAAATTTAACCGTTTGGTTTTCAAGTAATCTGTTTTGTTTCAGGATTCAACTATTTTCTTGCGATAGAAGATATTCTGTGACTAAAAATGTATTACTTGCCTAATTTAAAATTGATTCCATCTACACTTTTCATATCGTAAGGGGAGAAAAGCTCATACCAGCCATAGGGAAGCGTACTTGCGATTGAGACACTGGCAGATGATACATAAGAGTGTCTTTCTCGCCCTCATGGATATGACTGGCATGAACTTGGCCATACTGTATATTTCATGTAGTTTATACATAACTTAATAATGGTTTGATATTTTGAATCATTTCATTACAATTTTAATGATGCAAATTAAAAATCGTTTAGTAATGTCATGCAAAAAGTCGTTTATACTCACATTTATTTCAGAGAGCAATTTTCAGCACAGGGAATAAGTTCGAAGGATACATCCCTGTTTATTGGGGTCTCGTTTAAGGCCAGAGTGAAGCTCGGAGGAACGAGTTCGGTAGCATATGCTGAGAAAAAACGAGGATGATTCCATGAAAAAATGCGCCCCGCTGGTTTCTGACACTTGCTCTCCAGTATAAAAAACTGACTTCAAATATCGCAATTTGGACGAAGACAAAAAGAAGCACATACTTCTTTCAAATTGTAAATCATTACAGATAGTTCAACTAACTACCTCTAATTTTAATTACTTTATTTCTTCAATAGAGCTGAAGATAGTTCAATTGTATATTTATGTACAAGAAAAAACAATTTGTTATATTTTGCAAATTTTTCACCGGCAATTTGTTGAGAGATATTTGAGGTACAATCACGAATTTTTTCAGATTTTTCCTATTATTTCTTCAATAAAAAACTAAGCTCCAAAGTTCACTGTCGTTAAAAGCTGTCAAATTTTCTTACTTTTTATCAGATTTTCAGGTCTGTAACCTATAAAAAATTTTTTGTCATATTGCTTTTTGGCTCATTAACGTACAACATTTTGACCTTGAAACGATCCTTCATTCATTGAGCCACCATTTTTTTCTTCATTTACTTTTTTAACGTCAAAGTCAGAGGACTCGAATTTTTTTGCCGCAAGTAGTTCCTTTTGGCACTAACTTATCAAATACTACGTGTCTGGTAGTGAAAAGGATGTCGCATGCAAGTGATTAAGATGTCATAATCATGTAACAGGAAAAAGTCTCATGGCGACTGTAATCTCCGAAATTTCTGCATATCTCGATGATAACTTGAAACCGAGCCACTGCTGCCAACTTTGTAATCTAAAAAATAAAGAGATACTAACATAATTATCGAATAAAGTCATGGACCTGATTATCATGTTAATGGAAACTGACTAAGATGTCAGAATCATGTTATTTCAATTTGTCACCCGTTACGCTGTAATCATATTAGTATCCCCTCGTAAAAATAAAGACCAAAAAAGAATACAGTAAGCCGGTTCGGACATTGGTCTCAAAACGGTCTCAAACAGTCATATTCTAGTCCCCAGAAGACCACGTATCATTTCCCCTCGTCCTACCCTAAAAGTCTGTAGATAAGGAGCTATATGTCAGACAGAGAGAGTAGTATCTATTTCAATACCATAAAAGTAAGCCAGGTACAGGCTGAGAGGTGCATACCTGAAAAAGTTCAAACCCTGTCTGCATGCGGTTTGGAATCGGCCTTTTTTCGGTCTCCATTTTCACGAGGGATCATGTTGTGTTATCTGGGAGGGTTCACGCTTCGTCCTCCTTATATCTTATTTTATAACCTAACTTTAAATACTATTTTCTATATTTCTTCTGATTTTCAATCCAATTTTAATGTCAACATGTTTCTGGATCACATAGGTCTATCAATATTCCTAATATGAGCACTCGAGATAATTTAGGATCGCTTGTTATATTATTCCTTTTCTATATTATCTATAGTTGGTTTCGATCGACATATGACGACCCTCATAAAACTATTTTGGTTTTTGAATTTGATATGCTCCTCACTTTTATGTGGGGGAAAATTTCAGGTGGTGGAGAAGGTAGCTTGAGAACAGAGAGCATCCACAAGAGGGTGAGTATTGGTGACGTGATGTGTCGTAGAGGGAGTGGGCCCCACGTTGGGTGCCAATTGATATGCTCCTCACTTCAGACGGAGGAAAGTTTTGGATGGTGGAGGGGGTAGCCGGATAGCAAGGGTGATAGGTAATCATGTAGTGTGAGGTAGGAAGCGGGTGCGTTCGTGAAACGAAGTGCGAGGGGAAGTGGTGGTGACGCAGTAAGTCGTGGGAGGGAATGAGTCCAGTGGTGACGGTAGTCACAGAAGGAATAGGAGGGGGAAGGGGTTAAGAAAGCGTTCAAGAGAGGAAAGTGAGAGAGAGCGGTTGGTGGGGTGTGTCGTAGCGGACTGCGCTGGAGCGGTGCAAGCCAGCCTCGCTAATGGGTGCGAGAGAAAGCTGAGTGCGACGTCATGCAGTGTGTCGTTGCGGGCTGTCGTCCGATAGGTAAAGAGAGGTTATGATCCGGCCGAGTGCAGCGGATATGCCAATCGCAGCGGAACAAGTAACTGGTATGCCAGTAGTCTCGTTAGAAGGAGGAAAGGAACAATTATATAATAATAATAATTAATAATAAACAACAACAAGAGAAAAGCGTGGGCTTAAGGTTTCGGATCCAGCCGAGTGCAGTTGGTGTGCCAACCGCCTCAGCGGAACGAGTAACTGGTATGCCAATAGTCTCGTTAAACGGACGAAGGAGGAAATGAAAGCGGAGACACATGGGTTATGCAGATATAGTCAGTATTTCATTTCAGCAGATTTGATGTACAGCGGGTTCGCAAGCAGAGCAGATGACCAACCCTGAGTGCGAGAAAGACAGTAGTGATAAGCGTAATGGCGCGCAGGCCATTCAAGGTGGTCACTGACCAGAGCGGATGACCAACCTTGGGAGTGAGAGAGAGATAGTGAAGCAAGACGTAAGGGTGCGCAGGCTGATCGAGATGGTCACTGACCAGAGCGAATAACCAACCCTAGGAGTGAGAGAAATAGTGAAGTAGCGTTTGGTATTTTTAGTGGTTCCTAGCTCGAGCGGAAGACCAACCCGAAGAGGTAGTATGGGCTAATAGCGGTTGACCGACCGCTAATGGCAGGAGACGCGCGCGTCCGAGCTTTGCGGACGCTGCGCTCGCGGTTCTCATCTACACTCGGTTCTGTTACTCCGCCGGCGTGAGAAAACGTATCTTCCTTATCCTGACATGGCCATACTTACGTGCGTAGGTATGTCCACACCAGAGCAAAGAAAGTTCCTTCCTCTCCCGTGATCGGGGGGTTTCGGCTAGTCTTTCTCTCTCTTTCTTTCTCTCTCTTAATATTCAAAGGTCTAATATCTAAAATGGCTGCCTACCGAATAGAGAAACGTCATCTGCGAGAAGGTTTTCATATTTAATATTAAAAGAGTCTCGCTCTATGCGAGTCGCTTATAACAAATTCTACGAAATACTGTGTAATGTAAAAAAGGCGATCTCATGAGGAAGTAGGTCCGATTCCGAAACGTTATTGTGCAAATTCTTTATTAAATAGTCTGGAAGTAGTCGGAACAAATAAGGTTTTTCCGTATAAATACATTCTTTCAATATCTTTGCCGCTTTAGATGAAAATTAATATTTGGCGATGCGAAAACTATACTTCTTAATGAAATAACTTTATGCTAATACATAAAAATAAAATTTGTCTGTTTGTTTCTTCCCTCATATCTTCTGAAGAGTTCACCGATTTTGATAGGGGTTGTACAGGCGATCGATTATGTATAATTTCACTTTTATTTTTGCCCATGTCATTATTTCGATATTCACGTCATATGTTACAGGTGACTTCGACATAGTCACTCGCGAAGTATAATGAGGTTAAACGTTTTATTGAATCGATTAAGGAATATGTTTTGAATATCTAAGTTATAAAATCTACAACTCTTCCTACTACACCTAACACTGAACTTTAATTTGCATACAATAATTCAGTTGTGCTCGATTAGAATATTATATCAAAATATTTTAACCAAAATATATTTATACTGGGATAGTAATAATGTATTCAATCATTGTTTTTATAACGCAGCAGTGACTAAAAGAGAAATAAATACTGCACAGTAAGCCCCAGGAATAAATTCTATCTTCAGATTGGATAAAAGCGCTTCAGCACATTCATCTACTCAAAGATGAAATTTATCTGGCAAAAGATAAAAATTTATCTGATGAAAATATTCATTTCACGTGCGTGACATCTGCAAGTGACACTTCGATGTCAAAGACCTCCCTATGGAAGAAATCCTGAGGGAAATATTCGTGTAATTTTGGAACAGAATTCGCACGAAGAAATTCGCGAGGAAGCCTGAATCACGGATTTCCTAGAGAAAGAAAATCCTCGCGAAATTCCACGTGTTAATCGTTTCCGAAAATTACACGAGTATTTCCCTCAAGATATTCTAAATAGGGAGGTTGTTGACATCCAAGTGTCACTTGAAAAATGTGACATGAGTGACGTACCGTATTTTCATGCATATAAGCCGCTCACGATTATAAGCGGCACCCTGATTTTCAAGCTCTAAAAAACCGAAAAAAGTGCGGCTTAAATGCGTGTAAGTACGGTAAATATTTTCGTCAGACAAATTTTTATTTTACGCCAGATAAATTTTATATTTGAGTCGATAAATGTGCTGCAGCATTTTTATCCAATTCAGAGATAAAATTTATTCCGAGGGTTTACTGTGTGTCGATTAATTGATATCATCTCGTGTACTTTCGACTCATTTAAGTTGTTAAACCCGAAGGATTTTAGTGCCGTAAAAACAAATCCGTTATCCAAATTTTTCCTGCACGTCAGAATTCTAAGATATTCTAACCTAAAAATGAAAAAATAGCCATTTTCAGTTATATTTGAAACAATATCACGTGCGCAGTGATTTTTTTTCTCTCAGAACTGCTAACGCCACCAATCAGTACTTTTTTCATCTTTTTTTTTTTCTTTTTCGATCATCCCGCAGCGAGTTCTTTATTCAGAGATATGGCACCTTAAACATTTCAGTTTCACACTGAGGAACCAGCGAAGAAGGCTAATAAAATTAGGTTAATCAATTGTTTAAAGGTTTTTGAGTTTGCTGAATCCAAATTTGAGCTCAAATTTGCAAAATTCAAGATGGTGGATCCCATATGGCGGAATAAAATTTCAAGAAATACTTGATTTCGTACAAGCTTAGTGTCGTCAGGTTTTCGAGATTGCTGAATCCTAATTTGAGCTCAGATTTGAAAAATTAAACATAGCGGATACAATATAGCGAACCAAAACTTTGATAAATTCTTGAGTTTGTACAAGACTTAGTGTCTTAAGGTTTTTGTGATTGCTGAATTCAAATTTAAGTTCAGATTTGCAAAATTCAAGATATTGGAACAAAATTTTAAGATATACTGATTAATAACTCAGAAAAGTTTAAATCGAAGAAAATATAGCTCTGAAAAGTACTCCCTGCAAAAAACGTCGCATTAAAAAGTATTAGCATTTTGAAAGCGTTTTAATTTCGCTTTCTGATGCCGAGAAAAGATTTCAAAAGTATTGGTTCGCATTAAGCATTACTCCGCCGAATGCGAAACGAATGTGTCGGAGCAGCGTGAATGCTTTGCATTGAAAAGTTTTGGATCGCATTAGATTCAACCATGCCAAAGTCGAGTTGGTACTGTAAATTAGGAATGAATGCTTCGCATTAAAAAGTATTGGATCGCACTACATTTTGCCGCGTTGAAAGCGATTTTGTGCTCGAAAGTAGGAATGAATTATTTGTATTAAAAAGAATTCATAAGTATTAGAAAATTAAAGTTTATAATAATTATGAATAGACAATTTTAATAATTTTGCATTTTTATTACAAACAAGGTGATGGAACAGGTTTTTTAATAATAAGTAATAATAAGTTTAATATTAAGAAAATTGAAATATGCTACATTAAATCTTTGGTAATGATCCTCAGGATTATATGCCGCCTTTTTACTTATACGGAGAATACTTTTATTAATAATAAATATATTATTATATTAATAGTATTTGCATATGTTTTCGTCATTTTTTTATGTACCTATTGCAACAAATAAAGCATTATATCGCCGAAGAGAAGGAAAATTTCAGATTATATTTAAAGAATTTAATAAATTTGAACAGCTTAAAATCTAGTTTGAAGGCTTGTTTCGCACTCTAATTGGGAACACATTGAAAGCTTTTTATAAACTTCATGAGATCAATCAAAAGATTTCAGGCAGCTTATTATAATTTTTACGTGATATTGTATATATTATTTATAAAACTTGTTCTTTTATCAAAATTGTAGAGAGACACGCAAATCGCCCAAAATACGTCGGAAAAATTAATATCGTCTAGAAGAATTTTAATTTATTTTGATGGATCTAACGAGCTAACGTGATGTTGATATTCTACATCGTACATCTCATTTGCTTCATTTGAAACGCGGTTCTCGAAAGTTTCTTGTTCTTGAAAACCTTCCTGTTCTTGCCAGTTTTCTGTTCATCTTTCTATTTCTTCTTCTGCGTCGTTAACGTGACTTGTTGTATCATCTGTGAGGCTTTCGATATCTTCTAGAATGCTTTCACGATCAGAAATGCTTCACGTCTCTGTGAAAATACTTCTAGATTTTCCGTCTCTTCATTGCCATTCCTCAAAGCGTGAGCAAGATCTAGTACATCTTTTGGTAAAGTCGATTCATTTTCTTTGTCAGACATCGTATTTCCTTCCAAAGGCGTAGCATCAATTTCGTTTTCTTGAGAGTGCATTCTTCTCTTCACAGAACCTACAAACACAAGCATAATACTATGAATTATGTACCTTATGAACCTGTCAACTCTGTTTAATATTAAACAAAGGAAAAGTGGATCACTTGATTAAAAGTAATTTTGTAATATCTTACCACGTGGAATTGTTTTCATGTCGGATTTTTTTTTTGTATGTAATCGAAGGTGTTTTGAGACTCGATATCGGCTTGAATATCGTCCATGTTCCTTTAGGTCATCAGCGAATATCGGTAGAAATCTAAAATAGAAAAATTCTGTAACGCTTTATGTTCCTTGAGGGCATATTTCAGATGGTAAACAAATTTGAAGAAGAAAATTCCCGATCGTTTTCGAATTTGTAACCATGATATTTCTGTTATTTTAATTTAAAAATGCAAGCAGTATACAAGTGCAAGATTGTTCTTCTTGGAATTGCTAAGTCGAGTTGAGAAATGGTGCCCAATAAATTAATCAAGTCATATTTAATTTAACTAGCTGTGAATTCGATCTCGAGTGTTTCCACTTTGTTTTTATTTATGATTGTATGGTGCTCATTTCATGAGCACTTTGCTTCCTGGTAGCAAATGCATTTGCTTCCTCCTGGAGGAAGCATTATTATATTACTATACATTACTACAGCTAGAACCATACACACTTACTCTTGGATGAAATGTATCAATATTATAGGTCAATCGATTCGTCTCGGACCAAGGAATTTTTTATGTTCTTGCATCAACTGTGAATTATGTGTCTGAAAAAAATTTTAATATAAAAAACCTATTTTCCAAATACTATAAATAACCGTAACTTCCTTACTCTTCAATAAAATTTATTAATATTACAGGTTAATCGATTCGATTAACATTTCATTTCACTACGTCTTATGTATTTAGAATGATACTAAATGTATGGCCTTCAGAAAATCATAATTCTGCTTTCCAGTTGAATATAACTTATAAGGTAGTACAAAATTCGCAGAATTAGGATTTCTTTGTATTCTGGTTATATTTTTGGAAAAAAATTAAAAATATAAATAAAAGGCGTAAATGATAGATTTTTTAGAATTATGTAGAGGAAAGTGACCAAATATGGAATACCATTTTGTTTTTTAAGCATAATGTGGAACAAAGTTATAAATAAAAAACTTTTTGTAGTAGTTATTATCAAATAGATATTTGCGCTTCAT
>JAUMHM010000001.1:18971373-18982063 GCA_032362435.1 Melikaiella ostensackeni | reverse complement strand
TTGAGCTACCATTTTTTCTTCACTTACTTTTTTAACGTCAAAGCCAGAGGACTCGAATTTTCTCGCCGATAGTAGGTGCACAATATATTATTGTTTCATAAATTAACAGCACAATGTGAAGTTACCATAATTACTTAGAAAACAGATGATAACATTCTTTTCTATTATTGGATTATGAGCAGACTTAGGGTACTTTTTATTGGGCATTTTATTTGTGAGACCATTTTTTTCAGATCGAACTAATTTCTATGTTATTAATAATTTTATGTCCAGTGAAATTCATCACTGTAAAACGCGGATCTTCAAAAGTACGCTGAATTCGGTGTAGTTTAGAGTTTCAACATTTTCGAGACACGAAAACAAATGAAGGCACAACGAAAATTTTCATTGTTTAAAACGAGATGCAACAAATTTCACACCAATGATTTTTTGTGATGGACATTAACTCACTAATAACGTAGAAATAAGTTCGATGATAAGATTTTAGAGGAGGGTGCGGAAGAGGGTGAAGTCTCATTCGGAGGGGGTGAAAAGGAGGATAAAGGAGAGTAAACGTGTTTCTTTTCTCAATATGTTTCCGCGTTCTAAAACCTTTAAATGTTTCTAGAACTCTTTGTCTTCATTCCTGTCCTACCGCCGCAATTGCCTTTATATTTTAGCGCACCAATAAAATGTATTTTGAGTGCAGCAAAAGGGCGGAAAAGAGTAAAACGGTACCCAGAATAGCACTCGAACGTTAAGAGGAAGGTCCAGGAGGAAGAGCATTTCAATTTTTTTATTATTTCTTTTTACAACCGCGGTTGGTTTTATGCCAGCATTCCATGACGGTTTCGTCGACAGAAAACGGCGCTTATTGCCGTACGAGCCAGCAGTCATAGTTTTTCTTTCTCAGGCTCGTCGAAGGCGCCGAACATTTATTTCGAAGCACAGTGGCGTAGCCCCTCCCATTTTCAGTAATTTCTCTTCTCTGCTATAAAATGTCCTTTTAATCTTCTCCCAACAGCGGCAGTAAATATATTATTATAAATAACTTAAGTTTAAGATATCTTAGAATTTGTTTAAGCAGTTGAGCAAATTCTGGTATTGGGTTCCCATGCTCGTTACCGTACACAATGAGAGAAACCGATTGATTGGGAATAATTCCACACACGCGAAATCACGACTTTCGTGGCGCCAGATATCGTGCTGGCGCCAAAACTTTTACATCCCTCGATGCATTCCGCGATGCAGTTGTCTGTACCTTGCGAATATGTATCGATATATAAATGTGCGTGTAAATGCGTTTATTTATGAGTGTGTGTGCGTGTGACTTAAATTCTAAGAAACGATCAACCGAGAATCACTTCCGGGTTCGAAGCCCGTTAAGCACGTGGCTGTGATCTAGTCTGAAACCGTTTTAGAATTAAGTTAGCAATCCCGCTAGGGATTTACGGTTTGATTTGAAATTAAGATTGTTTATTTCATTTCGTTTGGGATTTCCCATTACTCTGAACACCTTCCCGCAAAAACAATGGCGTTTGCGAAAAAAGAAGTGAATCTTACGGGTAAATTCGAGACGTAACATTTTTGTTTACAGACACTAGAATTTATTTACTTTCCGATGAATGGTGTCGAAAATCAAGGTGAATTGGAAATTTTTTAAGTGACGGGATGATAGTGGATTGCAGAAAATGAGAGGCATCTGCGTGAGAAGCAGTTGGGCTAACAATGACGTGTGGAAACCTTTCTACGTGAATTTTTTTTCTTCTACGCTGGACTGGTACGTTGGTAGAATTAGCAGGTACACACGCAACGATTTTGCAGCTTGTTACGTCAATCGAAACTCCGAGTTCAGCTTTTTACATCTTTCTTCATCGGGAAATGTCGAGCGGCAAAAAAATATTCGACCCACCCATAATTACATAGTTACGATGTGTCATTCGAACGCAAAAAAATGTTGTACGTATTTCTTCAAACTTCTAAATTCCCTTGGTGAGGAACTTTTTTGCGACGCTGAAGAAAGCGGCACACATGTAGCAATTCATTGATTAATACCTTTATTAAATAATTTTAAAAAAACCCCATAGCCCATATACATTTTGCGTAAAAATTTCCATTAATTTGTTTTCTCTTCATTTAAAGACTAGCTTTGCGTATCGTCAGTAGTTGGTTTTTTTTTTACTGAAGAAACCTAGACTCCAACCGACGATTACCAACTACTTTTACTTATTAAGTCCGCGCACGTTTGCAGAAAGAAACGCTAAAAGCGAGTTGCCATTTTATAACCATGTAATCATGCTGATTTTTTTACTTATAACTGTTGATATTTCCGGAAAGAGTGAAAATTTGAGAATTGAAAAATTTTTATAAGAAAAAATGGATTTAAAAATTGAAAAACGGGTTTGGTCGAGAGTCGATCTTCATATTCCGACGTCATCGTACATGCACACACGCATACGCGTACGCATATGAGTGATCCCGGATGCGTCGGGTAGTGAAGACTCGTTCAAAACTTCAAACTCGCATTATGTAGGTATGTACGTTTGCATGTGTGTGTGCATTTTCTATTCGTGTTCGCACGCCACATGTTGCGCCAAGCCGCATAAAGCACATGCCACACCGAGACAAGACCTCGACCCACGCCTCATTTCAGCGGTCGAAAGTTTGATAACCAGTTTTTTTTTCATTCAGAAGAAACAGTCTCAATTAGCTGCAGCCTGCAAGCTTTGAAACCCAGTTTTTGTGATGAGTCCAGTCTAATTTTTGAAATTATTGTGAAAACCTAGCTTTAACAGCTGTTAGTGGAACGCCGTCTTGAAAAATGGTGTCGATTGATCAGCTGGTATGGTTTCAGTTATTGGTTTAAATTAACATTTAGCCTACAATTCCTAATCGATTGTGAGGTTTTTTGAAAATAGCTAATGAAATTTTAAAGAGGAATGTCGAGGTGAATTTTTAAAAGAAGTCTTAAGTTTTTTATTGAGTCATTAAGAAAGAAATGACCATTTTTATAAATCGACATTCTACCTTCAAATTTACTTCGGGTCGGGTCTGGCTTCGGGTGTGCAACCTGGACCGAAAACCCGATCCGAAATTCGAAAGTCCGATCCAAAGACCAGAGCAGGCCCGAAAGTTCAATTAAAAATATTTTCATAAATTTTTGGTAATTTTTTGTAAATTACCGCCAAATTTACCGGAAATTACCGGAAGTTTTAGGACATTTTTAAATTGAATTTACGGTCTGGCTTAAGTTTTCGAGCTAGTTCAGGCCTTCGGGTCGGGTTGCGAACCTGAAACTCGACCCGACCCGTCGGACTCGGGTTTCTTTAAATTTTGCACACCCCTAAATTTTCACTATTTTGACGTTTTCTTTGATTATAATGCAAGTAATTTATAACTAAATAATACTAGAATGAGAAATCTTTTCAGTAGATTAATTATTGTTAATATGATCAACGAATATGGTAAACAAAGGCGTAGTTTGGATATTTTTCAACAAAAATTTGTTTTTTGAATGTTAGTATTTTTACCCGACCAGGCCAGCTCAATTGCAGCATTAGAAATTAATCGCCAATAAATTTTATGATTATTATAAACAAATTTTATAAAACAATAATTATTACTTATTGGGTTCAGAAAAAAATGTCTCAAAGAAACTCTTCACAATTTTTCATTTAAAAAAAAAAGTGTAAACAACCGCATTTTGCACTTATTTATTATCTTCATAAGAATGGTTAGGTAATTATGTCCAGTGTTCAAATTATTTCTGGTGAGCTAATTCAAAATATCTACTAACATGAAAAATATGGTTGAAAATTGAATTGTTTATAAAATTTATTTATAATAATTGTAAAATTTATTGACAAATAATGTGTAGTGATGAAATTGTGTTGGGCTAGTCAATTAAAATACTAGCATTAAAGTGAAACATTTTTGGCCGAAAAATGCCCGAATGATGCATCTTTTAATGAAATTTATTTATAGTTATAGTAATACCTTTTTTAGAATAATTCATAGTATTGCAATTAAGCTGGACTAGTCGATTAAAAATACAAAAATTCTAAATACTATTTTTTTAAATACCCGAATTAAGAATTTATTTGTCCGATTTATTTATAATAATCATAAAATTCATTGATAAATAATCTCTAGTGCTGAAATTATGTTAGGCTGATCGATTGAAAATACTAACATTGAAAAACAAATTTTTTTGTAAAAATGACAGAATTATGCATTTTTTATGAAATTTGTTTAAAAATAATCCGTAAACTTTAATGTTAAACAATGTCTAGTCCTGAAAGTATGCTGCTGGTCGATTAAAAATGCTTACATTGAAAAAATTAGTTTTTGATCGAGAAAATGCCCAAATTATCCGTTTGTTTCTTAAAGTTTATAATATTAACAATAATTATTTTATTAAACATATTTTCCATTATAATATTATTTAGATACAAATTAATTGCAATATGAACAGTGAAAGAAGACGTCAATATAGTGATACTTTTAAAAAAACACTTTTAATAAAGGAATTGTTAATAATAAAAATTTTTGTTTATTGTATAATATCAGTTATCTTCAACTAATATCGCTCTATGAACTGTGGGCAATTGCATTTTTTTTGCATTATTTAAAAACGCTAGATTGTCGATTAGGAAAAATGGCAATTGTTTTTCATTATATTTATTTAAAATAATTTTTAAACCATTTTCCAAAATCGAACTAAACAAGTCCCTTCGAAATTTTATTTAGCTTTTTTCTTAAAAGAAATTCTAATCGGTTAAGAACTGTAGGTTGAATTTTAATAAGAACCAGAATGTTCATTTTTATCACTGTGTGACGTAATGCAAATTATCTTATCAGGAGGATATCGTCTTTACAATAAATTACAAGATAGTGCCGCACTTGGTTTCGAACAAGTTTTTATGTCTAGGAATTTAATTTTTCATTCCATTTCAGTTCATTCCCTTTTAAGATTTGTTATATCTTGTGTGGAGTTCAAGGTCAAGGTTTCCAGAATCCCTTGAGAATTGTGAGGTTATTAACTTTAATTGAATAACAATATTTTTGAACGCATTCCTGGAAGTACGAAAGAGAGTTTGACGACCGCACCAGGTCATCTCGGTTGTAAAATCATAATGGTGGTGATCGCTTCTTCCCCTGCAATAAGGATAATGGTTTAGCAGGAAGTGGAAATGGATTCGACCTCCAACAAGGTAACCTCTCTAAGCCTTTGTAACCTTCAAAATGATACAAAAAATCAGACTGAGAACCAACAAAATATAAGAGCAGTAACAGCTGTCGCAGTTTTACAAATTTCCAAGATGGCGGCCACATACCCGATCAGTTAATCCACATCTAGACTTTATTATTCGATAAATCTTCACAAAATTGTGACTATGGACTCATTTTTTCTTTCCCAGCTTCCTTGGAGTGTCACTGACTCAATAAAATCAAGATGGAACAAAAGGGACATCTTGTTGAGTGTTGGCCTCTTGGGCGTCGAGATTGAAGAGCTCGATTTTCCTCCCATACGGGATGCGATTGTTAGCAACTGGGTCGACGTCGTTGTGGCCACTAAAACGAATCCTACCCGGATTCTTCTTTCGATAACAGATAAAGAGTGCCTGGCCTACATTGGCAGCCGAGCAGTCTCGATCGGTCGTTCCGACAAGCCCAGCTCTTTTCATACTAGTCATTCCTGAACGGACTATATATAGTATATTTTACAAATGAATGAAATTCATGCCTCACCAACTCTCATTATGCCGCCTCATTACAAATTCCTATTTTTTTGAAAGTCTTAATCAGCTGATCCTGGAGAGCAATTCGAATTTTAAGGCAGTTTTTGCCAGAAGCTTTTTTGCTTTCAAAAGTGAGTTTACTTGCGCCATAATTTGCCGAGCGGGGAAAGGCAGAAGGCGGGTCTCTGACCGCTTGCTGATGAAGTAGGGGCAGGTGGCACATGCGTGATACCTTCATGGCTACACGCACTTATTCTACTCGTCTTCTCTTTTGCCTCTATGTGCGTCTAGTCCGTCAGTCCATCCACTCTCCACGTTGAGGGGGGAACACACCCGGATCCGCGTTACCGACTCTCTATTGGTCAGACCCACTAGTGACTTACAGTGCCGTAACAAAACTCTTCTTCAAATTCATCCTTAATAACAAATTTTCACTTCAGAAGAATCCTCTCTTAATTGTTCTTCTACCTTGCTTTTAAAATCCATAATTTGAATTCAGTCGAACGCCTTTCGCGGAGACGAGGGAACTAAAAGTAATGACGTTTCTTGAACAGCTGACCCACTTCGTGATTTTATTTATAAATAACTTTAAAAATAAAAACGCCAGACTCCTTTTCTTCTCTTCGAGGTTATTCCACCAAGCGGCACAATCTTTATTTTTTTAAGTCTAGCGTCTTATCTACTCAAATAAGCAGCGATAAGCCTTGCATGCGTCAGTGCTGATGCGTTTGCCTTTGTCATAACAGGGACTTAATTGTTCCGGAGTGTAAACCACACGAGACCCCAAGGTCAGTCTCCAGACAAGGCTGGAATTTATTATTTGGCGCTGACTCAAGTTGAGATCCTAATAGACATTCAAGCCTAGCCCATTTTCGTTGTCACGAATTGCCTGATTGTGAGACAATCACCATTACATCATTTTTTAAATTCCTTTTCCTGGTAACGCCTATTGTTTCTACAGGCCAGGATGGACAGAGACTGTTGAAAAATTTATCACGAGTTAATTGACTTTTGGCAAAATAAATTTGTATCGGGTAATTGTTTGCTACTAATGAGCACCTATCGGCGAGAAGGATCGATAATTAAGGTCGTTAAGCCTTTCGTAATTATTCTCCTTGAAATACTCAGCATCCTCGGAAGGTAGACTGGTACTCATTGGCGACTTACCGAACTTCGACGTAATCGCGATCGTTTCGCGTTTATGGCGATCGAGGCGCCGGACGCAGAGACTTTACGACCCTATCCAACAATAATGGGCCGGATTTATGTTTTAGAGTCGCGAACACGACTGGAATACCCCATGTTAATACCAATAAATAACGTCAATACACGTAAACTCTTCCTTCGAAATAATAATATTTTGAAAACGCCAAACGTTATGAAAATCTTGTGTGCAAGTTGCGTGAATCGATTGCAAAAAGAACCAGGGATTAGTCACATTCTTAAAAACAATTATGAAGATTTAACTTTTCGAGGTGGATCAGTAGATGAGGTGCGGCCATTTTTCGTATTAGCTAAAAAATGGCCACCCTTGATCAGCTGATCCACCTCGAAAAGGTATATCTTCATAACTTCTTCAAAAGAGGTTATCAAGCTATGGTTCTTTCTGCAATCGATTTGTGCAAGTGACAAAAGAGATTTTCATACGTTTGGAGAGTTTGTGAACAATTTTTTAAATTGAAACCTTATTTGCCTATTTAGATTGTTAAGTCAATTTTTGTTCATGACGAATACGAAGTTACTGGGGATTGTCGAATTTCAAGTAGAAAGTTGCGAGGAAGATCTTGAGCTTAAGACTATCTATTTTTGCCGTTATCGGGATAATGATTGCACAGATGACATTTGTCCTTTTCGCACGACTCTCGGATCCGGCACGACTGTGCTATCTGCCTGTATCCAGCTGTGCATTTTCTTGTCATTGCGGCACTATAAACAAGCGCCACGATTCGCATTAGGTGCATTATGCTCATAGGTATATTCGTCAACGAGAACATTAATGTCTTCTTATGAGATGCTCGTCGCATTATCAACTCATTATTCATGGCGTATCAAACTCCAATCACCTGCTTAACAATCTAGCATTCTCTCTTCAATATTATTTACGATTTCATGGGTCGCGAAATTCCTTTCGAAAGAAAGGAAGATAAAGACAAGAATAAAAAAGAAAAGAATCGGGGCAATTTAAAAGATGCAATTAGTAGTATGGCTCCTAGCGGCGGATTATGTTACCAAAAATGAACGCCAGCAATCAGCTGGTCCCACCTTCCAATTTCTTTTGTCTATGTCTTTTTAGAAAATCGATACTCAGTCTTTATTTCTCTTTTAATCCATTTTGCAGAATGGCAAGAACCAATTTCGACAATAATAATAATAATAATAATAATAATAATAATAATAATGTTGTCCTTACATGAAAATCAGTACCTCCATATCGATAACTCCGATTACCGATTCAGTAAAGAGTTCGGGAACAATGCTCTTACTATAGTGTCGCGTCTAAAGGTGGATTATGAAGTTAAAAATGATCGCTTGTCCTATACCTCGCCATTTTTTTTGCCTATATCTCTTTAAAACTTCGATATTAACTATTTGGTATTTATAGAGAAAAACCTTATTTGTTCCAATACCAATTTGTTGTTTCCCAAATGTTAAATTAGGAATAAATAACACCTCAAAGCTTTTATACTTCGATATTAACTACTAAGTTTGGTTTCGATCTATTCTTCTCAATGACAAGGTTTGTTTTTGAGTTAGCGAAGTCGAATATAGCCTCAGGATTTCGAAAATTTTCAATTCATTATGGTGAATCAAAAATGTTTAATTTAAATTACTCTCGAATCGACCTGTCTTTAAAACCTTTCGAAATTCAATTTTATGGAAATTAAATCATTTTTTTATTTGGCCCACGATATTGGGTCCGAAATTTTTAATTTTGAGGTTATATTTGAATCCAGCGACCTTGAAAATCCCTGGAAAAGGAGTTTCAAGCAAATCTCATCAATATTTAAAGTTCTGTTATTATTTTGGATTCGAAATTTGAAATTTTTTAATTTTAAGGTTAAATTCGATTAATATTAACTCAAAATCGATTATTTCAATTATTCTCAAAAGAAATTCGACTTTTTCGATTAAATTGACTGTAAGTCATTTTTACAACATTCATCGACTCAAAGTGAATTTTTAATTTCGGCTTAAATTCAAGAAATAAAAATAACTATCACTGGACCCCACCTCGTAATTTCTTTTGCCCTTTTCGTTTCAGAAAATTGTTATCAAGTCTTTATTCCGTTTCTGATCTATTTTCCTGAAGGGCAAGAACCAGTTTCGACAATAATAATTATATTTTTATCCTTATTCAAAAATCAGGTCCTCCTTATCAATGACCCCGATTACCGATCCAGTGCAAACCAATCGAACAGCGATTTTTCTGGGACTTTACGTCCGCCCGGACACGAAAGTATACGAAAGTCCGGGACTTACTGGCCCCGATTTCTCTCCATGATCAAGAAATTTCCACCTCCCATGACTTTTAAGTTTCTTCTTAGAAAACATATTTTCTTCATTTTTTGGATTGATCAGATTGATAATCGCTTTGATAGACAAATCCATCGATTAGTATCAAATTTAATTTCTTTTTTCGAACTGTTGTCGAATCACAATCTATTGCTTCCATTAATATCGTTTAAAAATCGATTGTATTGAATAATGATCAATACTGGAATTAATCTATTAATATCGAATTAAATGTTTAAGCCTCTTCAAATGATATCGACTTAAAATCGATTCTCTCGATAATTCTAGTCTAAAAATTAATTTTCGATTAGTACACTTTAGCTCTTTGCGGATGGGAAAGTTATAATGAAAAATTATGCGATTGGGATGAAATTTAGTTTCTAAAGGTTTTGAGGTCACTGAACTCCAATTTAACCTCAAAATTGAATAATTACGAGTGGTGGAACCAATGTGGATGACTAAATTTGAAAATTAATTCCATTTGCGTGAAACTCTTTTTTTAAAAAAGTTTTTGAGGTTAATAGATTGGAACTCAACCTCCAAATTCACAAATTCAAAATTGCGGATGTAAAAATGCTCAAAAATGAAAAAGTTGCTGTATTATTATGAAAAATGATGCAATTGGGATCAAAATTTCTTTTTAAATGTTTTGACGTCGCTGAATGCGAATATAACCCCAAAAGTCATAAATTTAACAGAGTGGATACAATGTGGCAGGCTTTGCAAAAGTACTGCGATTTGCAGGAAATTTATTTACTGTAGGTTTTTTGAAATCGCTGAATTCAAATCCAGCCTCAAAATGAAAATATTAGAAAGGCGTGTCCAATTTGGCGGACCAAATTACAAAAAATGTGACTTGCTTCAAAGTCAGTTTCCTTCAGTATTTAAGGTCGCTGAATTCGAATCTAACTTCACAATTATACAATTCATCATATTTTATGAAAACTAATCAAGTCGCATCATTTTTCTTTGTAATTTTCCATTTATTTTATTAACCATGGCTCAGTATTCGGAAAATAAGAATGGCTACCTCCTGATCCCACCTCCCAATTTCTTTTTCACACATCTTTTTGGATAATTCTCCTAATCTCTTTATTTCACCTCTCACAAATTCTCCTCAATGGTAAGAATCGATTTCTACAATAAAAAAACAAATTTCAATTTTCAATTTATCTCTTTCAACGAGAGCAGCAAGAGAGGGAGTTAAAAAATCGAACTAACAGGTGGTAAGTTACGGCCCTGTCGGGACGTCACGTGCTCGCTGCGACAGTCACGAACGCACGATTTGTGTTGCGTGGAGGGTGAAGGGGGGAAGTTTCGATTTATAGGTGGTGGGGGGTTTGTTACGTCTTGTGCCGACTGCCGAGAAAGAGTAGATCGGTCCATTCACTAAGAGACTCTCGCCCAGTTTGTAACGCGCTCGGCGCACTTTGTCTACTCCACCGATGACCATCCCC
>JAUMHM010000001.1:18947431-18965350 GCA_032362435.1 Melikaiella ostensackeni | reverse complement strand
CAATCAAATTTATTGATTGTCATAAATAAGATTTGTGAACCAGATTTCGAAAGTAACTAAAAAAGTAACAATTTAGTTACTGTTACTGGAAAAAATGTAACTAGTTACTATTCGTTACTTATTTACAAAAGTAACTTTGTTTCCACTATCGTTACCAAAAGATGTAACTAGTCACTTCCCATCACTGTCCATGTCCATCCTCGGCGTCAAACCTTCCGCTCGACAGTATTTAAACGCACTCAAAACGCGAATAAGCGAAAATCCTGAACGGTCACCCATCCGACCGCTGACCGCGCCCGTCCGTGCTTAACATTCGAGATCTCGACGAGTCGAGAATCACCACGCAGCTACTGCCGTCAGTTATTGAAATATATATTTTAATAATTCATTTCGCTTTTGATTATCCCGAGGATTGCTTTTATTTTATTTTCTTATTCTTTGATTAATCTAACAAGAAGAGTTTGCGAGATGTGGGACGCCGATTCGACTGGGGCTTTACAGAATGAAAGTGCACCAAAATCCATTAGATACATGATTTTTTCTTCCGATCCAATCGGCTTTAGTTCCCGAGATATCGAGGTTTGAGTATTTATGTTTAAGCGCTCGACTCGCCACTGTCGAGCGTGGACCGCTCCTCTCCCCGCTGTCGAGCGTGGACCGCTCCGCTCACCACTGTCGAGCGCGGACCACACTCAAAAACGTAAATACTCAAACCTCGATATCTCGAAAACTAAGGCCCATTTGATCGAAAGAAAAAAATACGTATCTCATGGATTTTGATGTACTTTCACCCTGTAAAGTTTCAGTCCAATCGGCATCCTGCATGTCGCGACTTCTCCTTGTAAATCTAAAACTTGACGGATTTCCTTTGAGTTAGACTGGGTCTTTGTTTTCTGTCCGCGTGGGACTAGTTTCATAATGAAGTTTTCTGTTGCTGATTTCTTTTCTATAATTAGTTTGGCTCGCGTCAAGCTGCCAATCAAACGAGACGTTTTGATAGAGCCATTTCTCTCCTTTCAAAGAAAGTGACTTCTCGACGTCCTTCGCTGTCTAATGAAGTCACCGGATACACCGTTTCCGTTTAAAAAGCGAGTGTCATATATTATTTCTGCTGGGAAAAAGAAGACTCGACACTTTCAACAACTTCAATCGAGCTTTGTTTGATTCGAACTCAAAAAAAGGAGATTTAACATTTTTGCAGGGAAAAAATCGATTTTTGATCGATTTGGTATCGATGTTGATCGAGAGAATCGATTTTGAAGCGAAATTAGGGAGAGGAATCGATTAGTGTCTATACTGGTCTATACTGGTGATTCGGACCCAAAAAAAGAGATTTAAAATTATCGTGGGTAAAAAATTGTTTTTTGATCGTTTTGGTATCGATGTTAATCGAGATAATCGATTTTGCAGCGAAATTAGGAAGAGGAATCGATTAGTGTCGATATTGGTCGAGAGATTCGATTTTTAATCGAAAGTAGTCGCAATAATCGAGTGCGAGATGCTATTACTCGCAACAATCGACTTCGTGTCGACTTCTCGAGAGAGAAGACATAATATTTTAACAGACTCCGCAACCCAAAATGCTCTCAAAACAGGAAAATAAAAAAATTAGTGTGTAGTAGGGTGGTCCAAATTTTCTTTGACATTTTTTTTTCCAATTTTCATACTCTCACCCCCCAAATTCGATCGAATCCACGAAAAAATAAATGCGTATTTTTTTTTGTGAAAAAAAAATTTATATTTAGAGGTTTCGCAAGCCCCTTGAAGTTGAAGAACCACCATAAGAAAAAAGACGTTTTTGTACATTTTATTCAGAATCGTCAATATTTGGTGTATCGAATTGAAGCTCAACAGTTTTCTTCACTATTAGACATAGAATATGAATAAAAATGTACTTTTTGAATTTCACCCTCATAAGTCTGATTTATTGAGTCCCGAAAAAACCCCATAAGTAAAAAATTGGATTTTGCAAGTTTTTGGCGCTAATTATTATTTTTTTGCGGTTGCTTTTAGTACGAATTGTTTCTAATACATAATATATAACTTTCTCCTGATAATTAGATTTATAAATAAGTTGTTTAAATAATTCATTATTGTTTATAGCAATTTTTTCTTAGAACAGAGTTAAAAAGTCGCGTTTTTTCGTGTTTTTACACTTTCCACTTGAAGCGAGGCAATAATCAATTAAAGTTGATACAAGTAATTTTTTTAACAATTTATTATTATTTTAAATAATATTTTCTTTGAATAATGCTAGAAAGTTGCGGTTTTTTTTCTGAAATTTTCCACTTTTTGTCCACCTTTCGATTGTAGTAAGGTACTAATCAATTAAAGTTAACAAAAATAATTGTTTAAACTATTTATTACTATTTTTAATAATATTCTCTTTGAATAATGTTAGAAAGTGGCGGTTTTTTGCCTGAAAATTTCCACTTTTTGTCCACCTTTCAAATAGAGTGAGGTCATAGTTGATGGAATTTAACTAACATAATTATTTAAATAATTTATTATAGTTTATAACTATCTTTTCCTATATTAATGCTAGATGGTTGCGGTTTTTTTCTGAAATTTTTAACTTTTTGCTCACTTCTGATTCAGCAAGGTACTAATAATTGCAAATCAAGAAACATTATTGTTTAAACCATTTATTATTGTTTATAATTTTGTTCTATGATAGTAGTGCTAGAAGGTTGCGATTTTTTCTGAAATTTCCAGCTTTTCTTTCACTTTTTAGTTATGAACAAATAATAAATGAACGTCAACAAGAATCATTTTTTAAATCCTAACACTGACGATTCTGAATGAAATTTATAAAAACGTCTTTTGTTCATTTATGGGAAATACGTGTTAAACTTTTTGGGGCTTGCGAAACCTCTGAATAACATTTTTTCAAAAAAAATACGCATTTATTTTTTTGTGAATTCGAATAAATTTGGGGGGACGAGAGCATGAAAATGCAAAAAAAAAGTTTTGGACCACCCTTATATACCATATTGAATTCAAGAAGAAACGCTTAAGATTTTAAGACGAAGTATATTGCATTTTCAACAAAATAGTTGAATTTTCAACCAGAAAAAATTAATTTTTTACCAAAAGAGATGAATTTTCAACCAAGAAAAATAATTTTTCAACCAAATAGTTGAATTTTCAACAGATACAGATGATATTTCAACAAAATAGTTGAATTTTTAACCAAATAGTGAAATTTTCAACCTGCAAAGATGAATTTTCAACAAAATAGTTGAATTTTCAAAAAATAAAAATTAATTATCGACCAAACAGTTGCCTTCACGATCAAATAGTTGAATTTTCAAGTGAAATGAACTAATTTTGAACAAAATAGTTTAATTTTTAACCAAATAGTGAAATTTTGAACCCGAAAAGATGAATTTTCATCCAATCGGTTTAATTCTTAACAAAAAAGATTCAACTTCAAGCAAAAACAGTTGCATTTTGCACCAGATAGTTGAGTTTTCAAGTCAAGGAGACGATTTTTTTAGAAAACAGTTGAATTTTCAATCCAAAAAATGGTTTTTTCTACCCAAAAAAGACGAATGTTTGACAAAATAGTTGAATTTTTAACTACATAGTAGAATTTTTAACATCCAAAGATGAAGTTTCAACTAATTGGTCGAATTTTTAAACAAGAAAGATTAAACTTCAACTAAAAGCACTTGAATTTTTAACCAAATAGTCGAATTTTCAAGCCAAGAAGACGATCTTTTTTAGAAGACAGTTGTATTTCCAGGCCAAAAAGAACGCATTTTCTATTCGAAAAGACGTTCAACAAAACAGTCAAATTTTCGACTAGAAAATATGACTTTTTAACAAAATAGTTGAATTTTCAACAGAATAATTACATTTTCAACAAAATAGTTGTTTTTTAAAATTAAAATGGTGAATCTTCAACAAAAAGTGGATTTTTGACAAAGAAGCTCAACTTTCAACCAAGTAGTTGAATTTTCAATAAAAGACAAATTAATTCTCAACAAAAAATATAATAGTTGATATTTCAACCAAATAGTTGATAACCAAAAAAGATGAAATTTCTACTAAAACTGATGAATTTTCAACCGAGCAAAATTTTTCATTCAAGAGAGAAAAAAAGGCAACCAAATTGTTGAATTTTCATGCTAAAGGGCAAATTCTCTAGAAAGCAGTTGATTTTTTAACCCGAAAATATGAACTTTTAACCAAAGAGATGGATTTTCAACTAATGAAATAAATTTTTAACAAAGTAGTTCAACTTTCAACCAAGTTAAATTTTCTGTTCAAAAATTGATTTTCAAAAAAAAATCGAATTTAAAAAAAAGATTAATTTTTAACAAAATAGTAGAATGTTTAACCAAAAGAGACGAATTTTGAACCAAAAATACAATAGTAGACTTTTCAATTGAAAAGAATTAAATTCGGTTAAAAATTCATGTGTTTTGTTGAAAATTCGTCTTTTTTGGTAGAAAATTAATTTTCTTGATTGAAAATTCATCTTTTTGGTTAAAAATTTAACTACTTGGTTACAAATTTAATTACTTTGTTGAATGGGTCATCCTTTTTTGTTAAAAATTCAACTGTTCTGTTGAAAAATCGTATTTTAAAGTTGAAAATTCGTCCATTTGGTTCGAAAATTCATTTCGTCTGATAGACATTTCCTTTTTTTGGTAAAAATTACAACTGTTTAGTTGAAAATTAATCAGTTTTTGTAGAGGATTCAACTATTTTGTTGAGAATTTGTCTTTTTTGGTTGAATTCAACTGTTTTTTATTTAAAATTAAAATATGTTTTGATTGACATATTAACTGTTACATTTAACGTTGAGAATTCATCTTTTCTTGTTGAAAATACAACTTCTTGATTGAAACTTAAACTACTTTTTTAAAAATTATTTTTTTTTTGGTCGAAGATTAATCTGTGGTTGAAAATTCAACTATTTTGTTGAAAATTAGTTTTCTTTTGGTTGAAAATTAATTCTTTTCACCAAAAATTTATCTTTTTTAGTAGAAAATTCAACTATTTGGCGAGAAATTTATGTATCTTGTTGAAAAATCGTCTTTCTTGGTTGAAAATTCATCTTTTTGGTTGAAATTCCAACTGCTTGATTGAAATTTGAACTACTTTTTCAAAAATTCTTTTGTTTTTGGTTGAAGATTAATCTCTGTCTGAAAAGTTGACTATTTTCTTGAAAATTAGTTCTCTTTCGGTTGAAAATTAATTCTTTTAACTAAAAATTTATCTTTTTTAGTAGAAGATTTAATTATTTGGTTAGAAATTTATGTATTTTGTTGAAAATTCGTCTTTTCGAGTTAAAAATTCAACAAGTTTGGTAGAAAATTATTCTTTTCTGGTGAAAAATGCAACTGTTTGGTTGAAAATTAATCTGTTTTGGTAGAGAACTCAACTATTTTGTTGGAATTTCGTCATTTTGGGTTGATAATTCAACTATTTGGCCCACATTTTTTTCTTTCTTGGTTAAAAATGCAATACTTTTGTTAAATATTTGTCCATTAAGTTTGAAAATATATCTTTTCTGACCAAAAATTTCCTCCCTTTTTTTTGTTCAAAAATATAACTGTTTTGTTGAAAATTAATCTGTTTTGGTTGAGGATTCAACTATTTTGTTAAGAATTCGTCTTCTTTGGTTGAATTCAACTGTTTCTTATTTAAAAATGAAATATGTTTCGGTTGAAATATCAATTATTACATTTAACGTCGAGAATTCATCTTTTTTGGTTGAAAATACAACTACTTGGTTGAAAATTGAACTTCTTTTTCAAAAATTCTTTTTTTTTTGGTTGAAGATTAATCTCTGGCTGAAAATTTGGCTATTTTCTTGAAAATTAGCTTTTTTTTGGTTGAAAATTAATTCTTTTGGATAAAAATTTATCTTTTTTAGTAGAAAATTCTAGTTCTTGGCAAACAATTCATGTATTTTATTGAAAATTCGCTATTTTGGTAGAAAATTAACTTTCTTGGTCGAAAATTCATCTTTTTGGTTAAAAATTTAACTACTTGGTTACCAATTTAATTATTTTTTTAAAAAGTCATCCTTTTTTGTAGAAAACTAAACTAGTTGGTTGAGAAGTAACATTTTTGTTGAAAATTCTTATTTTTGGTTTGAAAATTCAATTGTTTTGTAGAAAAACAAACAATTTGTTTGAAATTTTTTTCTTTCTTGGTTAAAAATTCAACACTTATCTTGAAAATTCGTCTATTCGGTTTCAAAATTCATCTCTTCTGATGGAAGTTCACCTTTTTTTTTTTGTAAAAAATACAACTGTTTAGTTGAAAATTAATCTGTTTTGGTGGAGGACTCAACTATTTTGTTAATCATTCATTTTTTTTTGTTGAATTGATCTGTTTTTTATTTAAAGTGAAAATTTGTTTTGTTTGAAATATTAACTATTACATTTAACGTTGAGAATTCATCTTCTTTGGTTGAAAATACAACTACTTGGTTGAAACTTGAACTACTTTTTAAAAATCAACTCAACTAATTGGTTGAAAACTAACATTTTTGTCGAAAATTATTATTTTTGGTTTGAAAATTTAACTGTTTTGTAGATAATTGAACAATTTGGTTTACTTTTCTTTTTTGCTTTCTTGGTTTAGAATTTAACACTTTTATTGGAAATTCGTCTATTTGGTTTGAAAATTCACCTCGTCTGATAGACAATTCCTTCTTTTTCTTGGTAAAAATTACAACACTTTAGTTGAAAATTAATCTGTTTTGGTTGAGGATTTAAATATTTTGTTGAGAATTCGGCTTTTTTTGTTAAATTCAACTGTTTTTTATTTAAAATTGAAATCTGTTTTGCTTGAAATATAAACTATTACATTTGAAGTTGAGGATTCATCTTTTTTGGTTGAAAATACAACTTCTTGATTGAAACTTAAACTACTTTTTTAAAAATTATTTTTTTTTTGGTCGAAGATTAATCTGTGGTTGAAAATTTAACTATTTTGCTGTAAACCAGTTTTCTTTTGGTTGAAAATTAATTCTTTTAACTAAAAACTTATCTTTTTGGTAGAAAATTCAACTATTTGGTAAAAAATTAATGTGTTTTGTTGAAAATTCGTCTTTTTGGTAAAAAATTAATTTTCTTGGTTGAAAATTCATCTTTTTGAAAATTTAACTATTTGATTGAAAATTTAACTACATATTTGGTTGAAAACTAACATTTTTTGTGAAAATTCATATTTATGGGTCGGAAATTCAACGGTTTTGTAGAAAATTGAACAAACTGGTTTGATGATATTCAAGTAAAAATTGATTGAAAAGGGAAAATCAATTTTAAAAAATACTAAATTTAATTATTGTGACACCTGCGTATCACAAACAGTGGAAGAGTAACCTTGATAACGAGACAGTACACTAACCTCGATGACGGCACTTGACTCGATCTTCGCGATTGGTTCTCGATCTTCCATGTTTTTGCAACAAGTCTAGAGAGTCTACACTATATTTCTCGATACAGTGGTGTAGACTAAAGTTTACTTAAATTTAAAAAATTTACTATTCACAATAAAATTGTTTAAGTAATAAATAATAATTTTTCAATACCCATGTGGAAAAATGGAGTGGGCCCCAGTAGGGACACCTCATGGATTGCCCTCAAGCCATTAGGGGCCCATGAGGGCAATCCAGGTGTGGCCCTCATGGAGACGACATGCTAATCCATAAGGATCCAACATGGGCTTTCCTCATGGTTGTCCTTATGGTTGCCCTCGTGGGCCTCACGCAGTTTCCCCGGCGATCAATTTGTTATGTTTAAAAATACCTTTAATAGTTGTCTCATTATTTTTAAGCGTATTTTAATAAATATATATGTATTGTTAATATGTATAAAAAATTTGAAAATAAGTGGAATACAAATATTAGCGCCTTGACGTACATAGTATTAACAGATAAAAATGTTTAAGTGTACCAAATATTGAATATGTGCTTATTGAAACTTTATTAACGAATAAAATTGTTTACCTCCCCCCCCCCCCCAAGGATTAGAGAAGAAACTCCATACACTGAAAAATTTTACATTAAAATTCGTAGTGTCAACAAAATATTAACCCTTTGGACTAAGAAAAGTTAACCCATCAACCGTAAGGGCAAAAGAGCAGGGCCACCTGCGGGGGCTCTCGTGGGTTTTCCCCTATGGATTGTCCACGTGGGCCCATGACAGGGGCCAACATTCCAATAAGGGCTAAACTGTGCTTTTTCCACACGGGCAATAAAATAATTATTTTAATACATTTTTTTTTCGTTTTCTAATTTTAGTTTTTTTTTCTTACAAATATTCAAATTGTAATTCCTACTCTAATTTAATATTTATAAAAAATTAATTTTTTCAATCTTTGATGATTTATAGATTTTTCAAGTTGTTTACAATTTGCCTTTTTTGACAAAAACTAATATCGCGTGAAAAAGTGTTTCGGATTCTCGAGTTTGAACTTTCGCTGTATATTGTGTCACGTTCTCTCGGGCACTTCCGGGTTGAATATTTTACGCGCTGTTCTCGTTCACCGTTCACGCAATCGATATACAACCAAGAGTTGAGTGAACTTCCAACATTCCAATGGATTCCAGTTACATAAAAATTAATATTTTTGAAAAACTTCATATTTTCAAATAAATTAATTCGAACTTGAATTTAGTGATTAAACCTCATATCTATTTTATTTGTTTATAATCTCTAATAACAAAGTACGTGACTTTTTACAGTATTTTAGCTAACTTTTAATTATCTCAAAGTCAGGAGTTATCAAACCAAAAAGACGAATTTTCAACAAAGGAGTTGAATTTTTAAACAAACAAGATTTTTGAGTCAAGAAAAAAATAGAATTTCAACCAAATTGTTCAATTTTCTACAAAACAGTTGAATTTTCAACGCAAATATAAGAATTTTCAACAAAAATGTTATTTTTCAACCAATTAGTTGAATTTTCAACAAAATAGTTAAATCCTCAACCAAAACAGATTAATTTTCAACTAAGCAGTTATATTTTTCACCAAAAAAAAAAGGAAATTTCCATCAGAAGAGATAAATTTTCAAACGAAATAGACGAATTTTCAACATAATTGTTGAAACTTTAAACAAGTAAGAAAAAAAATTTCAACCAAATTTTTAAATTTTCCACAACAATGATAAATTTTCAATCCAAATATAAGAATTTTCAACAAAAATGTTATTTTTCAACCAAACAGTTGAATTTTCAACAAAATAGTTCAATCCTCAACCAAAAAAGATTAATTTTCAGTTGCATTTTGTTGCATTTTTAACTAAAAAAGATTAATTTCCAACAAAGCAGTTGAATTTTCAACAAAAAAGAATGACTTTTTTACGAAATAATTACATTTGTAACCAAATAGTAAAATTTTCAGCCAAAAAGTTGAATTCTTAAGCAAGAAAATTAACTTTCTACCAAAAAGACGAATTTTCAAAAAAATGCATGAATTTTTAATCAAATAATTGAATTTTCTACTAAAAAAGATGAATTTTCAGTTAAAAGAATTAATTTTCAACGAAATGAGAAATAATTTACAGCACAATAGTTACATTTTCAACTAGAGATTAATTTTCAACCAAAAAAGATGAATTCTCAACGTTAAATATAATAATTAACATTTCAACCAAAACAGATTTTATTTTTTAATAAAAAACAGTTAAATTCAATCAAAAAAGATGAATTCTTAACAGAATAGTTGAATCCTCAACCAAAACAGATTAATTTTTAGCCAAACAGTTGCATTTTTAACCGAAAAGATAAATTTCCTCCCAAAAAAGACGAACTTTCAACGAAACACATAAATTTTCATTCAAGTGGTTCAATTTTTTAGCCAAGAGGATTAATTTTTTACCAAAAAAGACGAATTTTCAATAAAATTCATGAATTTTTAATCGAATAGTAAAGTTTTCAACTAAAAAATATGAAAGATAAAATTTCACATTGAATTTTCAATCAAAAATGGAATAGTTTAATTTTTAGTTGAAAAAGTCAATTTTCAACCAAGAAAAAAACGAATTTTCAATAAAATATCAAAATTTGCAATTCAAGAAAAACTGCATTTTCAACCAAAATTACGAATTTCAAACAAAATAGTTGAATCTTCTACTAAAACAGATTATTTTTCAACTAAACAGTTGTATTTTTTTAACAAAAAAAAAAAAATGAAATTTCTACCGGAAGAGATGAGTTTTTCAACCAAAAAGACGAATTTTCAACAAAAGAGTTAAATTTTCAACCAAGAAGGATTTTGCAGTCAAGAAAGAAAACAAAGAAATTTCTACCAAAAGAGTTAAATTTTGGAACCAAAAAAACGAATTTTCAATAAAAGAGTTGAATTTTTAAACATAAAGGAGTTTTCAGTCAAGAAAAGAAAAAACAAATTTCAACCGAATTGTTGAATTTTCAAGCCAAAAAACGAATTTTCTACAAAACAGTTGAATTTTCAAACCAAAAAAAAAAAACGAATTTTTAATAAAAGAGTTGAATTTCAACTAAAAAGGATTTTTAAGTCAAGAAAGAAAATGAATTGGAACCAAATTGTTGAATTTCCAAGCCTAGAAAACGAATTTTCTACGAAACAGTTGAATTTTCAACTCGAAAATGTGAATTTTCAACCAAAAAGTTAATTTTCTACCACATAGTTGAATTTCCTACCAAAATAGTTAAATTCTCAACCAAATCAGGTTAATTTTCTACCAAAAAGTTGCAATTTCTACTAAAAGATATAAATTTTTAAACCAAAAATACGAATTTTCAACACGAGTTGAATTTTCAACCGAGATTGATTTTTCAGTCAAGAAAAAAAATATTTGATTCAAATTGTTGAAGTTTCGAGACAATAAGACGAATTTTTTACATCAATTTTTACATTAATTCCTTTAATATTTTATTATTATTTATTTTAATGCTGATTATCCTATAGTCGTTTTCTGCACGATAATGATATAATTGTTGAAAATTCAATTTTTAATTTTCTTCGATTCTCAACAGTTGAAAATTCAAGAAGAAAGCGAATTTTGTATTGAAAATGTAATATTCACAAAATTTTTAATGGGAACTTAATACATAAACATTTCAATCCACAACAAAAAATTTGAAAAAAGTCTTGGTGGAATTCACATTTAAAGCAATGCTACTCGTGCGCTATAGCCTGCGCATGTTATGCTAGTTACCGTAAAACGGGGTAAAGTCGCTCACCAATAAATTCGCACCAAATAAATTCCAAAATGAAGTTTGACAGTTGTACTAATTAAAAGCATCAAAAATCTTTTATACTTTTTTCTAGGAAATTTGATATTGAATGTTGAAATATAAAGTTGGGGGTGAGCGACTTTACCCTACATGAGCAACTTTGTCCCGCTTTACGGTGCGATATAATTTACATCCTTTTTTTGGTGAAAAAATATATAACTAAATTGACTTTTGCAAAAATATTTAATATCTCTATAAAATGATTAGAGTTTAGGAAAATAATTTTTTAGTTCGAATCGATTTTTTGAAATTCAGATTTCAGTTGAAGAAAAATTCGTGTCTAGAATCGGTTCGATTAAAATCGTTAATTAAAAGTCGAGTGAAAATCGTATCCCGGACCTATATTCCAGCCGTTCTCTGAGCTGGGAAGTAGGTTCTATGGATGATCGGCGGATCCGTTCCCACACGTGAGAAAAGTTTTGAGGAACAAGTTTAGTTAGATAGGACCTGCGCCATCTTGAAAAAATTGGTCCCCACTTTGTGATCCCCCGAACAGGTTCTCCTTTACCTGGTCTGGAAGGACGTCTCGGGACCAACTCCTCTCCTAAAAATCTAAAACATGTTAACTCATTTCTGACCCATAAGATGTGTCATTCATTTTTAGTTTTGCTGGTACCAATACTATGAAATTCGTACCTATATTATAAAATAAAAAGGGAGGAAAGAGAAAATGGAAGATTTAAAGATAAAAATCCAAATTGAGTCAAAAATTGCAATAAAAGTATTTTTTTGATAAACTGTTGTTCTATGGAGGCATAAGTGTTTATCCACAATGCCTTTTGGGTGCAATTCCAAAAACGTCTGACCTCCGATTTTTTTGAAACTACGTATACTTACATATTTTGACGCTCTGATTACGAATATAATAGTGAAAATAAGCGAAAATTTGATTTTCATGGCAAAAACCATTTTGAAAAATCATAAAATCATGGTTTTTTAAATTGATTTCCGTAAATAATGGGAATTTCGAAAAATATTTCAGACAAAAGCTGTAGATCTCATGGAAATGTACATTTTATGTTTCATTATTTTTTACTGTCAAGATGATAGTTTTCCAGAAAAAGATAGACAGAGTTTAGAAGTTGTAACAAGGTGGGGTACGATAGGGGTTGGGTCTTTCTTCAGCGCTCGCGCTTTCGGGTATCCTTTTGACTGGTCAAAGAAATAGTTTTGGTCAGACCGCTACCCCTTTCCAAAGCCTTGTGGGGAAAGGCACCCCTGCATTTCCCAAAAAAAGTAACTATCGTTACTTTTTCAGTTACTTTTATATTTAAAAAAATATATCTAAATTTAATTTTTACAAAACTTCATTCATAACTTTTGAGTCATAGTTGTCACACTTTTCAATGAAAGACGTAGGTCAGTCATGACCCACATAATATTTCTGAAACAAGGAATGTTTTAGAAAATTTCAAATTTCAGTGTGGAAAAAATTTTCAGCTTTTCTATTTTGGGCTATAAATCTCTCTTGCGTTGAAAATTAATTATTTCTTTCTAAAAGTGTTTCTTTAGATTTACCTAGTTATGACTTCAATTTCTAGAATATTTACTATATTCTGAGACCAACAGAAAATGTTTGAGAAGGCGTTGAATTTTCAACAGAAAAGAATAAATTTTCAACCAAAACAGACATGTCTTCAACAAGATACATGAATTTTCAAATAAAAAAGAGAAATTTTCAGTCAAATAGTTGAATCTGTAACTAAACAATATAAATTTTAAACCAAAAGTGGAATGGTTAAATTTTCATTTAAAAAAATGAATGTTTAACCAAAAAAAAATGTTAACAAAATAGTTAATTCTTCAACGAATGAGATAAATTTTCAACCAAAATGATGAATCTTCAACCAAAAAAAAAAAATATTTTTAAAAAAGTAGTTCAACTTTCAACCAAATACGTAGTTGAATTTGCAGTCAAGACAGAAAAAAATCAACCAGATTGGTGAAGCTTCAAGCCAAAAGGGCGAATTTTCAACAAAGAAGTTGATTTTCAACCAGATAATAAAATTTCTATCCAAAAAAGTTCAATTCTCAATGAAAAATGTAATATTTTAAATTTCAATCAAAAAAGACGAATTCTCAACAAAATAGTTAAATTTGAAACAAAAGAGATAAATTTCCATCCAAGAGCATAATTTTTTATCAAAAAAAGGCGAATTTTAAACAAAATAAATGAATTTTTAACTGAAAAAGATCAATTTTCAACAAAAAATGGCATAGTTAAATTTTTAATTGAAAAAATTAATTTTTAACGGAAAAAGTGAATCTTCAACGAAAAATATAATAGTTGATATTTCAACCAAAAAACAGTTTAATTTTAATCAAAAACAGTGATATTCAACCAAAAAAAGAATTTTCATCAGAATAGTTGAACTTTCAGGCAAAAGAGAAACAAAATCAACTACATTGTTGAAAATTCAAGCTAGAAAGGCGAGTTTTTAACGGAAAAGTTGATTTTCAACAAAATAAAAAAAATTTTATCCAGAAAGATAAATTCTCAATGAAAAATGTAATAGATGAAATTTCAACCAAAAAAGACGAATTCTCAACAAAATAGTTAAATTTGAAACCAAAGAGATAAATTTGGAACCAAAAACATAATTTTTCATAAAAAAAGACGGATTTTGAAAAAAAAGACATGAATTTTCAACTAAAAAAAACGAATTTTCAACGAGATTGTTCAATTTGAAGCCAAAAAGATGAATTTCTAACAACATACATGGATTTTCAGCTACAAGAGATGAATTTTCAACCAAGAAGATTAATTTTTTACCAAAAAAAGACGAATTTTAAACAAAATATATGAATTTTCTACTAAAGAACATCAATTTTCAATAATTTTCAATTGAAAAAAATGATTTTCAATAAAAAAAGATGAATCATCAACTAAAAGTATAATAGTTCATATATTTCCTACAAAAAAAATTAATTTTGAATCAAAAACAGTTTAGTTCAACCAAAAAAGATGAATTTTCAATTAAAATAATAAATAAAGTAACTGGAATATTTAAATTTCCGGTTAAAAAATTTCATTATTAACCAAAAAGAAATGAATATTTAACTCTGAGATTTTCTTTTTATTTCTTTCTAAGTGTTTTATAGATTTTAGAAAAATTTTGAATCTTAGGGTGGGAGAAAAATTTCAATTTTCCTATATTGGGCTATAAGTCTCATGGCTATCTGCCGCCACAATTTGAATATTGCAAATGGAAAAAAGCTGGAAAAGTAATAAAATTAATTGATTGTCGTAAAAAAGACTTGTGAACTACATTTCAAAAGTAACTAAAAAGTAACGATTTTTTATAGTTACTGTTACTGAAAAAAATGTAACTAGTTACCAATTCGTTGCTTACTAACAATCGTTGATTTATGAGGGTTGTCCGCAAACTTTTATGTAATGTTATCTTAAGAAAGCTTAAAAAATTGGTATGAAAATAAATAATTGAAAATTGAAAATTTGGGCATTTTTAAAAATTTTCTTAAAATTCAATCTTTTTTGTGTGAGTTTGTATTGAGGATCATAGAGGAGCTTTACTTGTTCTCTCAAGAAGCAGAGATTCAGTATTCTTTTCAATCGATTAAAAATCGACAAAAATCGAAAACTTGAGTATACTCAGATTATAAATATTTAAGAAGTATATAAAACAATTTTCGATGTGATTTTTGAAGTATGAAATCGCGAATTCCGATTTTGATTCAATTTTTATTGAATTTTATGTCTTTTTCAATATTTTTATTCTACCTTCAGTTTTTCCTCGGGTTTTTCTTCGACTATGGACTGCTAATTGGCACACATCGAGAATGTCGACGGATTAGTTTGTTCCGGTCGTGAGCACAGATTTGAGTTAATAGTGCATGTGCGACCTTCGACTCTACTCTCGTCTCATAATCCTGAGTTGTGAATGACGATCGTATTCTTATGGTTGTCACGTCGTCTATTTCATGCTAACTAGAGTCTTACACTGCTTTACTATTCACAATTCCAACTTGAAAGACAAGAAAAGTCTCGCTCGTTTGTCAAACCTGACTTGCCCCCCTTCCAACAATCGCTTTGTCTCCCAAGAAAATAATCATTTTTTTTTCTTTATCACTTTTATCCATTTTCCATTTTACAATTATGTACTACCGCCAAATTTCCATTATTTTCCATCAGTTTCTTCACTCTCTCTTTCTGTTTCAAATTTTGCAGTTTCGAACTTCGCGCCAAAAGAATCCATTGGTTTTAAATATTTCATGTCGGGTTTAACGACCCTTGCAACAATCGTTCTATTTCCCAAGAAAATAATCAGATTTTTATTTTTCGATATCACTTTTATCAACTTTTCATTTTACAATTATGCAATGTCTCGAAACTGTCATTATTTTCCAGCAATTTCTTCACTCTTCTCTTCTATTTCAAAATTTGAAATTTTGAAATTGGCGCGAGAAGAATCCATTGGTTGTCGCTCCGACAAACTCTCTATTCGGGCGCGACATTCAGATTTTAAATATTTGATTTCGGTTTTTACTACCCTTTCAACAATCACTTTGTCTTCCAAGAAAATAATCAGATTTTTATTTTTCGATATCATTTTTATCCACTTTTTATTGTACAATTATACATTATCTCGAAACTTCCATTATTTTGCATCAATTTCTTTACTCTCCCTTTCTATTTCAAATTTTGAATTTCAAAATTGGCGCCAAAAGAGTCCATTGGTTGTTGCTTCGATAAATCCTCTATATGGGCGCGACATTCAAATTTTAAATATTTGATTTTGGTTCTTACGACCCTTCCAATAATCGTATTATCTCCCAAGGAAACAATCATATTTTTATTTTTCTATATCACTTTTATCTATTTTCCATTCTACAATGATGTATTATCGCGAAATTTTAATTATTTTTCATCAATTTCTTCACTCCCCCTTTCTATTTCAAACTTTACAATTTCAAAATTCGCTTCGGCAAGTCCTCTATTTGGGCGCGACATTCAAATTTGAAATTGTTGATTTTGGGTTTTACGACCCTTCCAACAATCGGTTTGTCTCCCAAGAAAATAATCAGATTTTCATTTTTCCACATCATTTTTATCCACTTTCTATTCCTCAATTATGCATTATCTTTAAATTTTTATTATTTGCCATGAATTTTATTCACTCTCCCTTTCTATTTCAAGTTTTACAATTTCAAATTTCGCGCCTAGAGAATCTATTGGTTGTCGCTCCGACAAACCCTCAATTCGGGCGCAATATTTAAATTTTAAATATCTGATCTCGTTTTTTACGACCCTTCCAACAATCGCTTTGTCTCCCAAGAGAATAATCAGATTTTGATTTTTCAATATCATTTTTATCAACTTTCCATTCTACAGTTATGCATTATCTCGAAACTTTCATTATTTTCCAGCAATTTCTTCACTCTTATTTTCTATTTCAAAATTTGAAATTTTGAAATTGGCGCCACAAGAATACATTGCTTGTCGCTCCGACAACTTCTCTATTCGGGCGCGACATTCGAATTTTAAATATTTGATTTCGGTTTTCACTACCCTTCCAATAAACGCTTCGTCTCACAAGAAAATAATCAGATTTTTATTTTTTGGTATTACTTTTATCCACTTTCCATTCTACAGTCATGCATTATCTAAAAATTTTAATTATTCTTCATCAATTTCTTCATTTCTTCTTCCTATTTTAAATTTCACAATTTAAAAATGCGCGCCAAAAGAATCCACATTTCGGTTTTAGTTGCTTCTTTGAAATCTTTTGTAATCCTCGGCAATTGTTCTTCGTTCCTTAAAATCTCTAAAAATCCGTCTAACCTCTCGCCTTTCTAAAAATTCTGTTCTACACACTCTCTTTCCCTTTCCAGATAAATAAAATAACTTTTAAAGAAGCTCATTTTCAAGTTTTTCCACATTTAGAATGTCTCGTAGGGGGGCGGGAAGGCATTCTTGTGATTGGTGACATAAATAGTTTGGGTCACATCGCTACCTCTTTCCAATATCTTGTGGGGGCACTTTTGTAACTAGTCACAGAAATATTTTGGGTCACAGCGCTACCCCTTTCCAATATCTCGTGGTGGGGGGCAAGGCATACATGTGACTGATCACAGGAATAGTTTAGGTCACACCACTTCGCCTTTCCAATATCCCGTGGGTGGGGGAGAGTCTCCAGTGTGACTGGTCACAGAAATAGTTGAGGTCACACTGTTACCCTTTTCCAATGTTTCGTGGAGGGTGGGAAGGCATCCCCGTGATTGGTCACAGAAATAGTTTAGGTCACATCGCTGCCCCTTTCCAATGTCTCGTGGGAGGCGAGAAGGCACCCCTGGGACTGGAATCAGAAATGGTTCGGGTCATACCGCTACCTCTTTCCAATGTCTCATGGGGGGTGGGCAGGTACTCCCGTGACTGGTCATAGAAATAGTTTAGATTACACCGCTACCCCTTTCCAATGTCTCGTGGGAGGCACCCCTGTGACTGGTCACAGAAATAGTTTACGTCACACTGCTGCTGCTTTGTAGTCGCGTGTGGGGAGGAATTACTGTGACTGGTCACAGAAATAGTTTAGGCCAGACTGCTTCCTCTTTCCAATGTCCTGTGGTTGGTGGGGGGCGCCGGCCTGCATCTCTTTCACAATGCGAAGTTTTAGACTTATTCCAGTCTTTATATAATTCAATCTAATC
>JAUMHM010000001.1:18843905-18861400 GCA_032362435.1 Melikaiella ostensackeni | reverse complement strand
CCCCCCCCCCCCCCCCCCCCCCCCCCCCCCCCCCCCCCCCCCCCCCCCCCCCCCCCCCCCCCCCCCCCCTAAAATTGAAAAACATCCTTACGTAATTATTGGATTTTCTCTCAGTTAAAAAATATTTTAAAATTCAAACCCGGAAAGTTGAATACCCTGTAAGATTCTACTATACTAAAGCTAGCCAGCGTCTATCTGGAGCCCCAAGACGAAATAAGACAATTTCCATTTCAGATTTTATCCAACTTTGTATTTCTCTTCTTTAAAGCTTGGGTTTTTCTGCCTTTAGATTTTCTGAGCAATATATTAACTTTAAGGAAAGCCCTGTCTGAGCCTACATGTAGCCTAGGGAACGGAGTTTTCTGATTCTGATTGAATCAGTAATTCCATAAATAAATCTCAAGGTCTTGAGAGTTGATTAATTAGAAGAAGTAAAAGGAAAATAGGTTAGGGTGATGAGGGGAAATTAGGTGAATTTTGGGAGGGGAGTGTGAATAAATTAGGTTAAATTAGGGGAAGTGAGGGGACTGGATGTTGCGAAGTTAGGGGGAATAAGGGAAAGTGCTGGGAAGTGTGGGGAGGGTGATGAGGGGGAATAAGGAAAAGTATGATATGGTGAGGGAAAATGAGGGGGGATATGAGGATAAGTAGGGGAAATGAGGGAGCGTGAGGAACTGTGGAGAAGGGGGGGAGAGGAAACAAAAGGATTGGGGGTAGGGGGGATTTGAACGACTTTACTAACGACTTAATAGATTACGAACCCTTTTTTGTAGGCGCCTGTCACCTACTTTCTCCAATTTTTGTAATTGAGATTACATTCTTTGTGCGCAGACCTTCCATATTTACTTGTAAGATGATAATGATCCCGAGGCATCCAAACTTCCAACTCGATATTTCTCTCCACTTTTCAAACACTCGATATCTCTCCATTTCTCTCCGTTAGGGATGAAATCCATTTTTCAATTTTCCGTTCCGTTTGTTTTGTGGAAATGGAAGGATGTAAGCCAGTGCACTTTTGACTTCAACACGCGCCTTTTGTATGTTGAGATAGGGCTGGAATGGGAGTGCATAAGGGGCAGAGAGGACCTACCGGAGAAATTAGTGGCACGAGTGTCGAGCTCTCGGCACGAGCAAGTCAGTCCTAATTAAAGTACTGCAATATCACGCAACTCAACGTTAACCAGGGTTCAATGTATCCCATGGGAGCGCTTAATTGAAAACACACAAGGCAATCAGCCGCGAACGAGATTGTCTATAAAATGGGGCAAACATGTCTCCTTTATTGCCCCATCTCGTCCTTCTAAGTTCGACTATCAAAGAACGGGAGCAAGAAACCGAAGGAGTCACACAGTAAGAGGAATCAGTTGAAAAATTATCACTTTAATCAATTAGGGGCGCTAGGGCGCGCTTGGGTAGTTTAACTAGATTCGTTTTGAGTCGTTTAAACTAGAATAAGGCTAAAGAATTTGTATGAAGTAATGTTCTGACAATAAAAGTATCACGTCATGTTTTATTTCGTATTAGGGCTCTAGATGGGCGCTGGATAGTTATAATTTTAAGGGCGCTAGAAAGCACTTGGATAGTTTAACTAGGTTCGTTTTCAGTCGTTTGAACTAGAATAAAGTTAGATCATTTTTAAGGTCTTGTAAAGAAAAATCTTGACGATAAAACAACCACGCCAAGTTTTATTTCGTATTGGGGCTTTAGATAGGCACTGTATAGTTTTGATCGAATACAAGTATTGATGAGGATTTAAGATCGTTTTATTAATTTTTAATTTGAAAGATTAAATGACAATACTTATCAGAGTATTCCTTGAAGGAACCTAATAACTCAGGGCGAAATTTTAATTATATTAGAAAGTAGAATCTATTCAGGGCGCTAGAAAGCACTTGGATAGTTTAACTATTTTCGTTTTGAATCGTCAAACTAGAATAAGGTTAGAGACTTTGTGTAAAGTAATATATTGACAATAAAAATTTCACGCTATGTTTTGTTTCGTATTGAGGCTCTAAATAGACAATGGATAGTTTTGGTCGAATATAAGTACTGACGAGGTATGAAGATCGTTTTATTTATTTTTAATCTGAAAGCCTGAATAACAATAATAATTAAAAATTCCCTCGGGGAAACTTCATAATCCAGGTTTCAACTTTGCTTTTGTATTAAAATAGAACCTATTATGGGTGCTGGACAGCACGTGGATAGTTTGACTATTTTCGTCCTGAGTCGTTAAACTAGAATAAGGCTAGAGAATTGAAATTAAGTAATGTTTTGACGATAAAACTACCACGTCATATTTCATTTCGTATTAGGGCTGTAGATAGGAACTGGATAGTTTTAGTCGAATACAAGTACTGACGAGGTATAAAGATCGTTTTATTAATTTTTAATCTGAAAGCCTGAATAATAATAATAATTAAAGTTTTCCTCGTGGAAACTTGATAATCCAGATCTCAACTTTGCTTTTGTATTAAAATAGAACCTATTATGGGTGCTGGACAGCACTTGGATAGTTTGACTATTTTCGTCCTGAGTCGTTAAACTAGTATAAGGCTAGAGAATTGAAATCAAGTAATGTTTTGACGATAAAACTACCACATCATATCTCATTTCGTATTAGGGCTGCAGATAGGAACTGGATAGTTTTGGTTGAATACAAGTACTGAAAAGGATTCAGGATCGTTTCATTTATTTTTAATTTAAAAGCTCAAATTGTAATACTTATTAGAATTTCTCTTGAGGGAACTCAATAACCTAGAGCTGGGTTTTACTTATGTTACAAAACAGAATCTATTAAGGGCGCTAGCGAGCACCTGGATAGTTTAACTAGGTTTGTATTGAGTCTGTCGAGCTAGAATAAAGTTAGATCATTTGGAAGGTCTTGTAAAGTGAAATCTTGATGATAAAACAATAACATCATGTTTTATTCCGTATTGGAGCTCTAGATAGGCACTGGATAGTTTTAATTGAATACAAGTACAGACGAGGATTTGAGATCGTTTTATTCATTTTTAATTCAAAAGCTTAAATTACAATACTTAATAAAGTTTCCCTCCAAGGAACTTAATAAGCCATGGCTAAATTTTACTCATATTAGAAAATAGAATCTATGAAGGGTGCTAGAAAGCACTTGTAAGTTTAACTAGTTTCGTCTTGAGTCGTTAAACTAGAATAAGCTTAGAGAATTTGTGTAAAGTAGTATATTGATGACAAAAATTTCACGTCATGTTTCATTTCTTATTAAGGCTCTATATAGGCACTGAATATTTTTGGTCGAATAAAAGTACTGATCAGGTATTAAGATCGTTTTATTAAATTTTAATTCAGAAGCATGAATAGCAATAATGGTTGAAGTTTTCCTTAAGGAAACTTAATAATTCACCTCTGAAATTCACTTTTTATAAGAATAGAACCTATTAAGGGTGCTTGAGAGCACTTGGATAGTTTAACTAGTTTCGTCCTAAGTCGTTGAACTAGAATAAGGCTAGAGAATTTAAATAAAGTAATGTTTTGACGATAAAACTACCACGTGATGTTTTATTTGGTATCAGGGCTCGAGATAGGGGCTGGATAGTTTTGGTTGAATACAAGTACTGACGAGGATTTAGGATCGTTTTATTGATTTTTAATTTAAAAGCTTGAATTGTAATACTTATTAGAGTTTTTCTGGAGGGAACTCAATAACCTAGGGCTGAATTTTATTCACATATCAAAATAGAATCTATTAAGGGGGCTGCAGAGCACTTGGATAGTTTAACTAGTTTCGCTTTGAGTCGTTTAACTACTATAGAATAAGGTTAGAGAATTTGTATATAGTAATATCTTGACAATAAAACTACCACATCATTATTTATTTCTCATTGAGGTTCTAGATAGGCGCTGGATAGTTTTGTTTGGATACAAGGACTGACGAGGATTTAGGATCTTTTTATTAATTTTTGATTTAAAAGCTTGAATTTTAATATTTATTAGAGTTTTTCTGGAGGGAACTGAGTAACCAGGGGCTGAATTTTGTTTACATATCAAAATAGAATCTATTATGGGGGCTGGAGAACACTTGGATAGTTTAACTAGTTTTGTTCTGAGTCGTTAAACTAGAATAAGATCAGAGAATTCGTATAAAGTAATATCTTGACAATAAAACTACCACGTCTTGTTTTATTTCTCATTGAGGCTCTAGATAGGCGCTGGATAGGTTGAATACAAGTACTGACGACGATTTAGGATTGTTTTATTAATTTTCAACTCAAAAGCTTAAATTATAATACTTATTAGAGTTTTTCTTGAGGAAACTTGAGAACCCAGGGCTGAATTCTACTTATATAACCAAAAAAGAATCTATTAAGGGCGCTAGAGAGCACCTGATTAGTTCAATTAGTTTTATTTTTAGCCGTTTAAACTAGAATAAGGTTAGATAATCTGTAAGGTCTTGTAATGTAAAATTCTGACGATAAAACTACCACATCATGTTTTATTTCGTATCAGGGTTCTAGAAAGGGGCTGGATAGTTTTGGTGGAATAAAAGCACTGACGAAGTCTTAAGATCATTTATTAATTTTTTATTTAGACGCTTGAACTACATTAATAATTAGAGTTTCCCTTAAGGACACTTAATAACCTATGGCTGAATTTTACACATATTTCAAAATACATATTAGAAATGATGCACCTTAATTAGTTTGATTGATAAAATCAATACAAATTTATGAATGTATGATCATTTTAAAACAACGCTTCTAGTTCCCCAGATTTAATAAAGCAGCTCGATTACCCCGCATAACTTTGTAATTATTCTTCCTTCCGGAAAAGTAAACTTATTCGTTCTCTATATCGTGATATAATTTGCTACTCAATTCAGAGTAATGAGTACGCTTCACCCATGTGACTATAAAAATAAAATAAAAGAAGGCAGTGACGAATTTCAAGTGCTATAAAAAATTCGATATTTATTTCCTACCTTTAGAGACTATATATATATATATATATACGCGAAATACATAGCGAAGCCAAGAATTTTCGAAGTTCCTTGAAAAGTACGACTAGAATAACAACTGAACAGTTTCCACCTCGATTCGATGACACATTCGAAAGTTGGATTGAAACTTTCAACTCAAGTTCCGCAAATGCAACTGAAGGGCTACTTTAGAGAGATTTCAAATGTCGAGAATCGGATTCCAGTTTCTCGTTTGCTGATAGAAATTTTGAAGTTAGGTTTTACGTCGGCTTAAAAGCTAAAAGTGCTACAACTTTTGTGGTACGACATGCTAAGAAGGTTAACAGTGATCAACTTGGAAATTTTAGGATTTGGAAAATTGTAATTTTGTTTCCAGTTTTGAAAGTAGGGATACTGAAAAGTGTTCTATTGGATGATCCTCTGATCTTGGACACCTGACGAGAGCAAGACAAGGAGAGTTGTCAGTGTTAAGTTATGGAGTGGAAATTCCGGAATCGAAGGAGCATAAGAGTGTGGAAAGTCTACATGAGACATTTCTGAGATGGGTCATGGGGGTGAGTTTGAGTTACTTAGGTTATATGCTAAGGGAAGAAATAGGAAGAGAGAAAATGATGATCAGGCACCTGAAAAGGTCCTGGAATTTTGAAGAGAAACTGAGAAGGTGAGCAGAAAACAAGATTGTGATTGTGATTGAGAGATTATGGAGAAAGAGAGGAAGGGTAAGGTGGGACGTTCGAAATGTGAGGAAGAGAGATGCGAAATGAGGTTTAAATGTGGTGTGCAAGTAGGGGGTAGAGCATGACAGGGAATAGAGGGAGAGATCACAGAAAAAACTGAAGGTAAATCTTGTTGCAGGTAACTTCGTATTTTTATCTGCTCGTATGGGTAAAACAAGAATATTACCGTCGGCAGGGAGTAAAATTTTTTTGTTCTCATGAAAGTCGTCACGACCGTCTGGAAAATTGGAAGCCACTAGCTTTGATCGCTGAAGTGAAGTTAGCTGACGGTTAGTGCAACAGCCGAATCGGGAAAGTTTGACTCCATAAAGACGGTCATGACGAATTGTAAGAGCTCTCAAATGTTACTTACATGTCTGGGTAAAAGCAGAAAAATACCGTGGTGTCAGAGTAATGATTACCCACATGTGGTAAACTTTGTTGCAGGTAATCTTTACTCCAAAATCAGAGTAATGATTACTATTAGTTTTTTCTGTGATGAGTGCAAAGCAAGGATAGGAAAGGTGGAAAAAAGTTTCGGAGTCAAGGTACAACTGCTGGTATAGGATGGTGAAGAGTGAGTGGGAGCCGGAATACCTGCAAATGATTAAAAGGGAGAGCAAATGGCATAGAGTGGTGAGATTCAGAATGGGAGATGGGGTAAGAGCATGTAGAGATTGGATGAATGAAGAGGAGAATCTGTGCAGAGTATGTAGGTATGAGCAGAAATCATGGTTGCATGTGTTAGAGAGGTGTACAGGTGACGAAGGGGGAGGGGGGAGAGTATGAAAATGAGAATAAAGTGGATTTTGAATGAGAATGGTCATGGCGAGGAGTGGATGAAGAAGCTGGAAAAGTTGAGAGAGAAAGCTGGTTGCACGGGGTACGGAATAGCCAAAAAATGAATCCTGAAGTAGGAGAGTAATGAAGCACTGTTGCAGAATAGAGCTACAATTTTTAGATTGTTACTGGTAAGAAGAAACGGAAGCCCAGGGCAATGTCGCAAGCGTCTAGGAGTAAGGATAGTGGTTAAGACGATGTATAAGAAATAGTTGATACGGTAGTATACAAGGATTTTTGATAAAAAAAACATGTAATGGTTCTGTAAAGACTCTTGAAGCTGTAAAAGCGAGAGAGTATGAATAAAATGAAGAGAACGCTGTGCTTTGACATCTAACCCTTCAACTTTGATTTTTGACTGATTTAAAAATGTTTATTCGAAACCTTTTAACTTTATAAAGGTGGAAGATTAAAAATTAGACTATCCGTTCACGATATGGGAATAGCCCAATTACCTGTTGCGGCTGAACCAATTAAATCCAGGGAAGGGTAGGAGATAAAGCAATCAGCATTAATCGTTAATAAGCAATGATGCACGCGTGCTAACGTACGTAATGTCGTTCATGCACGTAAACCTTATAGCTAGTAGTTGTGTCCCGATATCGTCAGACTAGCTTACTCACGTCATTGAACAAAATGCAGAGCATTAATTATGGTTTTCTATAGATGGAAGAATTCCTATTTTTATCTTCAGTTTTAATTTTTTTTAATTCAATGAGTTCGTAATATTTATATGTGGCCTTAAATTATGAATTCACTAACAGTGAATGCACGTGCGCCAAGCGCGTGTTCACATCCCAGGATTTTTATTTCCTAATATTGAAAACATAGACAATTCAAAAATCCATAAGGGATCGTTCATATATTACGTAACACGTTTTTCTTTTGTTTATATCGTTGTGTCCTTTCTAATTTCACGGAAATTTTATTCTCGTCTTTATTCAAACAAAAGAAAAATGCGTTACGTAATATATGAACGATCCCTAATAACAAATTTCAAAATATCAAGAGTTTCAAAATTTGTAAAAACGAGATTAATAATCAGTTAAATTATTATATCTAAGAGATATACATCAAGTGAATAATATCCACGTTTGTTAATTTTCTCGAAAGATAAATATGAATTTGACTGATTATGTGTACCATGCATTAAGTTATTAGAAAATAATCATTTATCGTCTGTAATCGAAAATACTGGGTAGCAATCATCCCAGCTGAAGATCTTCACAGAGCCATGATACATCACGATTCACACATCAACTGACTGACATACTCATAGAAAAATCTATACCCTTTATCCCAACATGTTTTGCTTCCTTTACATTCATACACCTTCTCATGCAAGCTCTGTTGTTCCTATAACTCTTTATATCTCTTCGCTTTAGAGTATCATTAACACATTCCAACCATACTTTTTTCGGTCTACCTCTGAGAACGCTACCATTCACCTTACCTAAATAGACTTGCTTCATCATTCATTCTCTCAACATGAACAAACATTCAGCAAGCACAGAATTATGTATCGCAGTTTTAGCTTCATTTGTTATATTTTTAAGTCTAGTAATTGCTCGTACACTGCCGATAATATTTCTACACTTTCACTGTTCCGAGGTCAACACCTTCTTCGTCTAAGAGAGCCATTCCTAGACATTTGTACATGTATATGTATATATTAAGTATCCAGGAGGACATAATGCAGCCTTGCCAAGCGCCCTGCTTTAATATTAAACCAATCGCTCAGTTGTCCATTTCCTCTTACACTCGCCTTACTACCATTAGGTATTGCTTTTATTACTTTTAGGAGCCAACCATTTACTCTGTACTCTTTCAGGACTTCTCAGAATTTAGTTCTATCCACCTTATCGGAAGCTTTTTCCAGATTAACAAATGCATAGAAAACTTTCATGTTTACTCTGAAACTTTTGTTTATAATCTGTTTGAAGCTAAATATCTTATCCGCACATGATCTCCCTGGACATTGGACTTCCCAGATTCTTTCTTCAGTTATCCCCACATTGTAAGAAGAGGAATTATTTCAGGGCTGATTTCAGGTATTGAAATAAGACTCAGAACAAAACAGTCTCGATTGCTACTAAAATGAGACCACCGGTAGGATCCCAGCGTCATTTGTTTTACATTAAAAATAGCAGAATGAAGTTATCCTACTCAAAAATCGGACACGCAAAAAATGATACCGTGAAAAAAGAGGGTAGGGTATCGTTCTGCAGAACTCGAATTCGGCAGATGCAATTTTTTTCATACGAACGATAGTTTCATAGCGTACGAACTTGAACATGCAATGCAGACTAACAAGAGTGGCTCACTGTTGTATAATAGCGTTAAGGTCGGTAAATGGAGGCAGTTTTTTTTTTAATGATGAATAGATGGCGCAACGAATATATTGCTTGTGCGATGGGAAAAGTAAGTAGACTAGAGATAATATTATTTGCAATATCATTAAAATCTATCATCAAGAAAAAAAGAAGGGTTTCTTAGCAGAAATAAATATTTTAAAATAAAAAGCATCAAGTATTGATGAAGACTAACTAGCAAGAGTTATTTGAGGTTATGGTTAATTTTTCTGAATGGAAATGGATATTTTTAAGTAAATATCAAGTGTTGATGCAGACTAACTTGTGAGAGTTATTTGAGGTTATGCTTGATTTTTCTCATTGGAAACGGATATTTTTAAGTAAAAGTCATCAAGTGTTGATGAATACTAGCTAGTAAGAGTTATTTGAGGTTATGTATGATTTTTCTCAGCGGAAACGGATATTTTTAAGTAAAAGTCATCAAGTGTTGATGAATACTAGCTAGTTAGAGTTATTTGAGGTTAGGTATGATTTTTCTCAGCGGAAAAGGATATTTTTGAGCAAAAATCATTAAGTATTGATGCGGACTAACCAGTTGGAGTTCTTTGAGGTTATGGTTGATTTTTCTTAACGGAAACGGATATTTTCAAGTAAAAATCATCAAGTGTTGATAAATACTAACTAGTTAGAGTTATTTGGGGTTATGGTTGATTTTTCTGAACGAAAACGGATATTTATAAGTTAAAATCATCAATTATTGATAAAGACTAACTACTTAGAGTTGTTTGAGGTTATGGTTGATTTTCTCAACAGAAACGTATATTTTTGAGGAAAAATTATCAAATGTTGATGAATACTAACTATTTAGAGCATTTTAAGGTTATAGTTGTTTTATCTCAACAGAAACGGATATTTATAAATAAAAATCATCAACTATTGATGAAGACTTACTAGTTAAGAGTTATTTGAGATTATGGTTGATGTTTCTCAAATTTCTCTATTTTTAAGTAAAAATCATCTAGTGTTGATGAAGACTAACTAGTTAGAGTATTTTGAGGTTATAGTTGTTTTTTTCTCAACGGAAATGGATACTTTTAAGAAAAAATAATTAAATATGAAGACTAACTATTTTGCCGCATTTAAGGTGATGTTTAGGTTTTTTCAACGGATATGGATATTTTTATAAAAAAATCATTAAGTATTGATGAAGTAACTAGTTGGCCATATTTCATTTTATGTTTGGTTTTCCTCAACGGAAATTGATATTCCTAAACAAAAATCATCAAGTATTGATAAATGCTTACTAGTCAGCCTTTTTCAAGGTTATGATTGGGTTATCTTGATGTAAATCGATATTTTTAAACAAAAATGATCAAGTATGGGTAAATGCTAAGTACTTAGCCATATTGGAGGTTATGAAGGAAATGGATATTTTTCACGAAAATTGAACAAGTAGTTGATTTTTCACCAAAAATAATCCTTTCTGTTCAGAAACAAAAAAAAAACTATCCAAAAAATTTCAGGCTTTTAAGCATTTATCAATACCTGTTCATTTTTCATTAAAAATAACCATTTCCATCATAACCTCCAATATGGCCAATTAGTTAGCATTTACCAATACTTAATCATTTCTTGTTTTAAAATATCTGTTTGCATTGAAGAAACCCAATAATAACCTTAAAAAAGACTAACTATTAAGCATTTATCAATACTTGATCATTTTTGCTTAAGAATAACAATTTTCGTTGAGAAAAACTAAGCATGACCCTAAATACGTCTTACTAGTTAGCATTTATCAATACTTGATGCTTTTCAATCAAAAATACCTATTTTCTGGAGAAAAAACAAACACAACCTCAAATAACTCTAACTAGTCAGTCTTATTTATCAATACTTGATCATTTTTGCGTGAAAATATTAATTTCCGTTGAGAAAATACAAATATAACGTAAAATATGGCAAACTAGTTAGTCTATCATGACTTGATGATTTTTGTTTAGAAATTATCAATTTTTTGTTGAAAAAAACCAAACATAATCTTAAACACGTTTAACTAGTTATCAATAATCAATACTTGATCATTTCTCTATTAAATAAACATTTTCGTTAAGAAAAACCAAACATAACCTCAAATACAGCTAACTAGTTAGCATTTATCAATACCTGATGCTTTTTGCTCAAAAATACCCATTTACGTTAGAAAGAAACAAATACAACCTCAAGTAACTCTAACTAGATAGACTTCATCAATAATTGATGCTTTTCACTCAAATATATCCATTTTCATTCAGAAAAAACAACCATAACCTCAACTAACTCTAACTAATTAGTCTTCATCGATACTTGATGCTTTTTATTTGATAATATTCATTTCTGCTGAGAAACCCTAATTTTTTTTTTAATATGATAGATTTTAATAATACTTTAAATAATATTCTCTTTAGTCTGTTTACTTTTTCAATCGCACAAGCAATATATTCGTTGCGCCATTTATTCGTCATTATAAAAAAAGAAAACCTGCCTCCATTTAGACTTTAACGCTATTTCACAACCGTGAGCCACTCTTTTCAGTCTGCATTGCATGTTCAAGTTCGTACGCTCTGAAACTATGGTTCGTATGAGAAAATTTTCATCTGCGGAATTCGAGTTCTGCGAAATGATATTCTACCAAAAAAGAGATGCTTAGTTTTTACAGCGCATGACTTTACCAATAAGAATTTTGGTACATATTTTGCTCACGGAACTTAGTAGGCTAATCGCTCTATAATTAATACAGTCACCTTCATAACACTTTCCCTTGTAGAGTGGAACGATATTCGCCTTTCTCTGACCATTTGGAGCTTCACCGTTCTTAGCACACACTTACATAAATTCGCTCAGCCGTATAGATTAATATCCGCCACCGCTCTTAAGCATTTCAGCGGTGATATCATCCACACCAGCAGCCATACCATTCTTTAGTTCCCTAATTACGGACATAATGCCGCGGATATCGATTCTTCTTTCGCCACCTACAACAGATTTGACTAACCTTTTCTCTCCTGTGTCACGGTATTTATGCTCCATAGCTTGACATCCATAAAATTTCTTGAAAAGGTGACTGTTTTGGCCTTCAAAAATAGAGACCAAAAATAAGTGTGACTTTTTTCGAATTTAGGGTTCTTTTCTTTCTTTTTGTGTGTGAAAAGAAAGCTTCAATTTTTTTTAAATTACCATCAGGTAGTGAAGGAGGAAGTGTTACAAATTAAATGTGTACGTCCAGAAGAAAAAGGGACCAGGTAGTCGGTATGGAGTTATGTACAGGGCCTTATAACCAGATAAATTTCTGACATCTCAGGCCTAGAATGAATCCTCTAGGTTGAAAACGAGGCACCTGGGCACTTTTTAAGTCAGAACATGGAAAAAACGATTTTAGAGAGAAACGCATTTAAAGTTGGCGAGTGCCATAAGCGCAAGTGTTTAATTTTTCTTCAAACTCAAAATTTCCCCAGTTCCGGTTTCGACAATGTGGTCCCTTTTCTTCTGGATGTACACAAATAATTCCAAACTTCGTTTAAAATAGAAGTATTCATAAATGAGGATCTTGAAACTCAGTCATCAAAAACTAATCAATTTTAAATTCTGCATCACACTTTTTATAATTCTACCATTTTAATCTAAAGTGCAAAATTTATAACTTGAAAATCATTGATGTTGCTTCTAGTGTAAAGACTATTTTATAAGATGTCAAACTGATGTATACTAATAAACTGTCACATTGACATGATAGAAAAACTTGCGAGACAGAAAACACGCGAAAATCGAGCAGAAACATAGGAGCTTCAATGTGGACAAGGTGGAAGAATAAATAATTGAATAAATTAATTCGAAGATTATTAATTTTTAATTCAGACTAAATTACTGCCGGTTGAATGTGAAATATGAAAGAAAATGGAATTTCCTTGGCTGTTTGTGACCGTATTTTGTATCGTCGACTTTTATTCCAAATATTGCAGCTATCAGCAGAGAGACGAATCTCCCTTGATCCATAAACGTCACATCCTATAACTATACGAGTATGTGACACGCATCGTAAACCTGAGACGAATAATAACTACACCTGTCTGGGATGCCAACTGTAGTGATCCTAATACATTGCTCTACTTAAGTTAGTTGCGAGTCTTACAAAGCGGATGAAATCACATTTGTCGGACACAACTTGATAAGGGTTCTGCGGATCACTTTTATTCTCTTTCGTTTAACAGAAGGGATCCAGAAATAAAATGTCCAATTCAGATAAAACCACAATTTTTCTGTTTGTCATCTATTTTTGTTTCTAAAATTTGGAATTTTCAGTTTTGGATACAAAATTCTATATTCTTCCTGCTATAAACGATTATGAATTAAAGGTGAAGAGCCATTCCGAAAGCCCTCGATTTTACCGCTGTCACATTGCAAATTAAAGTGTTAATATCCGCTTTTGTGGTTTGCCAATCTCACCTTATCGAATTACACCCAATCCGGTTGCCGCTAACGTATTGATTCAATATGTGGCCTAGAGAATGGAATTCTCTTACTCTTATTGAATCAGTAATACTATCTCATCAAGCCCGAAAAATGATTTAAAAATGAAAACAAAGAACATTTATAAATGTTGATAAGCTTATTCTATTGATACTAGACTTCCGTCACATTTTTGAATTTTCAAGCGAAGTGTCAATAAAGGATCTTATTTTAATAATTTGAAGAAGTGTGTGCTCATTTTCAACAACACTATTCTGGTCCTTCGATGCCGATTAGAATCCAGCGCTCAGAAAATTAAGAGAAAAAGGTTACTCAATACTATTCAATCCAGAAGAAATGGAGAATCGGAAAAAGAAATGACTGTCACCTCATTTTCCAGCAATCAATCTGAATAAGCCTGGAAAAGTGAGACTTGTTCACGATGCAGCTGCAAAAGTAAACGCAAAATCTTTAAATGATCTCATGCTCATCGTACCAGATTATCGCACGTAATAATCAAATGTAGAACAAATAGAATAGCCTTTAGTGCTGATATCCGTGAGATGTTTCACCGGGTTAAGATTGCTTAAGAAAATATTTATACAGTGTTTCCTTTGGCAGGATTTAAAGACAGATGGTAAGCCCAAGATATGTCGAGTGACAGCTATGTTATTTAGAGCATCATTGTCTCCATTTCCAGATCAATTTGTTGAAAATTACAACGCCAAACAATTCGAGAAAGTATATCCAGAAGCAGCAAACGCCTTCATAAAAAATCATTACGTAGATGATTACATTCAGTGAGCATAAAATGAAGAAGAGGCAAGTATCATAGGTGCTAAATGTAGCCATGTCGGTTTTCGATCCGATAGGGTTACTATCACCAATTACAATTGAAGTTTGAATTTTACTTCGCGAGATTTGGAAAGCTAATATTAGATGGAGCGATGCAGTAACTAGCAAAATGTTCAACACGTGGAAAAGATGGCTTGAAGAACTGATGCCCATTAAAGATCTGAAAATTTCCAGGCTGTCTTTATAAAAGCTGCAGGTCGCAGCGTTGGTTCAGCTTCACACTTTTTGTAACGCCACTGAAGAATCGTATTCAACAGCTGTTTATTTGTGACTTGAAGATGAAAGTGGAGTTGATGTTGTTCTAGTAGCTTTCAAGGCAAGAGTAGCTTCTTTATGTGAGTTGACGATACCGAAACTGGAATTGTTAGCTGCAGCTTTAGGCGTTAGCATTGCGAAGGTAACAGGAGCAGCTGTTGAGCTGAGAATCAACTCAGAACAGTTCTGGTCCGACAGTAGGACAGTTCTTCAATGGATGCAAACTGAAAATAAACTTCCATATATATTAGCTTCTCGATTGGTGAGATTTTGAAGTCGTCTAACCTGGAAGAGTGGCACTGGATTCCAACGGATAAAAATGTGGCTGACGACTGCACAAGAGATGTCCCAAGAAATAATTTTGACAAGAATAATGGGTGGTTCAAAGGTGTAGAATTCTTGAGATTACCAGAAGATCAATGGCCTAATATTGTATCGTCAAGAAAGGACAGCAACGAAAAAAAAGTTAATGTAATAACAACTGAACACGTGGATGATTCACTTTCGAAAATTGAATGCTATTATACGTGGAGAAGGATTTTAAGAATAACATCATGGATGAAGCGATTTATCGATAACGCAAGCGTACCTAAAAAAGATCGAAATTTACTTTATTAGAAGGTAATGGATTAAAATGGGCTAAGCAAAAATGGTGGAAGGCTGCTCTGCAAAAATATTTTCCATAGGACTTTCAGAACATCGAAGAAAAGAAAGTAATGAAAAAAGTAAAGAAGAACGGGAAACTACGAGAACATATATCTTGATGAAGAATTTGGAGTACTGAAAATATCAGAAAGACTCGAACCTGCGGATTTTCTGGAAATAAGAGCAAAAACACCGATTTCGTTAGATGAGATTGAGACTGAGACAATATTCAACGAACTAAAAAATCGTTCTGGGTCATGAAAATACGTAGTTGCGTAAAAAAAGACTTGCTTTGATTGCATGATTTGCAAGAAAGGGAATTCAAAATCTGTACAACCTCAAATGGGACTTCTGCCAAAAAACAGATTCCACGTTCATGGAAAACCTTTCACGGCAACTGGAGTGAATTATTTTGGTCTTATGTACGTTAAACTAGTAAGACAAATCTAAAAACGCTGCGGTGTACTTTTTACGTGTCTCACAATTCGTGTAATTCATGTGGAAATAGTTCGATCATTGACAACGGATTCATGTATTATGGCAATACGATTTGTGGCACGAAGAGGTAGGGCTAAAATGTTATTGTCTGACAATGGAACGAATTTGAAATCAGTCAATCAAGAACTTTTAAGCGCTGTAGAAGATATCGACCACGAACGGATGAAAGAAGAAATGACCGGATTTGAAATCAAATGGAATCTCATCCCTCGAGCGTCTCCTCTTATGGGTGGATGTTGGGAAAGACTGATTGTATTCTTTAAACGAACTGTAAATGCGATTTTGACAGAGAAACATCCTACAGATAAAATTCTGCAAACTTTATTTGCCGAGGCTGAATAAATCATGAATAGTCGTCCACTAACGTATTTGTCAATGGATAGTGATGATCTTCCAAGTATTTCTCCGAATAATATCTTATTTGGTGATTTTCTTAAAACTGGTACTCTTCTGGATTATTCACCAAAGTAGACGAGATATCTCGAAAGCAGTGGCAAACATCGCAATATTTAGCCGATCAATTTTGTCAGAGATGGTTACAAGAATATTTACCGACACTTTTAAATAAAATAAGATGGAGAGAAGAATAACCAAATATCAAACAAGGAGATTTAGTTCTCATAGAAGACAAGACCTCACTTCGAACACCATGGCCGCTAGGATTCGTGATAAAGACATTTCCTGGTAAGGACAACGTAGTAAGAGTTGCAGACATCAAAACTGTCAATGGAGTTTATCGTTGTCCAGTAACTAAACCATATCTGCTGCAAGTTCGTGATGACTACAGAAGTCGTCATAATTTTGAATTTTCAAACCGAAGTGTCAATAAAGGATTTTATTTTTATAATTTGAAGAAGTATGAGCTTATTTTCGATAACATTTATCATTAAGCCATAAGCACTTGAAATTTGAGATTACAGTTTCGATACACAGATTCTATGTTTACCTGTAAAGGAGAGACACGCTGACCGTTGTCGAGCGTTACGTCGAGAGTTACGTCAGGAGCTACTTTTTTACAAAGAGATATTACAACAAAAAAGAAATAATACTCACTTTAAAGGAAACAAGATATTAGTGGAAAATGATTTATACGATTCAGCAGGTATCCGGAAATACATCCATGAAATTTACCCAGATGAGACTGCAACTCCTCCTTTTTTAAAGCTCCTCATCCAACTGAAAAAAATAAACCTCCTCTGGAGAAACCATAACACAGAAGACACACACAACGACCTTCATCCAGAATTATATTCTGAAACTGTAGGGGATATGAGAAATGTATCGACATATTAGACACAATTAATTACGATATCATCTGTTTAAGTGAGACGTGGCTCACTACACCGCTCAGCATAAACATAAAAAACAAAAACTATAATCCTAGAATCTCCTTTAGCGCGGCGATCAGAACATTTACCAAAGGGAGAGCAAAAGGTGGTTTGCTGATTATCACCAACACATTTGTTCATCAAACGAAACAACTTTACTCAACCGACGACTATATTCATCAAAATACAGGGTAACAATGTTGGTTTTATACTAGGTTCAGTATATTATAACCCAAGTTTTAATGTAGGTGAATTTATAGTCAAAATAGGAAAATTTACAAGTTCTATTCTTTCTCAGTATCCAGACCATGCTATCGTCATAGGGGGCGATTTTAATGCCAGAATAGCAAATTTAAATGAATTTAGTCCGGAAGTCTTACCTAGCAATATGAATATTTTGACCGAGAGCAGAGTCTGAATGGGGAATATAATTCAAGAGGTATCAAGTTGCTGGAATGCATGGAGAACATTGGTTTTATTTTAATTAACGGAAGAACTCAGGGTGATTATCCAAGTCAATTTACATCAATGAATTACTACATGGGCTGAAAAGTCTTCGGCCTGACACAGAGATGACGCCACAAACAAAAAATCTGTATGCTTGTCA
>JAUMHM010000001.1:18817362-18831064 GCA_032362435.1 Melikaiella ostensackeni | reverse complement strand
ACGAAACGCTTATTTTTCAAAAAAAGCTTGATACTTTGTATGTATGCACATGTATATGTGTGTATTTGTATACATGTATGTATGCATGTGTATATGAATATGAATATGAATATGTATATATATATAAAATAGAATATTTGAAAGAATTCTAGACCCTAATGCCATAGAGTTTAGTGTTGCACTTCAAGACAAGAATATCTTGACCTTGCTTCATATCGCTCGAAATTTCGAAAATATTTATAACCCAAGATTCTTGAATAGTCGAATGTTTTTCTTACAAGTCTTGCTTTAACATCGTGAAGTAATAGTGAGTCGACCAAACTAGAGAGCGCGCGTGAAAAAAAAAGAAGAAGCTCGGTTTTGATAACCGTGGTAACACATACGTTATCGTCATTCTAATAACTTATTCAAGATTCTTGGTTCATAACAAGACAAGATCGATATACGTTCTTGAAATATGAGATGAACGCTGGACTGTGACATTTCCTTGTCTTGACTTGCTTGAATGCATATCTATTTGAGTTATAATTTTATGAATATTCTTGCTGAAAATATTTGATTTAATGATTATGTAAAAAATACGCAAGATTATTTGAATCTGCCTGATTACCTAATATTGCGTGAATAACTTTTTGAAAAGTCAGCAGAAGGATTTTTTAAATTAAATAAACACAGCATTCTGCACAATTTACATTGCAAATGGATTGCCAAGAAATTGTCTCATCTTGTGATATGCAGTACTTAATGAAGTACTAAATAATTCACACGAGATGAGACAATTCCTCGGTAAGCCATTTACGATATAAATTGTGCTGGGTACTTTATGGTTAGAAGAAATACAATTTTTGGGAAATTAACCAATAGCCATTTGTGATATAAGTATGCGAAATAGGAGATTGCCAATGTGCATGAATTTCTCAGCATGAGCTGAAGGCGAATGCTGAGAAATTTACACGAGTCAGCAATCGCCTCTATGCACGTGGATCACACGCAATTTCTTGCAACAACCGTCAGAGAAAGTTTAATTAGGAGAAAAACAAAGAAATTTATGTAAATTTGCGTTAGGGGAGAGGAGTTTCGGCACCAAATCCCCAGCACATAAGGGAAATAACAAATTATGAAAATAAAAATAAAATTAATTAAAATGAATTTAAATTGATGAAAATGAGAAAATTCAAAATTTTATTTGCTAATGGAAAATATAAGCACTATTAATCATGATCTTAACTATTGATTACAGTGATTGATTATTGGTTTTCGAAGAGCTTTAACGTTATATGGGAACAGTTGCTAATGCTGAATACTAGATTTTGATTAAAATTTCGCGGTAATTCCAAGTTGTGTGGCGTTGAGTATTTCCCTTCTTCGAAAATGGAGCAATTTGCAGTTGAAGCACCAGTCTGGATGTGATTCGTATCTGATGGTGCCGATTCTTTGTTATGAGTTTCTCGTGAAGTTGAAGGCTTTAGAACAATTGACTTAGTGAGTAAATTACTCACTATTGTCCTATAGTTTAGAGACTCATGAATGTATCCTTCGATCACGGAGGCGGATTTCCAGCTAACATTTCGTTTAAGCGTGCTAATATTAGCTTCAGAATCAACTATAAGGTTGCGAAAATTCTCCGAAAGCTTTTCCCTGTGTACTTCTCAGGCTCTGTTGAATTCAGGTACGATGCTATCTGCTTTGGTAAAGCACAAAATTTATTAATACCGGTTATCTGCTTGCTGCACATTCCGCTCTAATAATTGCCGAAAAAGTGATTTGAATCGACATCTTTTGGTCGCAGAGCATAAACTCCCCAACAACGGTGAAAAAATTTGCGATGTAGTTCTTTGTTTTCGGAAGTATTATCAAAAACAACTGAATCACAATCCTTCATATCGTTGACTGTGATATTGATGAGTTCTGCTCGCCTGCATACGCCGGATATCACAAGAACTAAATCGACCTAGAGATAACACATTTGATGTATGTATTTCTACAAATCTGAAAAAACTCCTGAAATCTGAGTTAGTCAAATTGAAAGATCTCTACTTATTTCACTACATGATTTAAATATCTAAATTTAGTAAAAGAAACAGGAAAAGTTACCAGAATTCTATGAGACAATATAATTAGAAAGTGTATTTTGACTAAATATTAGTAACTCGTTATTAAGGGCAATGAAACGAGGCCCTAACATCAAAATTGAATTGCCTCACTTCACTCCACAAAACACTAAAATTGCATCTTTGTTAGATACAAGGGCCTACTTCTGTTTCAAATCAAAGTGTGTATTCGGAGAGAAAAATTGGCTTATGTCGATAATTTTTGTGTAAAATTATTTTTTTGGACTCTGATCCGAGCACTCGAAAATTTCATTCTACACATTTTCATGATAGTCTCTGGCACAATCGACCTTAATAATATCAAATTGTAATAATAATAACGAAATTTTAAATAATATTAGTCATTTTTAAGTAATAATTAGTTATGAATATTAACTGATTGAATTTGAGACTAATTTTTTTGCATTTCTAGACATTTCTTTTGACAAAAATTCAGATATAAAGATAAAATTGTGTAAATATAAGTGTTTATATTTATGGTATCTATCTTTGTTGCCAAATACTGATGATCTGGAGCTTCATTTAGAAATTTTTCGACGTCATCTCCTGATAGGATTTTTTACTTTTGAATTCAACGGATTTTGATATCACTCTTAGTACTCAATGTGGTTTTTAGCATTGAGTGATGAGACCAAAGTGTCGGTGGTTTAATTGTTTTTACAACTTCACTGAAATAGGCCATAGAAAAATTCTTCGATAGTGATTTGGTATTCTCGGTTGTCGTCCACTTCATAAATCGATCGAACGTGGCAATGTATATGGTTTCGGATTTTGCGGGTAGCAGATTTTCCGAAATCTTTTCACAATGAGAAGAAAAATTGAACTTACAGTCTAACCACGGCGACTTTAACCTCACATCTGTCATTAGCTGTTCGTTTTGACACTGAGCGATGCTGACGCTACTGGATCTGGGTTGAATCTTCGCGATGTTAAAAGTTTCTTACCTGTAAAGTGCGCATGCCTGTTCATTCCACCGATGCTGAAAGTATATAAGGATCGAAGTGCGTATGTGGCAATAATATTCCAGATTTGCTTTTAGGAATGATTCACCTTGCATATAATTTAGGTACATGGAACGGTCTATTTTAGAGGTGAGTGTTGAAAGAAATGTTTTCTTGGGCCAGTAAAAACACTTATTTGAATCAACAAAAATATTCTCTTGGATCAAGAAAGATATTCGCTTGAATCAAAAAAAAGATATGGAGTAATCAACCAAATTTCTCTAACCAACAAATTTTCTTCGGTCAACCAAATATTTTGTTGTTCATATAATAACCATATACTTGGGTTGAATCAACCAAAATTGTTAAGAAGGCATGTAACTTGGTACATGTGTCGTTTTTGACATTAAAAAATTCATAAGATAGGGTGCCAAAAAATGTTTTAAAATAATTTTTCCAAAAAAACTAATTTTTTTGTTGAAAATCTGATATTTTTCAAAACGATGGACATAATTGACATTTTATTGTTTATTATTGTAGAAAGTTCCCTAAGTCTTCCAAGTTCAGAAAAAAAATTGGAAAAACTGAAAATTTAACAAAACGGCGGCTATTTTTCTAAAAATAAAATTGTTTTCCTCTTTAAATATGATAGATACGGGAAAAACTTCAAAGTCAAAATTGTTTTGCTTGAAGAGACCTATAAAAACTTTTTTTTCCATTTTCTGATATTTTGAACCGTTTTTCTGCTCAAAACATTTTTAAAGGTACTAAAAAACGGTTCAAAATATCGAGAAATGCAGAAGTAACTTCTTGTAGTTCAAGGAGAATAATTTTGATTTTTAACTTTTTCACGTATCTAGCTTATTTTTCGAGAAAACTTTTTTATCAATTTGAGCCTATTTTGGATGATTTGCCTTGTACTGCACCGACTAAAATAGTTGTTGAGCATACGAGTAAGAATTTTACAGTAGGGAAAACATCGATCATTCAACAGTATAAATGAATTTACATGAAAGTAAAGTTTTGATGCTTAGGTCTACTGGTGCTTTGATCCATACATTTTTAACAATCATTGGTTTGACTTAAAGAAATAATTTTTTGGTTTAAAAAGAAGATATCGTAAATAAATTTTTTCTTAAATCTTTGCTGGTACTTTATTTAAATCAAAAAACTTTTGTAATTAAATAAATTATATGGAACGAATAATTTATTTATTTTGTCAAATAAAAAGATGGAAACACCCTTGCATTCAGAATAGAATAAATGTCGAGACTCAATCCATCTGCGGAGATACATTCATTTAACTTTTTCCACCCAAGAGCAAGAAATAACTACCTTGTATTCTGTAAAAACAGTAAGCCGTATAAATTCACCTTAAGGGTGTTGGTTAATCGAACTTAGATTTGTTTTGATAGATACGACATTGGTACCATTTATAATAATTCGCGGATAGACTCTTAGAATAAAATAAAGAAGACTCAGCTAATATTCTGGATTGTATGTAGTCCTGGGGTTGATATATTATGCACTGACACCTTCTTATGTCGGGGAAATCAATATTTTGGGTGGAAATATTTATTTTCTGAAACGAAGAAATACTCTGAGAGCAGACGGATTTCGCGAAAGAGAGGATAGAAAGCAGAAGCGTTATTGAGTGAGATCTCCAAATTTATATTTTCACACCGAACTCTGATACGGACGAAGTATTTGCGGGTGTCACTTCAGATTCTAAAACTACGAACTTTGTGAATCAAACGACGATTTCGCGATTGATTAGAGTAAACAGTCTAATCAGCTGTCCAAAATTCAGAAGTCATGACGCGAAGAAAGAGAGAGAACATAAACGACGTGTGGACGTGGTGTTTTTACAGTCGCCAGCGGCTCTAACATGCAGCCCAATTTTGTGCACTACTAATCTCCCCGCGTTACCTGTCGAGAAGACATTTTTAACATTGGAAATAAGACTTGGAATAAAAGCAACTAGAAGCAGGAAACTTATCTCTTTTTGGGTTACGAGATATTGAGCTCGTTGTTTTGCAGAACGGACTTTCGAATGTATCAACTTTCTCAATAAATAAATAAATATACAATTTGGGGCAAATGTGGAAATTCAGAAATTTCTAATTTTACCATGTTCGATATTCGAAAATTCGAAACTTGTGACTTTCCGCAAATTTATTTATAAATACTAAATTTATTAAGTGGACAAAAAATGAATTTAATAATTACACACTTTACCAAATTTGAAACTCCTAAATTACATAACTGGGTTCTATACAAATTTATCCAGTTACCAAAAGTAAATTTCAAAATTACCCACTTTACCCAATGTAAAATTCCAAAATTGGATTCTTTAAAAATTTATTTCGGATTTATAGATTCATTGATTTGCCAAACAATAAATTCCAACTTTGGAATACCAAAACCTGGTTCTCTGTAAATTTATTTCGAATTTATACATTTATCAATTCGCCAAATAATAAATTGTTGATGTTACCAAATTTACCAAATTTGAAATTCCAAAATTATCTGCAAATTTGTTTATAGATTTCAAATTTAACCAGTGACCAAAAATAAGTTTCAAAATCACCTACTGTGTCAAATTTTAAATTTCAGTATTTCAAAATTGGCCTCGTCGCGAATTTATTTTGAAATTATACATTTATCAATTGGCCAAATAAGAAATTATTGAATTTACCAAATTTACCGAATTTCAAATTCCAAAACTGGATGCTTTGAAAATTTATTTCGGAATCATAGATTCATCGATTCGCCAAAAAATAAATTCCAATTGGTAATTCCGAAACTTGGCTCCTTGCAAATTTCCTTTGAAATTATATATGTATCAATTTGCTAAAAAATGAATTTTCGTAGTTATCAAATTTACCCAATTTGCAATTTCGAAACTGGATTCTTTGAAAATTTATTTGGGAATCATAGATTTATCAATCCGCCAAAAAATTCCTACTTTGGAATCCCAAAACTTGGTTCTTCGTAAATTTATTTGGGAATTATAGATTTATCAATTCGCCAAATAATAAATTGTTGAAGTTATCAAATTTACCAAATTTGAAACTCCGAAATTCCAAATGGGAAGAAGAAAGGAGGGAGTTCTTTAATGCTAGAAATATAGAAGACGGAACTGGAGTAAACTATGAAGAATTGGAAAAAAAGGAGAGGGAAAGACAATTAATAGAAAGATGGGGGATGATTGAGGAATCAAAATATAATAAATGGTACAAGATGATAAAAAAGGAAGGAATACCAAAGTATTTAGAAAAGGGATGGGGAGAGAGAGAAGATGGACAAGAATAGCAAGATTTAGATTAGGAAACGAGGTAAGGGAAGGGATGTACTGGGAAAAGAAAGGGAACAGAAAGTGCAGAATCTGTGAATGGGAAGAGGAAACATGGGAGCTAGAGGAGTGAATGGAGGTACAAAAGAAGAGAAAGAAAAAGGAAACGGAAGACGCTCAGATTATAAGCGTAAATATTTGTAAGTAAATGTTATGTAATAGCATAAGTAGATTAAGATGCAGTTGCACTCTCGCTTCCGATCGCTCGCTCACTCGTTCGCTGACATGTCCTAAATTGCGCTATCGAAAAAATAGAAATAAGGATCTAGATATAAGAGTTAATGTAAATAGTTGTAAATAACTGTAAATAGTAAGGATAAGCTAATATAAAATATCCTATCCCTCAGGGCCCCAACTAACCTATGGAACACAAGGAACCCCCTTAGCTATCCTAAGGGATTCAATCTAACCCTCAAGACCCCAGCTATTCCACAGCATCCCAACTATCCCACGAGATCCCACCTATTTCTCGGGACCCCACTTAACTTACGGAATACAAGGAACCCCAGTTACAGGTATCCCAAGAGATCCAACCTAACCCTTAAGACCCCAGCTATTCCACAGCATCCCAGCTATCCCACGAGACCTCACCTATACTTCAGAACCCGAATTAACCCACGGAACACAACCTCTCCCAAAAAAGCCCAGCTACCCCAAGGAACCCAACCTAACCCCCAGTATCCCGCCCGGTAAGAAGAGAAGAATTCATCAAAATTGAGAATCTGAATTCCCATTAATACGCGAATTTTCCTTCATCTAAAATTCCACCATCGAGTAGCAAAAAAAAAACAAAACCTATTCCTTTTAATTGATTTAGAAAAATTTGATGGAAGCGTATTGGGAGAATTAAAAAGTGGAGAAATGCAAAAGAAAGAATAGAAAGGAATAGAATGTCACTTTGAAGACGCAACTGTGAATTGAAATAAGTGCATTTTTTAAAAATAAATAAATTTTATATTACATTCATGAAATATTGGTAAAAAAAAAAAATTTGGGTGAATTATGTGAACAGTTTTTATTCATCTGTTGAACTGAAACATATTTTGACTGATTGCATATGAAATCTGTCTTTAGAACACATTTAAGGCCATGTGAGCGTAACCTCAAAAAAAATTTTTCACATTTTTTTAAACCAACTTACGTTCACACGAAACGCAATATCGAGTTGGAAATTTCGAAAACGAAATAAAAAGCGCTAAGAAACGTTTGTCTGATCCTAAATTTTTATAATTATAAAAAAGCAAGAAATTTTTTTTTTATAATTATAAAAATTTAGGATCAGACAAACGTTCCTTAGTGATTTTTATTTAGTTTCCGAAACTATGTAAGTTCACATGTTTTGTGCGCAGATTAGAAGGAATTAAATTAATCGAAAATACATCATGTAAGTATGGAATTAAAAATAACCATGAGAGATGTGTCTACTGCTCGGATTAAGAGGAATTAAAGAAGTGGAAAATATGTTCGCCTGCATGGAATTCAACACAAGTGGCAATCGTTAAGGAAATAGAAAAGAATTGGTTTCGGAGATAAACCTATTATTTCGTTGGGCACTTCTCCCGATGGAAAATTAGCACATTCAAAAAAATTATATAATTCTCAATTTTTCATTTAAATCTGAAAATATCAATTTTTCTCTATTCTTCTCTTCTTACCGGGCACCTATTCCTCGGGACCTTAGCTATTCACCAGGATTCCACCTATCCCTCGAGGTCCCACCTAACCTAACCTCGGAACCCGAGCTGTCCAAAGGGAGCCCCTGACCCTGGCGTCATAAATTTGATTGAAAGAAGTCGTCTAGTTCAGAGAAAATGTTGGGGAAAATTTTTTTTATCGAGGCGCATGTTTACTAGACTTTGAACCGTGACTTATATCCTCATTTTCAGTTAAAACAAGCAAAAGCAGAATAGATTTGTAACTGTTGAAACCTGGTAAGAATTTCGGAAAGGAAATGTTGGATAGGTTTGTGTACAATTTTCCTTCAGATTCTTTCCGAGGTATACTTCCGAAGCTTTCCGTTTCTTTAAGAAATTTTGAGTAATTTTGACCGAAAAATTCAAGTGAGTGCAAATAGCTTTTTAATCAATTATAAATAAAATTAACAGCATTCATTCTTCAAATGTTGTATGGATTTTTTATCAGAAATTTTCAGAAAGAATGGGATGCAGGTCTCGAAAAGGTTCGGAAAGAAATGTAAACAATTGGATAACTTCGGAAAAAACTCTCTATCAGCAATTTCTACCAGGGTTGCAAAAGATTGCAGAAAGTTCAGAAGAGTTGAAAAAAATTAAAAAATAAAATAATTAACTGTCACGCAAAGGCTCTGTAATTATTTACCATTTTTTAAAAATATGCGATTGTTTTTTTTCTTCGTGAAAATCGCGTTATTTTAAGACATTTTTTTGTATTGCAAATTAAGTGTCAGAAACCAACGGGGGTGCCTTCTTTTGCTACCTCGATAGCTCCTGTCTTTCTTCAACCCGAGGAACAGTAAATATCTGGGCAAGAGTTCAGAAGCACATGCTGTGAAAAGCGAGAACTATTTTTCAGAAAAAAAAGCACCCCGCGGATTTATAACACTTGTTTTCCAATACAAAAAACTGTTTTTAAATATCACGATTTTCACGAAGAAAAAAAACAATCCCGTATTCTTTGAAAATGGTAAATAATGACAGAGCCTTTGCGTGACAGTTTTGAGATTGAATCGCTTCAATATCTCAATTAGAAGTGAAGATACTACAGTTGTACATTTTTGTAATTTTAAGCAACAATTTTCATTATTTCTCAAATTTTTCAACTGCAATTTGTTCACGAATGTTTTCCGTATATTCATGAATTTTTTTAAATTTTTCCCACCGCCTCTTGTATAAGAAATAATGCTCTAAACATGACTCTTCTTAAATGTGCCCAAAATTTCTTACTTTTTTTTACATTTTTCAGTCTGCAAAGCACAAAATTTTTTTTTACATTAACGTCTTGAAGCTCATTTACGTAAAACACTTTCAGCTTTCAAATGACTATTTACTTATTACGCTAGCATTTTTTTAGCTGAGTTATTAAGCTTCAAAGGCAGATGCCTACAATTTTTTCGCCGATAGTAATTCTTTATTGATTTCGATGGGCCTTTTTCGTCGATTTTATAAGTCAAGTTAAAGATTGATTAACTTTGAGCTGTATAGTATACCTATAACATCTTTAAAGCTGATATTAATTTACTCTATATTTACCAATAGAGTTAAGTATAGCGACCAAGTTGAAGACCAGAGTATATAAAGCAGCCTCATTTTTTCAAAATGTAGGAAAAACTGATTAACGAAGAATTTTGAGAACAGCGTAATTAATGAATATTCGAATGTTCGAGTATATAATACATAAACTATTCTGATATATTTATTATTCCCCGCTTCAAACATAAATTGTAAACGGTTTTTTTTTGGAGCTTGATAACATAAATAAGTTTCATTAGCATCACATAATTTATTCAATGCAGTGGTTGGTAACCCGCCATACGTCACGTGTATTATTATTTTACCTTGAGAAACTCAGGTTATTTATGTTTTAAATAATCGCAGATTAAAATCTGATGATTTTTCGAATTTTAAAAAATGTTTCTGCCAAATGATTAATGAAATGAGAAAAAGAAGTCTAAGGAAGAATTACTTTTAGGGTTTCATAGGAAACTCTTAGAATCTCGTGTTGGTGTCTCAAAAAACTATTCAAGCTACGATCCAAAAGATTCATTTTTTTTAAATTGTTTAAAAAAATGCATTTAAAAAAGTTCTTAAAAATAAATTTTTTCAAAAGAATGAAAGTCTTAACAACTATATTTTTTCGAGTTTTTTCATGTTTTTCTACGATTATCAGAATGAATTTGAACATTTCAGTCACAATGTTAAATTCTTCAAATTATGGAGGGAGGGGTAAGTACTCTTGGCCTTCCCCCTGGACCCCTCCATGATTAGAAGCCGTAATAATTTAAACATTTACATTGTGATAATATGAACTGCAGAGAATGATACATATCAGCCGACGTAAATCGACTTCAAGAGATGGATATCTTGGAATAACTAAGATTCAGTCAAACAAAAATCGTATTCGTTATACAAAGAAATAAATAGTATGAAATATTGTATTATTACATACAATAAATTCTGCAAACCTTAAGAAATCTTAAGGCGGCATATTTATATCGCTGAAAACATAAAATTTTTCTATACAACCCTGACAATTTATATCTGGAACTTTCTAAGTGGATCGAGAGTACAGTTAATTTTTTTAAATATTTAAACATGTTATTCAAGAGCATGTATTGGGTGTAAATACTAGTCTGGTTCGTTTTCGACATTTTTTTCTGATAGAATTTGAACGCTCTGCAAAAGTAGCCCCATGCCGACTTTTCACCTGAAAAACCTTTTTTCGATCGGGCAATATCTTCTGTGCAGAATAACTCAGCGACGAAGCATATTGTTTTTTAGAGGAAATTAGGTGACACTCATGTTTCCGACTCGAGAAAAAAAAATTTCACGAAGTCACGAGTATTTGAATTTTGATGTCTAATATAAAAAAAATTTCTTTGAAATTCTATAGTTTTTTATTTAATTCAGATATTCCAATTTCCTTTCGGACCCTTGTGAGTTTGACCGTCCTCTTTCGAGATCCGTCAGAAAATTTGAAAAAAGTTTCAAATGAAAAAAGTGGCAACGTCTAGTTTGAAAATCTGAAAAGTCGCTGTGAAAACTTTTATGTCAAATTTTTTTGTATCTTTAATTGTTCCCGAGAAAAATGTGGAAATTCGATGTTACGGAAAAAATTCTCCTAGTCACAAAAATGTTTTATATCCCGCATAAAACTCACATGCTGTCTTCCTTATAGAAGGTCAAATTTAATGAAAGTTGGAAAAAAAATATAAGTGAGGGTTTTTTGTGAAAATCGACTTTTTATATTTTCAAATAAATCGGCGCTTCTTTATTCATTTTGAAATTTTTTCAAATTTTCTGACGGATCTCGAAAGAGGACGGTCAAATTCGTCAGGATCCGGAAAAAAATGGAATATCTGAATTACTTCAAAAAACTATATAAGCATTTTAGAGAAAAAAATTGTGATTTTTTAAAAACAGAGATATAAAATTCAAATATTCTTAACTTGGCGGAAAATTTTCATTTCCTCTAAAAAACAACACATTTCGTCGCTGAAAGATTCTACGACTTGAAGTGTAGAACCTGTCTGATTTGAAATGGATTCAATCTAGATGCAAAAAATTTTCCAGAATTTTTGAACCAATAGGAACATTTTTTTTAACTTTCAAATCCAAAAAACGAACGAAAGATATTGTCTGCTCGGAAAAAAAGTCAGGTGGGAATGTGGTATGGATTAGCAACTTTGGCGGGGTATTAAAATTCGATCAGAAAAAACAGCTGAAAAACGAACAAAAAACTTATGTCCACATGAAATGTGATATCGTTTTGAAACTTTTGTGAATCAAGAAAACAAAAATAAGGAAGTTTTACCATAAATTTTTATAATTCCAGAACAAAAAATTCAAAAATTTTCAAAATAATGTCGGTTAGGTAGGTATTCACACCTAATACATGCCCTTAAAAAAATTGAAACTCCCTAGTTTTTAAGGTTGGATGAGAAAATAGGTAAATTACCCCTTATTAACTCTAACCCGAAATCTTTGCTCCACGTATGAAAGATATGTACATTATTTTTTATTGCGAAATGTGGAAAAACATAGCAGTTGATGTGAATTACTTTGTCTAAGTTTAAATCGTCTACCAACAGTTGTAAAATTGAAATATAATTGAAATCTAGAAAAGAATGATATTGCTTGTGTAAATCGACTTCTTCAAACATTGTATAGTGACGAAATAATAAAAATTCTTTCCAATTATACGTAATCTCTGTTTATTCTCCATCACTCGTTCTGAACGTGAAAGAAGACAAAAAATTTCATCACTCATTATATAAATTGTCAGGAGATAAAAATGAAAATTTTCTATATCATCACGATTTAATTTTTTAAATGAAAATTTTAACATTTATTACTTATATAATATATTCAATCAATCTTTGGCAAAATTACGATATCCGTGGCGCAAAAGTGTCATTGCAGATTTCGATAGGATTTTTTTGCGAGAAAAAGGAATCTGAAACATTTAAATCGATATCTATAGCGCTTTTGGAAATAATTTTCGAAACCTATTCGAGACATCGATTTGAAAGTTTATAATTCGTGATGACTAGCTACGACCTTTATTCAAATTATCCGAGCAGAGCTCTTTTTTAAGTAGTAAAAAAGTTTTGATTTTAAGAATTGAAATTTTTGTAAATAATGTACGTACATGTATGCACATGTATGTATGTTTGGATTTCATCAAATAATCAATTAAGCAATTAATCTCGACACAGGATGATGGAATAAAAGGATTGATGATCGTTAAAGATCACTAATTCGAAATAAAGAATAATTATAGTTTAAAATTTTATTTTACTCGAAAGAACAATCTTGGCATTGTTGGTGTTCAGCTGATCTAAAGTTATTTATATAATTCTTTGTTCTTTTTTTATTTTAGGTCTAACGATTGTTTTTGTGAGATCTGCTATTCCTATTGGCGGTTGTGATTTGGCTACTTTGTGCGAGTTTAGTTCCTAAATAAATTATGAGGGAATCATTCCCTGTCTTCTTTTCCACGAAGATCCGACTCGACGATTGTGATTTGCTCTTGCAGCTTTGTTTGTATTTTTCTGATCTCGGCTCACAACGACGCCTTTTTCTTGACCTTGACCTTTTGGATTGCCTGTAATTTACAAGATATGTTTATATAAATTTCCTAAAGAGGAAATTCCTATCTTGTGATTTTTTGTACTTAGAATAAAACATACTTGTACTTAAAAGAAATTAGCAAAAATTATGAATTTTGCGCCACAATTGTAAGGTCGCACTTGAAAATAACTTCTGAAGTAAAAGAAAAGTAGTTTGCTAAGCTCACCAACAACATCGCGTTGTGCAGGACCTTTTGCTCCCCACCTCGAAAGCCTTCGTTGTTCCGCCTTTTCTCGCAACTCAGCTGGATTTTGTACAAAATTATCTCGATTTCCCTGCTCGGGACCATCTTCAAAATCTTCCTCTTCTTCAAAAGTTTCCTCGACTTTTTCCTTTCTGAGTAGAACCTGAAATTTTTTTAGTAGAAATTAATATCTCCATATTAGAATCCAATTAATTAATATTTTGATGTTAGTGTGTCGATTACTGGTCAAAATTATTTTTGGAGAAATGAGAAAAAATCTACCT
>JAUMHM010000001.1:18778056-18789314 GCA_032362435.1 Melikaiella ostensackeni | reverse complement strand
TATTATATCTTTAATCTTCATTTTTAACGAAGTCTTTTTTTCTGAATCAAAATATTATTTTATCACATCAGCCCATATACCTATAGCTATACATCAAAGATTTCTTAAAAACTTTGAGTTTATATTTCTGATTTAAAAAAAACCGCGAGATACTCACTAGAAACTATTTATTCAACAAAAATGTATCAATATTTACACTTTGTCATGCATTCTGTCAGGAATAGCACCACGGCATAGGTAGCGCCGCTCTGTCGATCACGGTCAACACATGGTACATTTTCAACTCACAGTTGCGGGGGACTGGTTTCAATCCTTCTGTGTCCAAAATGTATCAGAAACCGGATTCAACAGGAATTCCAGATTTCAATTACATTGAGTTCTTCCCAATCTTTTTTCGTTTACTGGGGAATTGGCAGATTTAGTTTTTCGATATTTATGCAAAATAAAAATTCTAAAAAAAAGGATATACGAATGAGAAGGTTGGATTAAGAACCATGTTTCGGTTTTATTCCCAATCTTTTCATTTTAAATGGAACATTCGATTACATTTATTACTTTATACAATAATTATACAATATATGGCAGATAAAAATCCTATTAATAGTACCAATATTTACAAATATTCAGCAAAAAAAAAACTAATCATATTTAATATTCTAAATCCATTTGTTCCTAAGTTATCTTCCAATCAATCACTTCTTAACTTGCAAATGGATTCAAATTCTTGTCGTAATCATCCTCGTCATCCTTGAAAGGATTTTTCTCATCCCCGTCATCTTTTTCGTCAGCGAAGGGATTTTTGGATTCATCGTAATCTTCGCCCGCAAAGGGATTCGAGGGAGTGATCGGCGTTTTTGGAGGGACGAACGATTTTTGGGCAGGCGAAGATCTTGGAGAAACGCTGTTCATAATCCTCGCCTCCTTGATTTGCACTGGAGAGGCTTTTTTCGAATTGCCTCTCGGACTCGAGAATCCACTTCCGCCTCCAGTTATATTCGCTTCCAGGGAGGATGAGTAAATATCCGGTTTTGCGATCGCTCGAAAAATGTCACTGCTGATTGGCTGATTCGCGGAAGCCTGGCGCTGCTCTGATTTCACTGAAGAATTCAAGAATGTTGTAAGGAATTAGCTTTTTTTAAGAAAGATTCAATATAAAAAGAATTAAAAAGATTTAGGAATTTAGACTGAGAACTGAAAACGAATCACACCTAGAGTGGAATTTTTGCCCTCGGATAATCTAATTTTCGCTTCGGCTCCAGGTCCGTAAACGTTGTAAGGATTACTCGGCTCTTTGATTTTCAAATTCTGGGTTGCTGGTCTGTAGTCAGTGATGACGGTTAATTTTTTGAATACTCCTCGTCCGAAGTAATCAGCGACTAGAGAAAATGGATCTTCGGCTCGATCGAGAAGACTGTGGAAAGTTTCGTGAAGATCTCTCGATTGCTCCTGGGCTTTTATTATGTCGAGCCACTTTTTATTGTCTGGGAGACAAGCTGGACACTCGTTTTCATTTTCTGAGAAACTCTGGAAGCAACTGTTCAAGAAAATAAACAAATTGAAATTTAATCTTTCCAATTAAAAGTAGAATTTTAAATTCAAAAGAAAATATAAACAAACTATTGGTGATACGAATGCTGGCACATGAAATGAACAGAAGGCAACTCCAGATCCTGATTACAAGCGCTGCATCTCGAACTTTGAAAAATAATCGTATTGGTCCTGATCTTGTCGATCTCCTGCCTAATCTTCTGAGTATCGACTCGATACTTCTCGGTTAATTTTGCATCCGCTTGGGTTTGTTCATGTTCGGTTCTAAGAACGCTGTTTAGATAAGAACGAACATCTCCCAGTGAACAAGTCAGTGAAGTTGACAGAGCGTCCACAACCATTAAAGGTGACATTAATCTTTCCTCAGCTAGAATCAATTCAATTTTAAAAGATAATTAAACTCTTCTATGATAAATTTTGTAATTACCGATATGCGCAAGGATGTCTGCTAAAAGTTTCGGCGGTGCTTTTTTATTTCTAGCGACGCTCCATAAAGCTTGGACCCATAAATTTGGATCCTGACGACCAAATCGATTACAAGTAGATAACACTTGTTCGCTGTCTCCTTCTCGTAACTGATACTGAAGGATTTCTTGGTAACTAAGAGAAAAAGTTTTGAGGTTATGTTTAAACGTGGCCTTAGGATATATGGGCGCGAAATTTAAATCGCAAAATTCACTTACAGCTTTCGTTCTTCGTAGAGATAGAGAATACCTCTTCGGAAATTATGCTGATGACAGAGGATTAAAATTTGATCCTTATCGTAACAAGCGTTCGAGTTTTGCAGAAGACGAACGACTTTTTGTTCGTATTGGAGCTTTGCTATCTCATCTTTTAAAGCTGACCAGACGTGCAGATAATGTTCTACTAATGTGTTATAAACAAGAGTACTCCATCTGAAAGTATAGTTTAAAATTCAAAATTTTTTGCTGATTCCTGCTTATAGAGCGAAAAAGATTATGGATACCTACTTTCCGTCATTTTTGATCAGATGTTCCAAAAATTCGACTAGACGCTCGGAATTATTCAGGAAGAGGTGAATAAAATCCTCGGGATTTCCTCTATCGATTTGTTCGTTTGAATCGGTACTAACCTATGTTTCATATGAAAAAAATTAGTTAATTTAAAAATAGTTATTTATACATAAATTAAAAATAGGCTTATTGAGCAATCCTAAATACTTTGTCAACAGCTTTGTTATTTGGTTTGTAGTTGGTACAAAGCATTTTCAAAAACTGAGTCGCTTCATTCGGCACGTTCTCGATTAAAATGCTCCCGTATTTTTTCATATTAAGCTCCGCCTAAAAGATGGAAAATAGTTGAAAAATTTTAGATTATGAAATATTAGTTTAGTAAATTTAAACGTTGATTTGATTGATCTACCTCTTCAAAATCGAGGGTAGCCATATATTCTAGGGCTTTTTTGTACTCAGCCTTGTCTTCTACCTGAATTCGAAGATACCATTCATGTTTCTGGTGCTTTTGAGCGAGAAGCAAAGCGTCTTCGGGCGAACCTTGGCGACAAACTTTTATGGCAATCTCTACATCAAAATCGACCTCTCGATCTTTTGTCTAAAACAGATTTGAAATTTGTTAATGATTTATTTTTAAATTGAGCATTAATAGTGAAAATATTCGTCATGTATTTCCTTGCAAATTCAATAATTTCAAAGACTATTTTTATTGAATTTAAAAAAACTATTTTTTATTGAATATTTTTAAAATTGATTTTTAAACTTTGAATTTAAACACTTTGAGATTCTGAAAATTTATTTCAAATTCAAAGCCTTAATAGTTGTGTGAAATAAAATAAATGTGGACTTCAACGTTATTGTACAATTTCTAATTGAAATCCTTCATAGGTAGTTAAATAATTTTAAATTGAAGATGCTAAAAATTTGAGAATTTTAATTTGATACTTTATGAATTGGACAATTTTAAATGCACAAAAATAATTTTAGATTGAAAATTTATAAATGAGGTAATTTCAATCGCTCAAAGTTTTGCAATTTCAAATTGAAAGTCTTAATAGTTGAACGATTTTCAGTGCTTCTTTTTCAACCACTCGAATTTTTAATGCCCTAAGTTTAATATGATTCAATTTTGAATTTATAATATTATATTATAATTTATCCCACCAAAAACACTGCGTTCGAAAAAATTCCACCAAGTACATGACTATTAATATTTTATTTAATTATGTTGAAGGTGATCAAATTTGTGAAATCAAATCAAATCGAATCAATCAAAATAAATTGATAGTGTGGAGGAATAAAAAAACATTTGACGAGCCTGTAATATAATTTATTATTATTATTGTTATGTTGGCACTCTTATGTTTATTATTTAAAGACAATAATAAGCCCGCCAATTTTTTAGATTCCTCAACATTATCAACTTATTTTTTTACCAAACAAAAAAATCACTTAATAAACTAATTCATTAAACTAATTCCTTTTATTAAAAACCACTTCTATTTATACATTTTCTACTATTCGTACTTGAATTTATTTTTTGATTTCACAACTTTGATTATCTTTAACATAAATAAATAAAATATTAATAGTCATATACTTGGCGGAATTTTTCAACACATGGTGTTTTTGGTAGGATTTCATTTTTTCCTTTCTCAATAATAACAAATCCACATACAGTGTTAAATTTTTCTAACAACATTGGAATAAAATTGTAATCTACGGCCCACTTTTTCTTAATCATTTTTTCTTTAATTTTGGGATCAACAGATTTCTCCAATTTTTAATTGATATCATTTAAACTTATAGAATAATTATTGTGAACAATTTGCTCCAAGAATCTGGTAAAAAATCAATAAAACTCAGTGCTTAGTCGATGATAGGTTTGTGTCTGCATATTTTGAAAATTGTTAATTTTTTATGAAAATTCAAACCTAACTCTGTGATAAGTTTATGGATCACTTTCTACTGAAAAGGCGGCATGTGTATACCTTATTTACTATATTTATGCAAAGTTTCATCGGAATCGATCGATTGGTTTTGGCTGCAGATGCGTCTGCATGTTAGGAATCATTAAAAAATGAGTGAAAATGACTAAAAAATAAAAAATTTTCAATATAAATCAATGTATTTAAAATTCAGTGAAACTACTTTCAGAATCTGATGTCATCTATCTAAAAAAAAATTTGAGTTCACTTGGTAGAAGTGTGTAAGCTGCACCTTGGTCTGCATTTCAAAAATCACGCTTTCAACTTTTTTTTTTCAATGCATGCAATTGCGAATTTATTTCGTCCTGATTAATATGGAAAATCGTTAAATAAGATGTGATTGTCAAAGATTTATAATCATTGGAATAAAATTATAGCCTGCTGATGACTTTTTGTTGAAAGATTTTTTTTTCTTTGAGAATTAGATTACAGCTCATTTCTTTAATTTTCACTTAATATCTTCCAAACTTACAGAATGTTTGTACTGTGGTGGGTTCTATATACCCACCAAATTTGGTCAAGATATCTCATAAATTATCTTAGATATTCCACTTTTATTGTTCAAAATCATTTATGTTACAGATAATCATTTCCAGCAGCGATTTTTTTCTTTTTCGCATTTCGTCCTTCATGGCACTTTTTTTTTCATTTGGTATTGAAAATCTTTTTCTACTTTTTTAAAGGACTTAGCGGCGATTCGCTACCACGAATATTGATAACTGAAATTTTTCTAGAATGAAAGGGGAAAACTTAAAAAGTTTACTATTTTTGAGTTTGAATCGGGGGAATTTTTGGAAGTAAACAATTTTTTGGCTTGGAAGGGGAAAACTTGAAAAGTAAACCATTTTTTGACTTGAAAGCGGAAAAATTTAGAAAGTGAAAATTTTGTCAGCTTGAAAGAGGGAAAATCTTAAAAGTAAACAGTTATCCGTTCCATTAAGGTTCGGTTCTTGGTCAACTCTACAAATAAACAATTTTTCGGCTTAAAAGGGGTAACTTAAGAGGTAAACAATTTTTTGATCTGAAAAGAGGAAAATTTTAATAATGACGAATTTCTTAAATTGAAACGGGAAAATTTTATTGTTAAATACTTTTCACACTGAAAAGGGGAAAACCTAAAAAGTAAACAATTTTTCAATTCAAAACGACGAAAATTTCAATAGTGAACAATTTTTTATTTGAAAGACTAAAAATTTAAAAAATAACGAATTTTTTCACTTGAAAGGGGGACAGTTTTTAAGTCGAAAATTGTTCGATTTGCAAAAGGAAAAATTTCAACAATAAACAATTTTTCGACCTGAAAAGGGGAAAATTTTAAAAGTAAACAATTTCCATATTCGAAAAATCAGATATTTTCTAATTGCATGCCTTAATAGTCAATGACTGACTGAAACTTGAAATTGTGAAATTTTGAACGTTTCAATTTTAAATAAACTCTGTTTAAAAATGTTCTATTTTAATTATTTTTCTGTTTGAAAACCTTGAAATAAATATTGTTCGATTATGATGAACTTTGCTTTTGATTCGTACAATTTTAAATGTTTTTAATTTGGAGATTCTCTAACTGTGAAAGCTTCGATTTTGCCCAATCAATGACTTGCGCATATGTACATTTGACAAAAATTTCTAATTATAAATTGTTTACTTTTGAAGATTTGAATTGGTAAATTGAAATGACCTGGAAAAAATTGTACTTCACTTACCATGATAAATTCTTTTAACTTGTCCGTGTGGTTTAATTTTGTGTAACAATTTAATAAAAGAGTCGTGTGGTCTTCGGTGGCTTGTCCTTGTTTGTGAAGAGCTTGCAAGTAAGTAGTCAAATTATCGATATGTTGGGAATCTAGAAATTTTCTGATAACGTATGAAGGTTCGAGTCTTCCTATTGTTTTAATATATTGTTCTATCGCTCCATTATGATCGCCTTTTGAATAAAGATGGTCTCCATATTGCCTAAAAATGTCCACCAAACCTTCTGTGTCGTAATGTTGATTCTTTGCTATTCTAAATGGAGAAAAAGCATATTTATACTTCAATTCTTAAGTTATTAAGAAAAGAATTTCAGGAATTTGGCAAAAAATTGAAAAGATACCTAATCGAAACGTCGTATAAGTTTTTCTTGAAAAGAAGAGCAAGTTTCGACTGCAAATCTTTTTCGTCTAAGTGATAGAGTTTGCTTTCTCCACTCAAAATGAAAAATCCACCCCATTCGGACAAAACCGCCTGGACGGACAACATCGATGCGGAAAACACGATGAATTTATTTTGAATATCGAGAACTGTTATCATGTGTTTATCCGCGCCGGGTGGAATTGGTTCTATCGTACTGAAAATTCAAAAAATATTTCGAAATATTTTTTTTTTAAGCAGGCGGGAATGCATTTGAGCACATAGTGTGGGACTTAATTAAAGTAATAATTGGTTCTATATTAGTGAAAATTCAAAAAATATTTACAAATATTTTTTTCTTTTTCTGAGAGAGAGAGAGAGAGAGAGAGAGAGAGAGAGAGAGAGAGAGAGAGAGAGAGAGAGAAGGTGTGGATACATTTACGCACAGAGTGTGGAACTCGTCCGAAGTAATAATTGGTTCTATCGTACTGAAAATTGAAAAAATATTTTTAAATCTTTGCTTCTTTTAGAAAGAAGGTGGGAACGCATTTACGCGCAGGGCGTGGGACTCGTCCGAAGTAATATGTAATTGTTTCTATCGAACTGAAAATTAAAAAAATATTTAGAATTTTTTTCTTCTTTTTTTGAAAGGAGGTGCAAATGCATTTGCGCAATGAGTGTGGGACTCGTCCGAAGCAATAATGGAATCTATCATACAGAAAATTTTTAAAAAATACTTACAAATCTTTGTTTTTTTTTTAAGAGGAGGTGGAAATGCATTTACGCACAGAGTGTGGAACTCGTCCGAAATAAAAATTGGTTCTATCGTACTGAAAATTCAAAAATTATTTACAATTTTTCTTTCTTTTTTTTTTGAGTGGAATTGCAAATGCTTTTAGTATTTACGGACAGAGTGCGGAACTCGTCCGAAATAAGAATTGATTCTATCGTATTGAAAATTCAAAATGTAATTAAAAATGTTTTTTTTTTCTTTTTTTAGAGGAAGTGGGAACGCATTTACGTACAGTGTGGGACTCGTACGAAGTAATAAATGGTTCTATCGTACTGAAAATTTAAAAAATATTGAGAAATCTTCGTTTTCTTTAAAGAAAAGGTGGGAACGCATTGACACACACAGTGTGGGACTCATCAGAAGTAATAAGTGGTTCTATCGAACTGAAAATTCAAGAAAATATTTAGAAATGTTTCTTTTTCTTTTGTCTTTTTTTTTGAGAGGAGGTAGAAATGCATATACGCACAGAGTGTGGGACTCGTCCGAAGTAATAATTGATTATATCGTACTGAAAATTAGAAAAATATTTAGGAATGTTTTTTTTTCTTTTTTTTTTAGTGGAGGTGGGAATATATTTACACATAGAGTGTGGGACTCGTCCGAAGCAAAAATTGGTTCTATCGTACTGAAAATTAAAAAAATATTTAGATTATTTCTATTTTTTCTTTATAGGAGATGGAAATGCATTTGCTCACACAGTGTGGAACTAGACCGAATACCCACTAAAGATTGGAGTGACTGGTGTTTAATTAAACAAATAATGCGAGATTACCTAGGTTTGGCAGAAATAGTCGTTGTTCTAGAAACATTAGCAGCTTCTTTTGCTATGATAACTAAATAACTTCTGAACCATTCCAGCATTATTTTCTGGCCATCGACTGCGTAACAAGGACCTCTACCGTCGGACGTGTAACAATAAATTGCCTGCAATATTGATTTGAAATAAATTATTGTCATCCAGATGATAATTATTCTTTCCACTTTCTATTTTCTTACATCATTCCGGCCAATCATAAAATGACTATCTTGTTTCGATTCCGCAAGAATGCTGCATTTTCTTGCAGAACCCATGCTATCCAGATTCGACTTGAATTCCTTATCTTTCACTGTTATATTATAAAGAAAAACGCTACTCGTTGTGGCGACAAACAAATGATTTTGCTTTCCAGTCGATTTTATTGCTAATCCAGTAATGGAAGTGTTTGTATCTTTGAGAACTTTTATTTTATTCTTTCTCTCCCGGGTCAAATCTCCTCTGCAAAATAAAAAAACTTGAATTGTAAAAAATAGTTCCGGGTTCGAAATATTTACTTTATAAGAAAAAGAAAATTTGGAGTGAATTTTTCTTGCCTGTAAAGCATTATGGAACCGTCTTCGAATCCAACAGCCATCAGTGTAAGACTGGAATGAACGCACACGGCGCTTGCTGGAACGGCTCGATAACTTGGAATTGCTCTGCTAATTCTAACACAAGTTGGCAATCCCTGTTTATCTTTCTTTGCTAAATTCCATACTTTTATGGTCGGATTACAACCGGGCTCGTCTTCCTAGATATAAAAACAATTTAGGTACATTTTAAATGTTTAAAGAATATGTGATCAGAGTATTTGTTATACTGACGCCAATTGTGAAAAGAAAGGTAGAATGTTGAACTTGCTGAGCGAGAGATAAGGAAGTTTCGTAGGCTCGAAAAGTTAAAACTTCATAGGTCCTGTTGACCAAGTGAATATTTCCGAGACTGTCTCCAAAAACCAAATTTCCATTTCCACTTGTGGCTGCAGTCACTCGAGAACTCTTTTTGCAGAACACAGATTTTTTAATTTAAAATCGTAACGAGTTGAGAAATAATAAAAGCATCTTAATTGTCAACTAATGGAATAGGAAAAGGCTTTCTTTAAACGAGAATGGAAACTTGGGACTCGTAATTAACCCAACTTCATAAACCTATAGATTTTTTTAATCTAGAAAATAAGATTCGAAATCCAAGCAATATTCATTGAAAAATTATATGAATTTAAAAAATTGTTTTTATTGGTAAAAATTAACAATAATTCATCTTCTATAAAGAAAACGATTCACTTCGTTTGACAGCAAAGAAAATAAATGAATTCTTGGATCTGTTTTTTAAAATTGGAAATTGCAATAGAAAAATAACAATAAAATTTAATTTCCATACCCCGAGTGCTTCTGCTATTTTGCCAGAATCCACTTCTTTTTTAAGATCAAAAAAGTTAAATCGGCGCCACTGAAATGCAAATTTTGAGGTTAAGATTCATGAAAATTACTCCTATTTCCAAACGATTTGAGTTATAAAAGAAGAAATTATTAACCTCCAAGAACGCCATTTTAGATTATCGTTTCACTTTGTCTTCATTGATGATTATACAAGTCTTAAACAATTAATTTAGTGGTTTTCGAGTCTCGGTTTGACAGTTGGGTTTGGACGACTTGATTTTCTGAATTTTCTGTCATATTTTTCATGCAATTTTTCTCTCCTGGTAAGTGGCGATCCCAGCGGGCCATTTAGATACTAAACTTAAATTCATGGATGATTGTCAGAGCTGGGTAAGTAAAATACTTGTAGTAATTTACGTGGTTTTTTATAGTATTTTACCAGGTATCTAACGTCATTAGTCTTCTAAAAAATCTACTTTTTTATGAAAATTGTTGGTATACTGAAAAAGGAACACCCAAAAAGTTTACAAATTAAAACTAGACTTCGAGACTACCCGCTTTTCCGGGTCATTAAAGTCAAATGTACCACAAGTGTACAAACAATAAAGAAAAAAGAGGAAGAAAAAGGAAAGGGTCAACCAAAACCAACCTTTTTGGAACTACTGGGGACCAACATGTTTCGAAGCCAATTTAGACTTCCTCATCAGGGGTAATTTATACGAAAACAACAGGTACAAAAATAAAAACATTGTTAGATTAGAAAATCATTATTAATTGAAACTAAAACGGAGATAATTGATATCAATTGTTGTTTTGGTACATATTTCATTCCTTGATTGAAATTGATTTTGACATATGCGAACTATTCTGAATAAAAACCAAAGTGCATTATTTTACGCTTTAATTGGAAATTGATTTACACATATTAAAAATTCTGACACAAGGCTAAAGTCAGTGTATCCAATTAATGACTCCATCCCAAATTCTGTTGTATCTTGCGAGATCTCTTTTTAATTAATAGCTTTGTAATCTTCTCTCTTCTTAAATAGCATTTCCATGAACTCTCTCTTTTTTTGATTTGTCTGTGTATCGTATGTAAGCCCAATTTTCCTAACATTGATCTCGAGATACTTGAGATTTTTTCAAAATACGGTAGGACAACCGCATTGAATCTATTGTAATCCTGTGTATTGTTTTTGTTCTGATTATCACTTTTACTTCTAATTTGAGCAATTCTATTATGCAAATGTTTGTCAATAAAGCTAATCGGATAATGGTTGAGAAAAAGAATCTGGTTGCATAGTTCAATATTCTTTTCATAGAATTTTGGATGAGATAATTTAAGAGCTCTATCAATCAAATCATCTGCAACTCCTATTTTGTTTTGAATGGAATAATTACACGGAGAGAAATCTAATTCAAAAACCTGATGATCAGTGGACGAAATCGACTAATCAGTGTAAGCTAAATCGAGGAATTTATTTTCACGTTGTGCCATCTTATAGAGATTGCATTGGACGGTTCAGACTCAACGGTTGATGCTAGAGCAACTAAAGGTCGGGCAGTCTGACACTCTTTGTAAGATTGCATTTAGAATTGTAAAGAAGATGTTTTTTGAGTTGGCATTAGGGTCTAGAATTTTTTCAAATATTCTATTATATATATATATAT
>JAUMHM010000001.1:18751011-18767687 GCA_032362435.1 Melikaiella ostensackeni | reverse complement strand
GTTCGTCCATCCTTGTAGAGCCCCGCTTACAAGGATAAGGCTGCATACTCTGAGAGGTCGCCCGGTATCCCAGAGTCACCGTTAGAGACACCTTACTCAGGTGCCGTTCAGATTTCGGTACGGTTGTTCACGCCTTAGCTTGGGGGTTTTTCCTGCGAGCACCTCAAAACATTAGACCAGCGTGAGGTGGACAGAGACCCATCTAATATTTAAGTACAAAAGGGCGTCTTGTTGCCTGAAACGGAGGGATTCATGATAGCTATTCAGAACAGACTTGTCCGCACTAGAAACTATCGCAAGCATGTGTTACATCAAGACGCAGTTGACTGGTGTCCATTGCGTGGAGATACCAACGAATTCATCGAGCATATTATTGATGGTTGTCGCGTAATTGTTCAGAGATAGTACACGAACAGCCATAATGATGTAGCGGGCATTATACATCAAAAAGTGCCCTAAGCCTAGGACTGTTAGCAGAATGGAAGGTTCCTATAGATACGTTCCAGTGCCCGTTTCAGACAGCAGAGACTATATCTTTTACTAGGATGTTTCTATCCAGAGGGATCATCACATCCGAGCCTATCGACCCGACATTGTCATGCGTGAGAAAAAAGGTGAAAAAGTCTGTACCATCGACATTGCTTGTTCACTTAAACGAAACTTGCTGGCAACCTATACAACGAAGATCCATAAGTATGGCGAGCTAAAGCATGAAGTAAAGACACTGAACATCTCGAATGTCTAGGAGTCAGTAGGGTACTAGCAGCAGGTCAAAAAGTGGTCTCATTAAACACCTATCGCACTGTAAAAAAACTTCCTAGACCATCAGGAAGTAAACGATTGAAACTCTATGGGGTAACAAATGGTAGCTCCAAAAAAGCATTTAGAGGCGACTGATGTCACCTTTAACGCTTTCGGCCGCTGCGTACAACAGCGGTAGAGGACAAACTCTGAGCTACACCAAACACCGAGTCTTGTACCTACTACGTCATTTCATCCGAGAGATTTCAATCATCGTATTAAACTCTTAACATCTCTAACTCATCAAGCACTTGACTTGATTCGTGGCTGATGATAGGATACAGCGTTAACCAGAGAAAAAAGTTTAAAAAAAGTATAATAATAATAGAAGTAAATAAGTAATAGCTGAGTATCATTTCACGTTAAAAAGTGTTGTAATCCATGATGATGACGAGGTGTTTAGAATCTTTTTGAACGACATTAAAATATGTTAACCTGTCAGCGCCCCTGGGTGCCATATGGCATCGCTGCGAACGCATACGCATAATTATTTGTGTCGCTCGTGATTTTGAATTTCCCGCGACGCGACCGCTCTGTGTGTGTGTGTGGAGGTTCCCCCACTCCTACCGGTGCATGTTCAGGCAAGCGCACGGCCTCCGCTCCGCTCATCATTATACTTGAGTTTCACGAGAATCTGAGACAAAAAAAACCTTGAGCGCTGACGGCTTGATATGAATTTTTGGAGAGAGAAGGGCGTGAATACTGAAATCACCTCCTTTCAGAAAGGATCCTACCTATTACTTGAATTTTCATCATCAAATATTGACGGGATGTCATCGAAGCACACTAAACAAAAAAATCCATTAAGAAGAGATGTAAAATATTTACTATGACTGTTTAGATAATTTTTTGCATTTCAGAATATTTAAAATACATGAATCGACCTTCTTAAAATTATTAAACTGATTATTTTAATTTTTGGTCATAAATATTTTTCGGATGTTAAAGAAACATAATAAATAAAAAAATACGGAGTGAAGAAATTTAAGACAACTTTCACCATCATTGAGTTAATCTAAACGTATTACTAGCTTTTTTTTGTGAGCAAAAATTTGAAAAAAATAATGATAATGGGGCTAAATCATTCATCTGAAGTTTCAAGTGTCAATTCTAAGTTCAATACTTAATACATTTTGACTTATAATGTCATCCTTTGAATTCTATGATAAATAACAGTATGAACTATTTTCTCAAATTTAAATAGTGCTTTTCAACGGCAATTAATTTTTTCATTCGTATATGTTTTCTTGTCACCCTTCGAATATTTAAAGACAAAAATTGAAATAATCGATAGAGTTATTTTTGTGAAGGTCAACTTTAGGATTTAATAAAATCAAATTGCGAACATTTTCTTCGAAAAATCAAATAATTTTATCATGGTTGCACACAATATTACTGTGATTGAAAATTGAATTTCAAATGATATGCAAAATATGAAATTTTCTGCGAAAAATGTTCTGTATTTCTGATTGATTCAATCCAAGAACACTCAGGAAAATATTTGTCTTGAATTAAAGAAGACGTTTCTCCAACATCATTCTTTTTAAATCAAAAATAATTTCTGGAAGGGAAAAATCATTTTGAATTGAGGAAGAATTTTCATTGAAGCAAAAAACCAACAAGAAATCAAAAACAAGAAACATGTTGAGAGAAATTTCATAAAAAGGATAATTTTGAGAAGATCATAATTTCGGAGCTATTAGAGCAATATTTCTTCACACTGATTGAATACATTTTAAATCAGAGAGGTAGGTACACTTTAAATTGTAGAATATCTTGGCGACAGAATATGTTGTTTCTTCAGGAACAGTAGGTGACACGCATTTTTCCGCCTGAGAAAAAAATTTGTTCTTGAAGTAATGACTATTTGTATTTTGATGCTTAAACAAAAAAATAAATTCTTCCTCTAAACATCGTTAAATTTCAACTTATATTTCTAGATTCTGGCGGGGTTTATTTTCCCCTCACAGAATCTGCCAAAAAATCAACAAAATGTTGAAAATTGTTAAAATAGAGGCAATTTTTCGAAGAAAAAAGTTCTCGTGTCCACAAAAATAATTTTGTCTGCATGAAACTTATATAATGTATTTATTATGTAAGCATTTTTCAGAATTTTTGTTAAAATAAAAAAAGTGGGATTTTCTATTAAATTTGCGTTTATCTTTCGGCTGAATTTTGGAAGATGGAATGCGGATTTGATGGGAAAACTCAATATTTTATTTAATCTCATCTTTTTAAAAAATTCTTGTTCATATGAAGAAGTCATTCTGTAAGTTTTATGCAGGCTAAACCATTTGTTATGCAATGAAACTATACTCGTATATAGACGTTTTTTGTTGATCTCACACTATCTTTGCCGAGGCCTGAAACAGAAAAATCATAAAACATATACGAATTCATTTTTAAAATTTTATATATTTCTGTTCTATCATCAAATAATCTACCTAATATACGTTTACTGCTATAACAATTCATTTTTTATAATTATAAATCTTAATTACAGAAATTGTTGTTAATTGAAATAGCAAATAACTGCTTTACTAATGAGACAGTAATATTTCACCGTTTCACTGAAAAACATTAGGAAATTACAAGTTGATTTTTCTAGAAACCGCACTCAGTAAAAACATTGACTCCTTTATTCAGAGATTATGGTTGTTGATCTATCACGTTGGGTCTCCACTGACTTGGTCCCAGAATGGTTCGCCCCTCCCGGTTTTCTTCTGTTTGAACTTCGGAAATGATTCACGATCACTATGAGCTTAAAACGAAAAAAATCTCGTAAACCGTTTTGGACAAAACACAACTTTTTATTTCTTGTGAAGAGGTTAATGAACATTTTTCATAAAAATAATTGAAAGTGAAAATCAATTGGCTTATACAATGTATTTTATCATCAAAAAAAGTGATATATTATCTGAATATCTTGTGAGATTAGAAATCCTTCAACGTTTCTGAAAAATAGTGAAAAAAGTGGAAAGATATTAGTTTTTAGAAATTTGATATTTTCAGTTCATCCCAAGTCCCAAGTATCTGTACAATAAATAAATTGTAGAAGATCTGCTGTGAAGCAACAACAAAAATCGAATGTTCTATCTCTAAAATTTTTGGAGTGATGGCTCTCAGAAGTCGATTTTGAGCCAATAATAATAATAATTGTTATTATTGTTAGGGATGAGACGGCAAGAGCCCGAGACACTTGGGTGATTTCGTTGCATCCCCTCTCAGGCGTATAAGTGACCTCAAGGCCCTTTGCTTACGAAAAGTACCGCAGTCACGCTCGAGACTGCCTCATCATCCCTTCCGCACAGCTGACAGAGGGGGCTATCTGCAAGCCCTATCTTATGTCTGTGACAGTTGAGGTGTCCATGCCCTATAAGCATTTCTAATCGGACCTTGACTTCATCCCTACCGAGCTTGCGTCATTTCGAAGCTCGTTTAAAGTTTAAACCTAAATCCATGAGTGTTTTGGCGTGTCTGCAGCCAGTGGCCTCATTCCACTCCTTCTGATGTTCCTCGGTCAGCCAACTGTTAATTTCTTCTGTTCTGTCGAGATCTTTCCGCCGTTTTCCATGTGTATTCTCCAGGCCGCTTTCGCAGCCATGGCCTTGATGGTGAGACGGATATGCTTTAGCCCTGTTCGTGCCCACAGTGCCTCTGTGGGTCCAGTGACGAGTCTTAAAATTAGTCCCTTGATTCTTTCCTGTCGAGATTTCACAGTGGACAGATTGACTCTGCTCCACCAGACCATCGCCGCATAGGTTGGCCTGAGGCGCAGAATCGCAGTATAGATCTATATCAGTGTCTGCCGTTTCTAGTCCTAATTTTTCTTTATTGATCTCCTGCAAGGTTAGAGGATCGCTGTGAGCTTTGTGCTCTTGTTTCCAGGTTCTCGTTCCATAACAGCCTCTTATTCAGGACGACTCCTACGTAACCTTGTCTCGTGAGTAGATGAAGCAATTCATCATCCATCAAGCACCAATCAGGGGCGATGAAACGCCTTCCTACGGGCATCCCAAGACAACAGTTCCACATGAAGTGGAATCAAACTTAGTTGTTGTTAGGTTCTTGTAGCCCAACACGTGGCAGATCCATTTTACGACTGCAGTTGGCACATCATGTGCATTCAAGGCCGCCCCAATCACTTCTCTAGAGGTGTAGTTGAAGGCTCCTTCGATTCCCTTTAACGTTCCAGTCGGGAGGCCTTTCTGCTTCAGTTGTCCTTCCACTAAGATTACTGCTTAACTTAAGGCCGTTTTGGTGGAGTGCCTAGCCCTGTAGGCGTGTTGCTCCTTGTGTAGTGGCTTACTCAACAAGACCTTATCACAGATTCATCTATCCACAAGTCTTTCCTCCATTTTTAGCCGGAAAGATGTGTAAGGCTGATTGGACGAAATTCTTAGGGTGAAGTATAATCGATCCTGCCCGATTTCGAGATGTGAGCCACTCCTGTGCCCCTGCATGCCATCGCGACATATTTCAGTGTCATAATAGCCCTATCAAGTCTTAGCAGTGACCCTACGATGGACTCTGTAGCCTGCTGTTAGAAGACCTGGTATATGTGATCTGGACCAGGAGACTTGAAAGGGCTGAAAGACTTTAAGGCTCACCTAACCCTGGAAGAAGTAATGATCTCGTATGCTAGCCGCCGCTGCGATCTCAGTTAAGCCGCATACGACTTCAAATCCCCTAGAAGTGTCGTTTTCTTTTTCTCAGACCTTAAAAAGCATGGAAAATTAGCCTTGACCAAGTGGGTCAAGATCTGCTCTTCCGAGACTGAGTATCCTCCGTCGGGCAGTTCTAGATTGCAGATCTAGTGCCAAGAATGGCATCCAGTAGAATACTGATCCCAGTCCGTTCTTCTTGAAATTCTTGCCCACGTAGGACCCGAAGGTTCGGTAGATTCCGACTCGCACTCTATATGTGAGTAATCTAAAAGAGTGTGTTCAACCGAGACTCTCCACTTCTTCACTTCTTCCCTAAATCTACCGATACAAAGGGTGATGTGAATGACCTCTTCCCTGATTGTGTTATAAGAAGTCGGGGTTTCTTCGTATTGAGAATATTCAAATCAGTAGTTATTAGATATTCCAATAGGTCATTCCCTCTTGTGTAAGTGTCCGTGCTACCCCACAATGTATGGTTGGACTTATTATCGCACCCCAAGAAAAGTGGCAGACCCCTCACTTCTAACAGTGTACGCACTCTCTCTGGTGGGTTGGTTTCGCTGTCATATAGAAAGCAGGCCGATCCTGTGACTAGCTTTACAATTGCTCTTAGGTCTGTCGATGTCATCATCAGATATCTTGAACATAATCATAGCAGCGGGACAACTTTTACTCTTTTTGCCAGAACGCAGGCCCTTGAATGGTGTGCCTCACAGCCATGCCCCTCTGCATGACTGCAGGGGCGCGTTTGCTGTGGTGCAAGTTAAGTTTGCTAATGGTCAGACCGAGAGCAGCCATTTACGTCTGTCCCCAATCTTCTTCTGTTCCGACAGGCTCCTCTTGTCCTTGACCGGAAATCCTAAAGTTAACCTGGCCAATGTCCGTAGAAAGACCTGTTATTGAGGACTGCAAGAGCCATCGCCTAGGACTCAGGAATCTGCACAACTGGGCGTTGTTGAAGTCCTTCTGTTGCTTCCTTCTCCCGAGGCCTGTCATGCCTGACGACTCGCCAGGACGATGTCTTCAGTGAGGGCTCGAATCCCTCCAGAAGCCGAAGGACCACCGGAGGATCTTCCAGGTAATCTGGGACTAAAGTTATATTACCATTTTAAAATGTGTCTTCAGTGCGAGCTATAGGGACTTTCTCTTATGAAGGCGACTACAAAGAGGTGTAAAAAAAGTGACTGAAAGTGACTGCGTGACAGCCCTACGACTTTCAGAGGACTTATAGGGATCGCAAAATATTTGCGATACTACCTCCTATTAGAAATTCGAATATTCTCTAATTTCTAACGTACTAGTGCGTTAAAAGAGTTTTATTCAATACCCGCGAGAATTATCTCATTTTCCGGGACTGTTTCGAGTGGGAAAAATAATACATTACCTGATTGTTGATGATAAGCCTAAGTAATCAACATGTTTTCCCACTAGTACGGTAATAAAATTTCATTATGGGACTATTAATAAAGTTTTTGAATGCGGAATATGTTGGCAACACTGCTCAACGCTGCCATCTTGCCGTAACCTAAAAATTAAAACTTCAGAAGAACTCTGAGGGCTATATTTGCGTCAATCAATCAGGTAACCTATAATTTTCCCCCTCTCAACAGGGCCGCAAATCACATATTTCTCGCGGTAGTTGAATAAAATATTGTGGACGACTAGTGGTCAAAGAAGAAGAGTCCTTGAGCGTGTGAGCGTGCTCGCTACGCTCGCTTCTCCCACTAGTGGCACAATATACTATTAGTGCACTGCTCCCCCCCCTTCCAACACAGCTGACGAGCAATGCGTACCAACCTTCTAGTAACTCGCTAGTGACTGTTACTAAGCCAGCCAATTAAGGCACTTCCGTCATTTTCTGTCGAATTTTTTTTCACTGAAAAATTGAACGATCATGGCATCGAACATGGAATGCAATGGCGGGAGTGACTGTAAAGAGAACATTCCTACAGAATTGAGGGATTTGCTGAAATCTGTAAAAGATCAATTGATTCCTGAGAAATCAGAATCTGTTTATGTGACCTCCTACGAGCACTTCATAGCTTCGCAACAAAAGAAAAAAGTCACACAATACAAAGAAAATCATTGGGCTGAATAAGTTCGGTCATATGCGAAGAATAATTACAAAATATCTAATTATACCTGCACCTGATTTGTTGACGGGACATTTGTTTTCGCAAAATGTCAGCGAAAGTTCATGCTGATTCAGGAACAGATCTGACGACATTAAAGCGCCACGGAGGCTGGAAGTCTAATCGTGTAACTGAAGGTTACACTAAAGATTCAGTGGAGAATGAAAGAAAAATGAGTGCAATCATTCCAGAGTCCATCTTAAAGTCTCCAACTGCCAACAATTGTGACGTTGGATCACCGCCTTAAAAGAATCGTGACGCAGTCATTTATGGAGCGTCAACATCAAATAATCCCTTAAGCATCGTGAACCAAGCAAAGAAAATTTTATCGACAACGGTCGAGTTTCCCTCCACAGATCATGCGCACGTAAGTGACTGCCACAGCGTCATAATAAATATATTCAACCAGAGTGAGAAATGAATACACATCGAGGATATCTTATGTCTGCTGTACTTCTAGTTTTTTGAAGGATTCATGTTCGTAAGTTTCTCTTCATATTTTTCATATTTCTATTTTTCATTTCATTCATTTCATTTTGGAATTTTTCATAGGTTTCTTGAAAGTTCAATGCTTTTTAAATCAACACGTTTCTTTATATCTGAATCAATTCTTTACGAAACATTCAATGAAAAAATTCTGTGAATGGGTGTTTTTTTATTCCTTCAATAAGAACTGTTCTTTTTTATCCTTTTATGAATAAACTATAAACTTTTATTAATGATTTGTATTAAAAATCATTTTTTATTCATCCAATTTAAATTTTCGCAGAAATTTGACCTGAGCAGCTAGCGCTAACTAGCGAAAGATAAACTCACGTTTGAGCGGAAGGACTGCTTATAACCTTAAATTTCTTTTTTGTCCTATCGGGGGGGCCTCACCCCCCGAAACCCCCAAGAGGGGCTTCACCCCCTGCATCCCCACCAAGGCTGCACCCTGGACCCCTACTACCTTCTGCTGTTGCTCTATATATCCTGCTCCTCTCGTTTTTGATAGAAGACGGTACAGAAAATAGAAAGTGTGGCGCGTGCGCATATAGTCCTATTTATGCGCACCTGCCACACAAATGACTGTTCGAAGATTTCGATTAGATTCGATAGATTCAAGTAATTTCAACAGGTTTGAAAAATTATGAGGCATTTAAAAAAAATGTATGGGATTTTAGGGTTATTCAGAAATTTTCAATTGATTATGACAAAAAAAATGAGTTTTTTTAAAGTATTTGAAATTATTTTAAGGGACTTTAAGGAGTTTCAGAGAAATTGATATGATTTAACTAGCTTTCAGAATATTTCGAGAAATTTAAAGAAATTTTGCAAGGCTCTAATGGTTTCAAAAGAATTGAAGAGTGATATTTTTCTTATAGAGTTTGTGGCTAGTGAACGATTAGCAGTCATTTTCAGATATATTTACATATTATATGTATAAGAACTTATAGGTAAAGTGCCTTATTAATTGAAAATGCGAATTTTCATATAATTTCGATTATTTCAGTTCGATACAACTTGGAACTCAAAATTCAAAAATGTTCTATGAATGGCTACTATGTAACAGACGTGGTCACAAGCAGTACTTACACCCTACATTCTTATTTTATAAATGAGTAAGAAATAAAGAAAAGGACAATAATTGCGCGCATAGCGCGCGTGTTTGCTGGTTTTTTGTCAAATTATTCGGCAAATCAGAATTCTGAGGGGCATACCTCCGAATCTTTTAGAGCTAGAACTTTCTATTTTTTTCTGCTTCACGAAAAATTTCACACAATTTAGTTCCTGTTCAGGTAGTCAGGACCTGGAGCACTTTTTTGGATGTGAAACTGAAGGGTTTAAGCTATTGAAATTTCACTTTCAACTTATTTTCATTAGAATATGTTGATTAACCTTCCTAGAAAAGTTAAAAATTGAGTTTTCTCAATAGAAGTCCACGCGATTTTTCTTTTTTTTGGCCTAAGGATGATCGTGAGATGTTTTAGAAGTTTGAAAAGAGAAGCCGGGAGGTGCAAGCTCTTTTGGGATGAAGTTAGTCCAGACCTAGTTTGGTTGATGAGCTACCGAAATCACTAAAGTGTGGATCAATATTTTCACCAATCGTGGTCTTTGCAAAATCTTCTTGTAACTTTCTAATGTTCATTTGGGAAAATGATAGAATATTACTGCCTCATTAGGCAACCAGTTATTCACTACTTCAATCAGAAAACTTTTCAGTAATTTGGATTAAGAAAAATAAAAAAATAATACTTCTAGCAGTAAATACATATTCAGTAGGTTATTTGAAGGAAAAACAACGAAATATATATTTTTAAATGAATTTCTCTGCAATCTGTGAGTTTTTCACTTGGAGCCTCGGCATGAATAACGTTAGGTCAGCAAAAATACTTCTATATATAGCTTCATTGTGTACTAAGTTTTATCAGAAAGATAAACAGAACCCCGGCGCATCAATTTGAAAAAATATTATCAATGTCACAACTTCCGCAGAATTTGGAAATAATTTTCAAAGCAGAAGTTATCAAAGTTTTCATATTCTTGAAACATCTTGTGTTGAAATTTTTGCATGAGCCTCAATGGGCCCAAGCCTGGGTCAAGCTAAAATGTAACGCTTCATCTGGTCAGGGCCTGTGTCCATGGCCAGGCTAGTTCGTCAAGCCTGGCCCAGGCTTGACCCTACTTTATTATCGATTGCTATAGCTATTCTATTTTCGGACGGGTATCTTTTTGTTTTATATCAAATTCCTCAAATCTGAAACCATCTTTCATTTCTCGTGAAGAGCGAGGTGCATAAGTCATAATTTTTTATGGGAAAACAATGCACTTCGACAATATATCAATTGAGCATGAGAGGCTGAGGATCAGAAGTCACTTGTTACTTGTTACTCTTGTTTCTGCATTATTGAATGAGGAGATTTCCAGCACGTTTTTAGTCAAAATCGTCAAGTTGGCAGCCCACTGTTCGCCGAGTGTCCTTGACTCCTTGTGAGCGACAGATTTTATGACACTACCGAGAGAAAATCTCTGAATATTCTCTGGGGATAAATTCAGGTCTGATTCAAGCTATCGGTAGGCTTGATTTGAATGACTTCGTTTCTAAGAGATAACTCGAGAAAATTGGATCCTTTTTCACAACCTAATTTATGGCGATTGTTTATTATTTTTTTTCTGATAACGTATTTTTTATAGAAAAATTATTGAGCTTTTCGCGCCTTCTAGTATTTATATTTTCAAATGAGAGTATTTTGATGGTATTTAGAAACAAAATATCATATGTATATTGAAGGCAGTAAACATTTTCAAGTCCTTACTATATATTCATTCTAATTGTTCGCACACATTTAGTTACATGTTATGCACGACTCGCACCGAGTGAGACTTTCCATATTAAATATGAAACCCATTTGCAGAAGACATTTATTCAATTGTAAATAACTATTTCAGATACTAGGCATTTAGATATCAAGACTCAGTAAGTAAGAGAGAGACTAGCTGAAGCACGATCATCGCGGCAAAGGAAGAAACTTTCTTTGATGTGGACATACCTACGTACGTAAGTACGGCCACGTAAAGGTAAGGAAGGCAATTTTTTCTCACGCCGGCAGAGTGGCAGAGCTGAGTGTAGATGAGGACCGCGAATACAGCGCCCACGAAACTCCGACTCCCGCATAGCGCTCCACTCACTTCTTCCCACTCCTCTCAGCTTCTCGCGACTCTCACGAGGTGCAGCTTATTGAAAAAGGTGTGTTTCACGACGGAGCGGGCAGAGAGGTCAGGGCTGGAAATCCGCTCTGATCTAAGAGACTATCGGTTGGTCATCCGCTCTGGTTAGTGACCACCACTATTAGCTTGCGCATCAGTACGCTAATCTCTCCATCTCACACTCAGGGCTGATCATCCCCTCTGCTTGTAAACCCACTGTGAGTCGAATGCGTGAGAACAAAATACTAATCATCCCTACAGAACCCTTGTGCCTTTACTCTCATCCTCTAATTACTTCCATTCAGTGGGACAACTGGCATACTAGTTACCCGTTCTGCTAATACTAGAGGCGTACGTGTAGTACTTGGCTCGATCCAAGCCCTCTTCACCCACCGGACAACAAACCCGCAACGACACACTGCATGACGTCACACCTCGCCCTCTCTTGCACCTATTAGCTAGGTCGGCCTGCTCCGCTACAGCGCATTCCACTACGATGCACCTCATCAATCGCTCTCTCTCTCACTTTTCTCTCTTGAACTCTCCCTGACCCCCATCCCGCTATTCTTTCTGCTAATTCCGTCACTTCGGGACTCCCTCCCATGACGCTCTACAATCTCTACATCACCACCACTGCCCCTTGCACCCCTTCTCACGATTGCGTCCACTCCCTACCTCACATTACGTCACCAACAGTCGCCCTCCCACTCTCATGGACATCCTCGGTTCATCCAAAGTGAGGAGCATATCGAATAACTAACAGTCACAAGAAAATGCAAGTCAATTATCGCATAAGCCAGAGTAATAATCATAGTAAGAACATTGAAAATAGGAAACTGTACAACATCTTGAGAACTTGAAAAATGGCTGAAACTTATAAATCGCTGGATAAAAAACAATTTATTAGGGCTTTGTCATAATTAAAGATGAAAAAATCTATGGAAGACTGCTTCTACAAAATTTCGAGTGGAAGTTACACATAAGAATTCCATCAGGAAGTTCAACATCTTCTATAAATTTTATATGAAAATGCATGTGCCTGTGCACTTACATTGAATTTAATTTTATTGTCTCAAACCATCTAGTTTAGCATGAAAAAGTGCTGCAGGGGCTTAATATCTGACGAAAACTAAAACCTTCTGAGAACGACCCTTCTTTTTTTTGCTGAACATCAACTTTCAAAATAAATTTGTAAATTTTCTGGTAAAACTCATACCCTGAAGAACGCAGGTAAAAGTTTCCACTAAATAAATTGAAGAAGACTCAATAAAAACTGAATCTGAAAAAACAATGCGCTAGCTCTAATAGCACCGAAATTATGTTCTCCTCAAAATTACTACTAGGACATGATAAACTTAATTTTAAAAACACATATTCAACAAAATACCATAAAAATGGTAATTTTCAGAAAGCTATAATCCTGGTGCTACAGAGGAACTTGAGAATTCGGGATGGACTGGAAAGAAGCAATTTTCAACAAACTATTTTCTTCCCAAATTTTTCTGGATTTTCCAAAATTATTGAGGGATTTTAGATCTCGCATGATATTCAGATCCTAGAGCACTTTCTTGAATGCTGAGCTAAATAGTTTAAGCCAATAAAATTTTACTTTCATTTCATACTCATGAAAATATAATGATTAACCACAAAAAAGAAATCAACAATTGAGTTTTCTCAAAAAGAGCCCAAGTTTCCTCTATTTGTTATGTTCAGAAGCGAAAGGCAGGAATTCTGAACAGGAAGGGTTTCCGGCGAGGGTGTCCGCTGAGCCTACCTACGTTTTCTAGAAAAAGAAGGAATCTTTTTTGTTTAAAAAATCGCCTTTCTTGCTTGAAAATTATCTCTTTTCTGAACATTCATCTATTGTGAAAAGAAAGTCAAATTTATAAGTTTCATGATGAAAATTCAACCTGGGTTTCAAAATGAGCTAGTTTCCTAAATGTAATTCATTCATAGAAGTAACATCTACTAGTCAAATATCATAATTCTATATAAATTATTTAAATTCGATGACAACTTACGATATATCCAGATTCTTACCTTGCTGCATTTAGAGGATAATTATAGCTGTAATTACTAATTTCAAGAACCATTTTCATGTATTAGAGAATTGATTTCGTAACAAAGAAACAAAATAATTTGCCATTTTTCGTTATTTTCAACTTTTACGTCGATGCCCGAACATAAGATATATTTATTTTTAAATGCCACTTTTTGTGGGGGATCTGGGTACCAAACTACGACTTTTAGACCCCTTCCAAATATTCAGATTCCAAAGAAATAAAACACAGTAATTATTTTGAAGACTTTCCAATATATTAAAATAATGGTACACACATGTGTAATTACAATAATGTAAAATTAGTCAAAAAAAGAGTCAAGTGAGACATAGCGTGACCAAGGGTGACAATTATCGAAAAACGCTGAAAACAGAATACTTTACGACATCGCGCACACACAATAAAAGAAGATTGTTGTCAGGCAAAAGGTTATTTTTCATATTGCTGCCAGGAAGCACACCTGACTATTCTGTTGTATTACTTTTATGTTTACAGCAAAGTGGTGCCTCCAGTGTGTCTTCGCATAAATTTGTCGTGTCACCTAAAATTTAAAGTTCCACATGTCTTATTATTAATTACTATTATCCTAAAACGTGACTTATTCTTCTATCCATTATATAATAGTAATGCGAAAATTAAAACGAGCTAAACTATTTTTCATAAAATAATAGCTCAACTTTTTTAATCGTGCAGTTCTATTTATTCTTCAACTGCTTGTTAACTTCGAGAATGGATTAACATTAAAAATCCCTGACTAAAAAGCAGATTGACCAACAATTTAGTGAAAATATTAGAAATGTGCCAAACAATTTTCATGAATTACATTCTTTCAGTTAATGCTTCAACTATAATGTGTGGAGCGTTGTTTTTATATGAATTCGACCAAATAGGAATGTTAGTGACGTTCACTGTCTTCGTAATCCAAAATTTGCGTCTCAATCCTCATTTTCATCACTGACTCTTTACTATTTACTTTCAATGCAGTATTCATTGAAGTGGAAAAATTTGTTCGGTTTTAAGTTCATATATCCATATAGAAACTTTATTTCCCCAAAATTGTGGATTAAGACCCAAATTTTTGGTTGAGTTTACATGAAAACAACACCTCATACATAGTTGAAGCATTAACTGTAGAAATGCAGTTTTTGAAATATTCTAAAATAATTTTTAAAAAAATTTAGCAATTAAAAAATCAATATAACCAACGTTTTTCTATCTGAGGTTCACAAGCATTGATTTACACCTACTTGAGGAGACAGAAAGAAAAACAAATATTTTGGGGGAAAAAATCACGTTTTTGGAAATACCTAACAAAGGTTTCAAAGTGTCGAAAAATGACTGGGGAATCTGTTGTAGAAATCTTCAAGAAAAACCATTTTTCTTCTATATATTTTCCCATATGACGCACATTAAAAAAAACTTTTTGATTTCCAGAAAAACAACCGCTGCTTTGTTAATTTTTAAGGTTTCAGGAAAAGTGTTCAAAATTTTGGGTACAATTTTTTGAACTTGGAATTTATGAACATTTACAAAATGATGCAGGAGACGTTTAGAATAGAAGTTCAACTTACTGCAGTGATTGGAGCAACAGCTGTTATTGTCTGAACACCCTTGTGACCAATTCTTAAACTTTTTACAAAGTTGGGGATTATCAGGTTGACGAGGAGCCACGGATCCAGCAGAAAGGGCGATGTAGAGCAAAGCGAAGAGCGTGATGATTGTAAGTTTCATTTTCGTTAAGAATTGACCTCTTCTGCTTCGTTCACGGCTTATATACAGAGTCAGGGGCGAATCCAGAGGCGGATTTTTTTGGGGAGGGGGTATCTAGTGATTGGGAGTGGGACAACCTAAAGTTTTTACTACTCCCTCCACAAGAACAAGAATTTGAATATGAAATTTTGTGGGGGCGAGCAGTCGTGCCCCCTTCCCTGGATGCCAGCCTGCTTAGAACCAACAACTCCAGGATTGGTTGAATGTTTCTTTCTCCATTCTATATGTAAAATTTCCAACTTTTTCAAGGGCAATATTTTGATATTTTCAAATAATGAACGTTAAATTTCTGAATAGAAGTCAATATTTATTCCTTTCGAAAGCTAATATTCCACGGAGTGAGAAAAAAATTTTTAACAAAATTTTAGACATAAAAATTTCGGTCTTTTGATCGACATCCAACGGCCGGAAAGGAAGAATTATTGGGTTCAATTCAAAAATATAACATTTATTGCGTAGATCTTTGAAACAGGTACATGAAGTGTTTCCGAAACAATTTTTTATATGTTCATTCCATTAAATAACAAAAAAAGTCTTACGAATCCTTACTTGGGAGGGGGGAGGGGTCTAAAGCGGAGTCTAAAGCGTTTCTTATGTAATTTTCCTTTTTGTAATATTTTTTTCAAATATGCCAATTGAAACCAGTTTTGTCTGTTCAAATTACTTTTTACACTATTATACACATTATATCATTATTTCTTCTATTTCTCTCTTATTTTGTAATTTCCCAAATGAAATACGTCCAATAAATATAGAGTCGAAGAGGCAACTAATAACCATTCTTGGAATGTGGTATACACCTTTCATGATATCTCGTGGAATCCTTGGAAATTTTTGCAAACCTTTAAAATCTCGTGAACCTTTTTGAGAATTTTGTAAACCCATTAAAATTTGTTAAATACATAGCCCTATGTGAAAATATTTCGTCTTGGTTTTGTCTCCAAGACATTGAAGTCTGGTTCCGTCTCATAAACCAGACTTGCTAGATATCAAATTCTCGTCTTGGGTTTATGGTGAAAGCTCTCAGTGGGTTGCATTTAGCAAGACGAACGGAACTTATCTGAAGACATGGAGATTTCTGTTATGTCTTGGCCAAATGCCAATAAAAAAGGGACCAGGTAATGTAGACTTAAATTTGTTTATGAATTTTCTCTTTAAATTTGAAATAGCTATTTAAAAGTGAAATAATCAGAATTCGTGGGTCTTTACGAGTACAGCCATCTAAAATTTGCTTCAGAAGGATTAATATTGTAGTTTCCTATAAGGATCCCCTGAACCGTAACGAATACGGAAAAACGGACAACATTTTCGGAATTTTCGCCAAACGAGTGTAATAGTAACAATAAATAAGTTAAATGGATTCATTCAATATGCATATTGTATAAAAATTTACAAAATTGTTTAAACATAAATAAGGATTAGCTTTTATGACGGTATAAGGAAGATCCTTTTTGCCCGGACAGGTAGGCAATGGAAATCTTCTTCCTGGTTCAAGAGATAAATAAAGTCTGGCTCCGTCTCATAAGCCAGACTTCCCAGACGTCTTGAACAAGTCTTGG
>JAUMHM010000001.1:18735616-18750911 GCA_032362435.1 Melikaiella ostensackeni | reverse complement strand
AAATTCACTGAAGAGGGCCACTATCGTGTGCCGAAACGTCTGAAGCAATTTAAATTGTATTCAATTATTGGACCCCAAAGCCAATTCGATCACCAAAAATTCCAAAATAATTTATATATATATATAAGTGATAATAGTCAACTAGTCATCTAAATAATAATTAAGCATGTTAACTCATAAATCATGAGCTATATCTAAAATTATGCATAAAAAAAATGGCTCTTAATGCCGTGTGCTTATATGTAATACGCTTTTTGGAAAGCCGGTAAAAAAATTGTCCGTACCAGTAATTTTATTTTTACCAGTACCAATTTTTTTTACCGGTACCGGTTGTGTATACACTTCGTAGTTTTAAAGGTATCAACTCCTTGAGTTAATTATCTCACATTCTCTTAGGACAAGAAATATTTCTTTGTCTCAAACAATCGCACCCATGGAAATGATTTCTTTGATTCAATATACGAACTTTTTGCCTTTAAACAATATTCATTACAGTGAAGCAAACAATTTCCTTGGCTTGAAGAAATGGAATCAAAGAAGTGGATTTCTTTGGATCCAAGAATTTTTTTTTCAGTGTGAAAAAACTGACAAGAAAAATGTTTAAAAACTACGGACTCTTCTATGTTTTAATTAAATAATATTATGTTTACCAATGAACAACTATACACTGAAAAAACGATTACTTGTACCAAGTGAATTTTACTTAACTGAAGTAAATGGAAGTCCTGAATACGTGCAAAGAAATATTTAATTGAGATAAATAAATATATGCACTTGGAATGAAAAAATGATTGAATTCAGGCAAAGAAATTTTAATGGGATTAAGTTAACATTGTTTGATTCAAACGTACGAACTACGAATTGATGGAAATAAGTGTACTTTAAAGTCAAGCAAATATTCTACGGGTTCAAAAAACTATTTCCACACATCAAATTTTTGAATATTTAAAGCAAAAAAAATATCCTATTGATCTGAATAAATGTTTCATTAGCCTGGAACATGCGCGAGTGCAAGAAAGTAGTTCATACTTCAATTGTAGTACATATTTTCCTAAATGAACAACTGGATTCTTTCAGCTTAAATTCTAATTAATATTGTTGTTATTATACACATTTAATTTAAACAGTTCACATAATATAAAATCTTTATGGACCTGAAGCGGAAAAATTTGATGATAAATCCACCTCCAGCTGGAATCGAACTTGGGTACATCGAGTGTAAAGTCCACAACGATGACCACGACGCTGCTGCATCATGGAAACTTTATCTCGGCAAGCTGCATTTAACTCTCGACCATTAATGTCAAAGAAATATTTCTTTAAATCAAATACATGGATATTGAATTCAACAACATATTTCTTTAATTTAAAGAAGTATTCAACTCAATAAAAATTACGCCAACATTCAGTGAAAAATATGTATTTATTTCAGTTGAATGAATATGCATTTATCTTAATAAAATATTTATTTGATTGAAAGAAATGTTTGTTTGGAATAGCCTCCTTCGTTTACTACATTGAAAGAAACATTTCTTCAAAACAAGTTAATAAATATTAAATTTATCAAGATAATTACTTCGTTTAGGTAAATGTTGGTTTAATACGAATAATTTAATATTACTAATCGATAGAAACATTTCCTTTAACTAGAGAATTAAATATTTATGTAGACACAATATTTTATTGATTTAAAGAAAAGCTTCATTGATATAAATGCATCAACTCTTTGTATCAAATAAGTACCTTTTTGACTTAATTAATATTCTTTTGAATTTAATAATTATTTCTTTGATACAAATAAACCTAAAGACTTGATTCAAGTATGGACAGGTTAACTGATTTGAATGCGTCCCGATCAACTCAAAGTATCGAACTCATTGAATCGAATAAATATTTCTTTGAAGGACTAATCAGATTTCAACGAATCTAGACATTTTGAATCAAGCAAATAATTCTCTTGAATGTACGAAATATTTAATTTAATCAAGAAGATATAGCCAAAAAATTATTTTCTTTAGATCAGCAAAAGATATATGTCTGATTCAAATAAAAATTACTCCTGTGAAAAAATATTTTCTTGATCCTAAGGAATAGGATCCAAGTGAATGCATTTAATTGGTTCCAAAAATTCTTTTTTCAGCTTATAAAGCGCCTTTGAAAAACTTTTAAACAAAAAGTGAAATTTTGAATGGCATGAATTTGAAAACGTGATTTGTAAATCTGTGAAATTGATGAACTGCAAACAGAACTTTTTAAATCGTACAATTAATTTCAAGTTTGAAAGAGTCAAAAATTGAAAAATTGAAATTCAGAGCGCTTGGAATTAGATCGTCTTTAATTGAAAGCACTTAAAATAACTGAATAATTTTTTGCTTTAACGTTTAAGTTACATTTAAAGCTGAAGCCCTCCACAGCTGAACTGTTTTAAATTTCCAATGTTCCAAAATTTAAAATATACACTTTCAAAATTAAATATTTTACAATTATTTACAATATTTAAATTGCGTTTGGAATATTTCAAACTGAACTTTTTGAATTTTTGAAAGTTTTGAAAATTTGAACCTTGAAATACAAAAGTAAAATTAATCAAAACTGAAAATAATTCTGTGCATTTAATTGTTAATAAATATTCTCAGTAACTGCACAGTGTCTCTCTCTGTGAACGTCTCCTACACTGCAAAAAAAGTGGTTGAAAATTGCAAGTCGGGTTGTAAACGTTTTACTATGAATCATGCGTTAATTCAACAAGTTTATCGTGAACTTCTAGCGATTAACAGTGCAATTTCACAATATTTGTATCAATTTCACCGTAAAAGTGTAATATTACCACATGAATCAGTGGACATAAAGATACCAGTGATTAAAGTTGACATTTCAACCATATTATAACCGAAATTGAAATTGAAATAGTTGAAATTTCAACCATATTGTAACGGATATTATCATGCACTTTTACAAGGTTTTTTTTTAAATTACCAAATGTACTTTAATCCAATTCACATGGAAAGTGTAAAAAAGCAGAACTATTGAAATTTTACCAGAATTTTTAATTCCACTGTTAACCGCTTGATGGCGCGCTGTTGGCGCTGCAGGGGAAAATAAATTGGCGGGCGGGTGTCACTCGACAACAACGCATTAGCTTGTTTTCTGTAGAATAATATATATTGAATTTCATATATTTTCAGTTTTTCATCGGTTCCTTCTATACGTGAAGTTGGGATAAATTCATATTGCCATAAGTGTACATGTTCTGATGCGCGGTTTTATAGCCATCAGCCTTCTAAACTTTATTTCCTATAACTACGCACGTAGACTGATGCTGTTATTTGGCATATAAGATAAGTAAAAAAACTTCCTCCTTGAGTGTAGTATTTGTGTAGAAATAGCGAAAAACCGTTCTTTAGAATAGCTGAAACTATGATATTCATGAATAGACTTCTTCAATTAAATATTTATAATACTAAATCAATAGTGAGGTTATGCGTCTCTTCCTTTCTCGTAATTTTTTATTTTTTTGTGCGTCATATATTTCAAATAATTTCAAGGAATTTTAAAACACATAAACGCATTTCACAAGATTTAAGGGATTTTATAGGATCTTTAAGAATTGAATCAAATTTAATGGGATTTCAAAGATATATAATTGATTCAATGGATTTGAATCGATCTTGTGGAAATTGAACGGATTTCATAGGAATTCATTGGATATCAAAAGACTTGAAGGGATTATGAAATATTTTTAGGGATTTTATTTGATCTCAAGGATATTAATTGAGAGCCTTAAAAAAGTGCATGAAATTTCCAAAGATCCCATAGGGTTCAAAGGTTTTTGGGTACTCAAACTTTAATACATATCAAAGGATTTCAAAGTCTTCCAAGGGATTTTTATTCATTTTGTGGAAATTCAGTGGCTTTCAATGGATTTTTAAAGACACCAAAACATTTCAAACAGTTTGACCAGAATTTAAAAAATATCACAAGATGTCGTGTGAATCAAATACATATTAAAATATATCTAGGGATTTTAAAACATTTTAAGCAATATGCAAGGAGTCCATGAGATTTCTCAGATTGTTATGGATTTAAATGGATTTCATGGGAATTTGATGGATTCCAAAAGATTTTACAGGGTTTCGAAATAAAAAATTTTCAAGAATTTTCAAAATATTTTAAAGGATTTTAAAATTTTCATGAGATTGCATGGGAGGTGTACACCAGATTTCAAGAATAGTTAACCTCTCGAATTTAAATCCAAGTTGAAATTATTCTTTGACGTAGAAAATTAAACTGTAATAACGAAATTGTTATATTTATGAAGAATTTTAAAGGTACAAGAACTATCAAGATCTATGATTATAAAAGCCTGTTTATATTTCAACATTTTACAGCTCACTTGGCGTAATTCGGATTGATGCAAGGTCTACATGTCTGCAACGTTCCTTCCTTAGTCATACTCCTACAAAGTAAGAGAAATACAAGGTTTTATTGATTTATATCACATTTTGAATAATATATTGAACGGAAAGCGATAAATATGACAAATGTCTTAGGAAAATGGAAAATTAAAATGAGCTCAATTTCACAATTGTCGTTTCTTTTTCTGCTTGCGATGATCTCGTGTCTTGTGCAGTAATTCTTTCAAACACCCAGTGGCATATAATGAACACCAAAAAAGTCACAGGGAGGATTCAAAATCTATCTTTGAGTACTCAATATAAAGTAGTGAATGTAAGGATGTAAGACTGAATGTTAAAAGTTTAGCAATTCATTTTCACGATGAAATTCTGAAACTGAGTCTCAGACTTGAAACGTGAAAATGGTTAGCTGGACTTCTAATACTCAGTGAAAAATTTTGGATTTGCATTTTTTCCCGTGTATGTTTTCAATGCTGATTTACAAATCCAATGTCTGTACGATGGATGCACAAAAAAGTGTGATAAATACGGTAACTTCAAGCAACACGTGTACCGGGACCACAGACGAAATGAAACAAGTAGCTCATCCTTTATTTGAACACAGAGCAATTGTTATTTTAAATGTCAAAACATTAAAGCACTTAAAGATCATATTTACAAACATTTTAACAAATCCCTTAACGGTATATTATGTTCATATCCACAGTGCCCTACTCCGAATACAAAATTTTTCATCGCGAATGCATTAAGAATCCACATGAGTAGAGCGCATCGTGAGGAACTAAGTGATAGGGGGGCGATAGTGATATTAGCTCGCATAACGTTACTGCAAATAATGATGATAACAGAAGCTGTTATACAGCCCTTGGCATATAGTTGGACGTCGGGTTTTCAAATAATGCGGAATAATTACGTGTCCGAGGTGAATACAAGCCATGTTTTGCAAGAACATAATGATTTTGAATTAAATTTAATTACACAAACTTTCGCAGGAATGATAAAAGCACACGGTTTAAATAATGGTTTATTAGGAACGACGCATACCCGAAAAGAATACTGTTGACAACATTTTGATATTATTGAACCAGTACAAATAGATATTATTCTGCCAAATGGAAACAAAAGCGGATGTCATCTTCACTACGTTCCTATCCTCAAGAAGTTTGGAGAAGTTATTTAAAAACGACAATATCCGATAGTACGTTGATCATCCTAATGAAGCAGCGAGAAGAGAAAGGGAATTTTTTTACTTTCAGACGGTAATGTTCTAAAGAACAATTAATTTTTTGTATTTTATGTTAATGGCTTGAAAATTATTTTATACCAAAACGCTTTTGAGGCCTGTTATCCAATAGGAGCATCCAAAGGGAAATTTAAAAAAAATGGCCATCTACACGCTGCTAGGTAATTCACCAGCTCATCTCAGATCTAAAATAAGTAATGTGCAACTATTATTATTATGTCGTGAAAAGTATATAACAAATTTTGGCTGAGACATTGCCTTAAAGAAGGTCATAGGAGATATAAATTTATTGGCGGCGGAGGGCATTGCGCTTGATTTTGTAGACGGTACCGATACATATCGAGGGACTCTAGTCCTCATGTTTGACGACAGCTTAGAAAGTCACTAAATTGGCGGACTTACTAAAAATTTCAGCAAATCTCACTACTTTGGCCGATTTTGTAAAATTCTTCTTGCACAATTACGAGCGAATGATTATTCACCCAAAAAATACGAACTCCTGAAACTTATAAAGAATTTGTTCGTGATGCGGTACGATCGGGTACAATGGTTAAAGGTATATAAAGGAATTCTCCTAATAATAAAATGAAAGTTATCACGTTTGCAACACAGGATTGCCTCCGTGCATTGCACATGATTTACATGAGGGTATAATTTAATACGATTCAATGCTCGCGATTAAAAACTTTTTCAAGAAAAAGTGGTTCAGGATAGGTTTCTTAACTTATCGGCTTTAGAACTTAAAACTATCGACCGACATCACTTCCACGAATTGCCTTCCGATAATTAAGAAATCGTATAAAAAGTTATGTGGTACGGCAAGCCATATAAGAAGATTGCTTCATATATTCCCTGTAGCTATTCACGATGTTTTCGAGATACCAGAGATCCAGCCTGGCAGATCATTTTATGTTTGCGAGAGGTCTGTGTCACTATTTGCACTCCTGCTTTGTCAATCGGGCAAATTGTTATTCTTGATAATAAAATTAACGAGTTTTTACAACTGTGGATACGTGCTTTTCCAAATATTCCTTTGAAACCAAAACATCATTTTCTTTATCCCTACCCGGAATACACTGAAGAATTGCACCGGTAAAGCACTTACAAACTATAGTCTATACGGCTATAGAGTAAGCACAGGGGAATGAAAAACACTGTTATACATTGTCAGAATTTAAAAAATATCACAAAAATCTTACCAACGGAGCATCAAGAAGGGGAAGCATTACATGAAAATAATTTTTTATCGTTGGCAGAGTCTTCTGAGACTTCGCTTTATAAGCCGTGAAATCACAGAAACAAAATTAATTCCCTCGTGGAAGGCTTTTTTGAAGAACATAGCAAAAGTACCTTGTGCGTTACTAAAAAAGTAATTTTTCACGGTGTACACTATTCACAAATTATGTGAATTTGTATCGGGAAGAGTGTACGGGGCAATTTTGTAATTTGTCGAATTGAAGTCATTTTTATTAAGCATAATAAGACGAATATCTTTTTCATGATACGCACAACTGAAATAATTGCTACCTTGGAGTTAGGCGTTTATTAAATACTAGACATTGATAAAGCGTCTCATAAAATCTTGCAAATATTCCCACATTTCTCACTGCTATCTCCACGTCCCTTTCCGCAGATAGTTCTAACCTCATCCAGTGCGGTATATTTGCCAAAATACTCACCCTTTGATCCTGATATGTAAATAGTTTGGCAGTCTAAGTATTTTAAAATTTGCATAACGTTATTGCAAGTGTAACTGATTTTATTGTGACATCAGCATTTGCATTATTTCAATAAAGTTATAATAATTATGTTACTCCAGGGGTGTAGCACAGCTTGCAAAGCCAGAATTTGGCAAATTTCCCTGACTCTCCCCCTAAGAGTTAAAATGAGGCCACTTTAAATAAAAAATTGTATAGCCTCTAATTGAAAAACAAAGTAGTTTTGAAATTTTATGTCCAGGTAATGAAAGAATTTTGAATTGAAAGCATATTAATTTGAATAATTTTAGAATGAAATCTCAGAAGTGTTTAAAAATGATTAATTTTAATTAATAATCTTGAAATATGCTTCCTTAAGACTTCAGACATGTCAATATTTACAATCTGCAAACTAAAGCCTTCATTTGCGGTCTGAAATTTTCTTAAATTGACATGATTGAAAACCTGCAAATCTTGTGGAATTTATAAATCCGAATCGTTTGGCAATCCTCAATTTATATACTCTCTTGCATCATCGTACTATGCACACCTAGTGGGCAAAAAGACATTGTCACCACGTGGACATCCTAAATACTTCCTTAGCACGTCCATGCTAGTCCAATAAATGTCTTAAAGACGTCTCATGTCCAAAAGACGCCTTTAAGACCTGAGATGACTTTGGGACAACAATTGGACTGACATAGACATCTAAGGGATATTTTTACGACGTCCTCAGGATGATGATGTCTTTTTGCCCAGTGGGTATATTCATATAAGATCATTTTATTTCACGAATACGTGATTAATTCTTTTTGTAGATGGTGAGCGCCTTCAAAGTATGGTCGAGTGATCGCAGTAGGAAGATTTCACTTTATCTACATTGTAGCGTACCAGGCTTAATTGTGAAAAGGAACAAGAAATTGAAAATAATGGGAACTCGGCTCGTTTTGGAATCAGGCGAAACGGAAATTGAAGAGGATCCCGTATTGAAACATCCTTCTGGAGACACGCTTGTAATTCTTGAAGCTCACGAAGTTTGGAAACCAAATGAGCCTCTGAATAAGGAGTCTTTCAAAATGGATGCATCGAATTAATCAGTTGAAGGAAGCAATCTTACTAGGAAAATAAGTTCAAATACCTCAATAAGCTCCAATCAAAACCAAAAATATTTGACTCCTACTCGAGATGCCGGTGTTGTGGAAATTCTCAAATTCCTATTAGTACAAATGGTTCTGTTCAAGAACGTGAATTCAATCCTATTTAAACCTTGACTGACATTGACTTGAACGTTTGATTTGATTACAAATATAACTAGGCCAATCTAGGTTCAGAGTACTTAAAGATGCTGCAAAATGGTATACACAAAAAGGGCCTTTAAGTAGAAATAGTTCACAAAGTCATCCTTCAGATGAGGAACATATGTACTAGCATACCTTCTTCAGTTTTGCGAGGAGTTGCAAAATCGATAGTAGAAAAATATCCACATTCGTTAGAAGACAGAAAATATGGCAAGAGATATGGCAACGGCTACATGGGATTCCATGACGCCCTTAAGGATCATAACAATTACTTAATTCGAATACAGAAGGCGGGGTCATCAACAAGTGAAGAAAATAAAACGCCTACCTATGTGGCGCGTTTCTCTCTACAGGCTAAAGTTGGAGAGCTGATTTGGCAACCTGAACATCATCTTGATAGAGAAACTGACATCACTGTTGAGTAAAAAAGAATTAATTTTATCAGTTTCAATAGTTCACTGCAACTGGAAAGAGTGGAATAGGCCGCTCTTCACCATCAAATTGTATCAGATTTAAAAGCCTCATTCAAAACTGTACGAGAATTCTTCAATGATTTCGATAAACCATCGACTCCTAATTCTCTACACAAATCGTGGCCAATAATATTTCGGAGAGAATATTTGTATCATCTTTACTAGCTGCAAATGGGCCATCCAGTTGAACTGGTGAGAGATAATTTCAATGCTGATAGAGTAGCACTTTTCGCCTACGGACGTGCATGCAATCTCACCGCAGCAGCAACCGCAGATGACAACTATGAGATACTGACAATACTTTTTAAACACCTTAAGGAAGACGTACAAAAGTTGATGAAGGAATGTCCGGTAAGTTTCGATTTTAAAAAACTATTTGTGAATGTTGAAAGGTGAAACCAAATTTTTAAAAATGCTCATCTCTTTGCACGCTAACAAAACCTGGGTAGACACTGAACCTGCACGAACTAATCCTTTCATTGTAATCCACGGTAAGATAGTAAGAAACATAATAATTGCAATCATGCGAATTTTCTTTGCCTCTGAAAGTTTAACGGTAATACAAAAATTGGAATGTAAAAACTTGATTTTTTATACTCTACAGATTCGGAAGGCAATAGACTCTATTACTTGATATTTGATGAAACGCACGTAGATTTCTGCACAAACTTCATGGATGCATTTCTATGGGTCTTATGCGTGTTTATTCAATTTAATTTAAATATTTTAAATAATTTAATTTTATATGTAACTAACAAATTTTAACTAACTAAAAATTTTACTAATGAAGTAGCTAAATGGCCACTGTTAGAACCTTACCAATTGAATTAGTAAAAAAATGACTAATTTTTTTCAATCATTTCTGTGAACTACCAATTCATTAGTTAATTTTTAAACAACCACTATCTACCAAGAACTTTTTTACTACTTTTAATTTTAATACAGTAGAGTGAAAAAAGCTATGCTGGGGAAAACTGCAAGTCGTTGATGCACTAAGAAACCATGCGGACTTGACCATCACCCGAATGAAGTTTTAAAAGTGAGTATTATTTTGAGTGAAATGAAATTCAGTGGGGCTAGACTTTTTTACGAAAAACAGAAAGCAGCAGCAGAAGCAGATGCGAAATTCTTCAAAGAATTCTTTCCATGGTAAGTAAATTTTGTATGGAAACTGTGATGTACACAACAAGCGTCAAGCATTATGGCAGAAACGTAAATGTTACATTTATGTAACCTTTGTGTACATCTGTGTCCCGCAAATAAGTGAGGCAGACTTTTTAATAATTTTATAGATTTCTGGCTTTTTTGTGCATTGCTTCTCCATAGAGGAAGCTTTGCAAGCGGAAAATATCTCTTTCTCTCAGTTTGCGCTACATAAAGAATCTTTCCCGTTTGCTAATTGGCAAACAATACAATTTTTATTACAAATTCTACATTTTTCGTACTGTTTTCAGATTTTCAGCGATTTGTGATAGGAACGGTGAAGAATTTTAAAGATTTGACAAAGGACGAAGTAGCTGTTGAATTTTCGGAAAAAATTATTTTTTCTCCGGTCTATCGGTCCCATATGTAAAAAAATATATAAAAAATGATTCTAGTGTTTAAACATCGTTCTTTTATCAACTTTCGACGTTTCGGCACACAATGCGGGCCTTCTTTAGGAAATATTCCTTCTCTAAAAATGCAAGCATGATTTATCTTCATTGTTTCACTTTGGAGATTTATTGAAATTTTAATAAATTTATTTATAAAAATTGATTCTATGATCTGTCTTTTATAAGTGTTATTTTCTGTTGCTAAAATTTTAATACATTAAAAATTAAAATTAATTAATAGACAGATGTTTCAAACTATGTGATGTTAGTTTAGAAAAGAAAAATTAGATAATATTAAAATTACCTTGCAACAAAATAATTATCCACCTCCGTTAATAGAAAGTGTTATAAAAGAAAGGATCCATGAAATTTACAATAGCTCAAGTAAAAATAAATAACATAAGAATCGTTAGAAAAATATTTATAAAAACAGATTTAAAGGTGACTTTACCGTATGTTCAAGGTCTCTCTGAGAGACTAAGAAGTTCTTCAAAAAAATTTAATATTAACGTTTATTTTAAGAATGGTCATAATTTAGATAATTTTGTTCTGAACAAAAAAGATTTTGAAAAGATAGAAAACTTATCAAGCGTAGTATATTTAATAAAGTGTACTGGTTGTAACAAAGTTTATATTGGTGAAACTGGTAGGAGGTTAAAAAAAAGAGTCGCGGACCATAAAGGGGATTGTTAAATTGGAAATTTAAACACTGGTTTGTCACAGCACTCCTGGAATTTTGACTTTTTTCGATTTTAATTTTAACAGTATTAAAATTAAAGCAAGAGCAAATAACACTTATAAAAGACGGATTATAGAATCAATGTTTATAAATAAATTTATTAAAAATTTCAATAAATCTCCAAAGTGAAACAATGAACATGAATCAAATTTATCAATGCATTATACATTAGATTGTATAAAATAAAAAATAAAAAAAAATTTTCTTCTTTTTTTTTCACTTTTAAATTTCATGAGCTATGGCGCGGTTTCCTCATTCGTCATTCAATGAAAACTTGATTTGTTCATCGTCGCTCATGTAGTATCGTCCATAATGTAGATTAGATATATATCTAGTGTTGTCCGTTGACAGATGTTTTAAAACAATTATATTTGTTCTTTTCTGAAAATCCAAAAATGTAATTCATATATAGTGTTGGAGCCTCTTGGAAAATTTCTTTTTTGAGGTTTCAACAAAAGAAAAAACAGTTTTATTATGTATATATTTATTTTAAACAAAAATTTGACTAAATTCTTTCACTAAGTGTCTAATGTTTGACATTAATTTTACTTTTTCTTAATGTTTGACTCCATATACTTATCACAGGTAATGACAAAAGTTCATAGTTATTCAATTTATGACTTTCACAAAGAATAAAAGAATATCACAAAAAACTGCTTGTATTTTTAGAGAAGGAATATTTCCTGAAGAAGGCCCGTATTGTGTGCCGAAACGTCGAAAGTTGATTAAAGAACGATGTTTAAAAACTAGAATCGTTTTTTATTTATTTTTTACATACCGGACCGATAGAATGAGAAAAAATATTTTTTCCGAAACTTCTTTGAAGACGACGGTCGAAAAAAAGGAGTGGTAATTTTGGAGTTGCTCCGAAAAATTTGTACTTTAAGAGTTTGCTCCAAATTCGTTTGGATTTTTGTTTTTGGATTTTGTTGATGCAAAAAATTCTTTCAATATTTGTAATTCTTGAGAGGAGTCCGCCATAAATTTCGTTTTCCTTCTTAGAATGCAAAAAACAAAATTTCGATTCATGCATTATTTTTCGAGTATTCTTACAGGAACCATTTAGATGACATTACCGTTTCACTTTAAATTCTGAATCTGAAAGTTAGCATCGACCAGTGGAGGAGGCACGGGAAAAAAAGGAGGGCAATAAGAACTCCTGTCTACGTACGAGGCGAACAGGATTCTACCAGAGACGCAGAACCTAAATAACTGCAAAATGCCTTGGCAGGAGAGAAGAGCAAAAGTGGTCCGGTATTATGACTGGAAAAACGGCAGAATGCCACGCGGAATTCGCGTTCGCGTTCCGCCGTTGGTAGAATAAGTCGGAACGCTTAGAACTTAGTATTTTTGTAAATAAACGAAACAAGGAAGCCGAGGGGGGTTGAAACTCACCTTCTTGGCCGAACAACTCAAAGTGAACACCACTTTCCCGTTAGGAACTTTAGGTGAAGGGGGGGGGGGGGATCCAAAATATTTTGTCATGGTTTGTTACATGGGGAGGGAACTAGTCCGTGACGCATTCCAAGTACATTCCCTCACTCGAAACGTTAAATTTTGTTGTTCGTGATTGCAACTAAAAATTATGAAATTTGCAACTGAATTTTTTAATATTTATCTCAAATCGAGTGGTTGACAACTCGACCAATCGGGTGTGCACCTACTTCTGACTTCAAGATACTTTAGGATATTTCAATGATTTCAGACGATTCCACTGAGTACAGGTGATTTCAAGAGAATTCCAGTCATTTTAGAAGAATTCCAGTGATTTGAAGTGACTTCAAGTGACTGCATGTGAATTCATGTGACTTCATGTGATTTCATGTAAATTCAAATGACTTCAGATATTTCATGACATTTCAAGAGAATTTAAGTGACTTTAAATGAATTTAAGTGATTTCAAGTGACTGTATATATTCCAAGAGACTTCAGTGACTTCTGGATATTTCAAAAGATTCCAGAAAATTTTTAAAAAATTCTTCAACTTCAGGAGACTGCACTAAGTTTACGAGACTCCATCAATTTTACGGAGCGTCTATCAATGTGGACCCAGAAAACACTTTTTTCGAGTAGCGGATTCTAATAGCCGGTAGGAGTTATATTCCCCCAATAGTAGTGAGTCCTCCAAATAGTTCGATCGGATAATGTCTTCTTCTGCTTTGCGTATCGATTTGAAAATTTCAATTTGGGATTTTTTTTTTAACATCAATAAGCCGAAACATTATGTTGCATTTTTTGTGGTTAAGGTTTTTGGTAGTGAATAATAGTAGATATAAAATTATAAATCAAAAAACAATATTTGTCTTCAAGTTAGAACTTTTTGGAAATGTGCAAAAGAAACGAGTTTTTAGATTGTGTTGACTGCAATTTTTTTTCAAATTAAAAAATTTCTTGTCTGAAATTTTTCCAGCTTTAATCAAATAAACATTTCATTGTTTGGTTATCCGGATAAAATTTTTTTCTGGTTTTAAAATTGTAAATTTGCCGTTTTTGAGCAATTTTTAGATTTTGCACACCACGAAAAAAAAATTTCAATGGTAAGAATAGAATAGCATGATCTTTTGATTCAAGCTCAAGAAATGTTGAGAACATGCTTGAATTTTTTTCAAATGCGCAGTTGACACAATCCAAAAAACTTGTTTTTCACACATTTTAAAAAAGTTCTAATTCAAACATAAACTTTGTTTTTCGATGTTATATTATTGTTTTTTACTACTAAAAACTGTATGTACATAAAAAAAATTTAACTGAATGTTCTAATAGTGGGTAAAAGTTGTATTCCCCCAATAGTAGTAAAACCTCCAAATTTTAGTTCTGACGGATAATATCTTCTGTTCTATGTATCGATTCGAAAGTTTTAATTTGGGAATTTTTTTTTTAAATATCAATTAGCCAAAACATTATGTTGCATTTTTTGTAGATAAAGTTTTTGGTAGTAAATAATAGATATAAAATTACAAATTGAAAAACAATATATGTCTTCAAGCTAGAACTTTTTTAAAATGTGCTAAAGACGAGTTTTTTGGATTGTGTGAACAGCCAATTTTTTTGAAAAAATTTACAAATTTCGTACCTCAAATTTTTTCAGCTCTCATCAAATAAACACTTGATTGTTTTGTTATCCGGATAAATATTTTTCTCGGTTTTAAAATTGTAAATTTAACGTTTTTGAGCGATTTTAAGATTTTGCACACGACAAAAACAAATTTTAATGGTAAAAATAGAATAGCATGATACTCCGATTCAAGTATAATAATTTCAAGAGACTTCAGTGACTTCTAGAGATTTCAAGAAAATTCAGAAAAATTTTCGGAAAATTCACTGACTTCAGGAGATTTTACCAAATTTACCTCCAAAAGTTTTATTGTACTCATTATTGTATCGCCGGCGCTTAGACTATTAGTTTTACGCAGCGTCTATCAGATTGAACCGAAAGAACACTTCCTTCGAGTAGCGGACTCTAATAGTGGGTAATAATTGTATTTTTCCAATAGTAGTAGGTCCTCCAAATTTTAATTCGATCGAGTAATATCTTCTGTTCTGTGTATCGATTTGAAAATGCTAATTTGAAAGTTTTCTTTCTGAATATAAATATAATTTGAGTTTAATATATTATTGCTAAGCCTAATGATCCAACTTCTGAAAGCGTTTTGAGATAAGGAATACTTTTTCTTCTAAGTTTTACAGGTACACACGAACACGAAGATACATGAACTCATCAACTTGTACTATCCTCTCTTCGTTCAAGTCATTGTTGCATACTGTTTTCTCATCCCTCATTTCAAGCACGATAGTTCTCGTTTTATTTGCGTTAATCTTAAGACCCATACTCTTC
>JAUMHM010000001.1:18721417-18735516 GCA_032362435.1 Melikaiella ostensackeni | reverse complement strand
ACCATTTCCAGTAGGAATACATAATATTAATTAACTGTATTTTGTACAAATGTAGATTCTTGTTATCATAAAGGATAAACCTTTTTTAATAATGAAGACTAATTAATGAAAAGAGGATTTTCCGCATGTACTTAAAAATAAATGCGAAATATGTACGCGAGTGTGCGAGCTGCCGGCTTTGTCGCTACGGTATTTTGTGATTGCCTCAAGGACGCCGCGCGTCTTCCCCTGTCCCCGAGGTTCTTTCGTTCACGAGTGCGAGCTGGCAGAATTCTAGGGATGCAGTAAGACGAGGCGCGGTACGTCGAGAGTTGAATGTACATTCATGAACAATGGGGTATTATCGCACCATACACTTTGATCTCTAGAGATGAATTCAATAATGCTGTGGAATTTTGTCTTAGTTCTACTTATTTCAAATTTAACAATAAAACTTGTAAACAAATTGATGGTGTAGCAATGGGTTCTTCCTTATCAACAGTAGTATCTAACTTGGCAATGGGAAAACTTGAAACATAATGTTTGAAGAATCTTCCTTTTGAGGTCATTATGCTATTTGGTTTGATTGATCGCGCTATAAAACTATCCTCTTCAGAATCCAGGGAAAATAATTTAAAATTTTCAACTAACATCTTATTTAATAATAGTCACCTTGTACTCTTGGTCACACTGTTGATAAAAGCAAGAGTACACTTGATTTGCATGATGAAATCTAAACAGAAAAGAATTACACAAAACTTTGGTTTGACTGTTTGTCCTTGTGTTCGAGGTCTTTCTAATGAAATCACAAACTTACTCAGAAAATACAAAGTTAAAGTTATTCATAAGCCTTTAAAAAGTGAGAACCACATATTCAAAAGCACCAATGATCTGTTACCAAGATTAAAAATAACTGGAGTAGTTTATAAAATTGAATGTTTAAATATAATTTGTCGATGTAGTGACGGTTTTCAATCACAATAATACTGTAAATAAAAGATCAGATACAAATTTTCTAAGTGATGTATACCATTGTCTTATTATTTCGACCAACGAATATGAATAATGTTAATTCTTCAAAATTTCCCGCGCTTTGTTATAGTTCCAACTGCACACGTTACGGTTAGATTCGTTTCTGGCTTCACTTCTGGACATGCACCTTAGCAATGTGGAATGCTGCCAAAAAATGTTTAAAGATTATCTAATAAAATGCTTCTGCCAGTCCAGGGGTGACAGTCAAATATTAAAATTGATATTTCTTAAAACTATTTACAATATGTAAAACTTCTATACAATTATTATTAATCATCTTGTCTTCATAACTTCTATTTCGTATAGATGACGCAAGTAAAAATGTAGATTAAGTCCTCCGCTTTTGTATCTAATATTTCCCTATTCCATTCTTTGTAACAAAAAAATCCTATTTTATTTTATCTGTTAGGTTCCTACAAAATATGTAATATTCCTGATGAGGCTTGGCGTCGCCGTGCGAAAGCTTGATTAAAAATAAAATGTTTTTTACAAAAAAAACTAATGGACTAGTAGATCGAAAACCCTCACTACGTCGACAAATTATATATAAATTCGCTAGAAGACAACTTCAACATCATTTCGAAAGTTAAATGTTTGAAGTGTAAAGCCCGTTTCATTGGACAAGCAGGTGGACAATTAGGACAGCGAATTGAAGAACACGACATAAATGTAAGGAATCACACAAAAATCAAACCTAAACAAACGTTTAACATTTGACTCTTTTCATATCATGAAGCGAAACAATTGTGTAAATCTTAGACATGAAAATTCTAGGCTTCCTTCACATTATAATATTCTAATTTATATTAATTTTGTTCATTAATTTATTTTCCAAATTTCATTGAACTATTTATGGAAACGTGGTAATGATTCTTGAATTAAAAGTTATTTGGCACCATGATGTATGAATTGATCGTTTCATGAACACTCAATTAGATTTAGTACCTTTCAGAACTCGTACTTTCGGAAATGACTTGCATTCTTTGATTTAATCTGATTACGTCTTGTATTTGTATTTAAACGTTCTAATTAAATTTTAAAACTGTGATCTACGAATATACATTTCCGTTCTAAACGCTCATTGCCAAAAACAATGTTTACGGAATTGTTTAATGCAATTTTTTAAATTGGTAAGTTATTTTTAAATTGAATTCATAACTAAGTTTCGACATAACCTCATTAACTTTTACATACTTTGAACTTTCTCAATATTAAATTACAGTTTTGTTTTATAAAAAATTTTTTTCCAAACTAGTCGGAGAGTTATTCTCAGATAGATATTACATCTTTTGCCGTTTTTTTGGCATTGAGTGATGTTAACTTTGGAAAATTATGGCAATTGGATATTAATGTTTTTTATTTATACACAACTACTATTTCGGTTGTAAGTATTTTTTACATAATTGTATTGGAGATTTTACTCATTCCTTTTAGAATTATTCAGACATTTTGATTTTCATATTTCTGAATCTCAATTATAGAATTGTTATTTTAGATTTTTTAACAAAGGCTTGAAAAGGGTCTATTCAGGACCGAAACGTCGCCATACTAATTTAAATGTATACACTCATCTCGCGTTACTGTGCCGGCCTCGGGTCTGGTCGGCACAGTAACGGGCGCTATCTAAATCTAGTTTCAACCGGATTTAAAGCGACAGGTGAGCAATTTTACGTCAACATTCAGGAACGCGCAGGCGGGGAGACAGAAACAGTCAAGCGTGAACAACCGTGAAGCCGGCACAAGAACGGGCGGCTCAGTAACGCGAGATGAGTGTACTTTTTATCCAAACTGATGCGAATTTTTTCTTTCCTTCTGAATGACCATTGAAGCCATTCAACGGCTCATCCTGAACTAATAAAAGGTCGAAAATAAAGTATAATATTGATAATAATCATCCTTATTTGCGTTTCGTTTTATGTGCTGTAGAAATTTTAGCTGCTGTACAGCAAACTTTATTTCCCATTCACGTTGATCTCGTAGGAAATACGTGCCGTATGAAAATAGTGTACATTTGATTTACTAATGTATTAACTCACGATAAATAAAATGTCAGTAGAAGTTTCTGCACTTCTTCACGATACATTTAAAGTATTCAGTACCTCTTAAAGTTTTCTTCTAATTTTACACAGATTGCCTTTAGAGATACTAATTTCCCAATATTAGTAGAGTTAATTAAAATTTACATTTCTAATTAAATTTTATTATGTGAAGAATCTTCTCAGTCTTAAAAAAATTGTGATGTAATCTAAACATTGTAGAGGTTTCTGGTTTATTATAGAGCAATGTTTGTTATTCATTTTCATGTGTGCTGCTGCAGCAGCTACGCCAATTAAAGTGAGAATTAATCCTCAAGGTTTTTTCCTCCATTTCCGGAAATATTTCCAAAAACACGATATTTTACGAGAAAAAGACGAATAATAATCAGCAATTGTGATGGAACATACAGTTCCATTAAGTAAATAAAATACTGAGGTGGCAATTTTCGAAGCGGCTGTAACCGTTTTACGATTTTTAAAGCGATTTTTAAGAACAATGAGTAGAAAATGGTATATTATGCAACTAGGGAGCAACGTAAGAGATTCCGACGAGTATGAAGTTTGCTGCCCGGGCGATGCAGGGGCAGAAATCACATGAGTCGGAATCACACTTTTCTTCAGTTGCACTCGATATTTTTTGTAACAGATGTATTTATAAATCGTGATATTCCCGCTAAGTCATCAATTAAGACTCCATAGAGAGTTTTAAGGCTAATTTGTGGTAGTGCGCATGTGCCACTCACTATCCATCACTAGGTAGAATAAGGTATTTTCGACTCGCTTCACATGTGCGGAATATCACGATTCCCATGCATCTGTTACAAAATAATATATTGTGTATCTAGTGCGAAAAGTTGACTATTCCACGAGTGTGAAGTTTGTAACACGATGCGGAGGCGAAGCCGTAGTCAATATTCTTCACAAAAAGTGCAGGAAAATGACGATATCCCGGTTCTGTAAGGTGTGTGTGAAATTCCAGATTCCTCTATTGTGAGATTAGCGTCCGGGAATATTCCTGCATGGCAAACTGTGCGGGAATACCATATTCCCGCACGCTAATCTCACAGTAGAAGAATCTGGCACTTTGCGGACACTTTACAGACACGGTATGTCGCCATTTTTATGCGTATGTTGCAAAAATGAAATCATTATTTGATTTTTGAAACGTTTCAAATCCCACCAAAAACACTGCGTGTGAATAAATTCTGCCAAGTACTTGACTATTATTATTTTATTCATTTATTTTAAAGGCAATCAAAGTTGTGTAATTAAAAAAAGAAGCCAAATACGAATAGAAGAAAATTTGTAAGTAGAAGTACTTTGTAATAAGAGGAATTAGTTCATTAAAAAATTTTTTGCTTAATAAAAAAAATAAGTTGATAGTGTAAACGAATAAAAAAACATTTGGCGGGCCTGTCATATAATTTATTATTGTAGTTATGTTGGCACACTTACCTATGCTTATTATTTAAAGACAATAATAGGCCCGCCAAATATTGTTTTATTCGTCTAGACTATCAATTTATTTTTTTTATCAAAAAAAAAAAAATTATTCAATAAACTAATTCATTAAACTAATTCCTTTTATTAAAGTACACTTCTGTTTATGATTTTTTTTCGCAATAATAACAAATCCACAAACAGTAACAAATTTTCCTGACAACATTGGAATAAAATTGTAATCTATAGTCGACTTTTTTATAGTATTTTTTAAATTTAAGATCAACGTATTTCTCCAATTTTCGATTAATATCATTCGAACTTATAGAATAATTGAAGCGGGGAATGCCAAACGGTTTTAAGTTCAATCATCCAAATTTTACAGAAGAGACAAAAAATCTTTTTAGAGAAACAATTTACAACCGACTAAGTAAATTTTTTTTGTGCAAGTGCGTAGATCGGTTTAATAACCATTGTGTGAAAAAATAGATGGCGCTAAATTTTCATGTAATAATCAAATGTAAATGTTGATGGACTTACCACCGTTTAGCTTTCTTTGGTATAATAAATAAAAATAATACATAAATCGTTAAGAGAATCATATGAAATACATATTTTTATTTGTGTCCTTAACAAGTTCCACTATGTTCAACATAAATGAGGAACATTTATAATACTGGTGCAACATTTGTTAATTTCGATAGGAATATCTCCTATTGTTAAATACTTGTTAAAATCATATAATAACTGTCGAATTAAAAAGGAAAATTAATATATTAGTATACTTCATTCATTTAGTTCCAATTTGAAATTTTAAAATATTTAAATACAACGAAATACTAAACTTCAGGGTAAAAAATTGCAAAACCTTAATTTTTGAGCTGAAATAGGTGAAAAAAACGAGAAAGTATGATTTTTGAAGAAAACTCAATTTCATCAATAAGTGGACTTAGTAACGTTTAGCTTTCCATGCTTCAATTATTATGAACAATTTTCTCCAAGAATCTTGTGAAAAATCAGTATAACTGCGTCGATGATAGGTTTGTATATTTTTGTTACTTAAAGTTAAATGAAACCTCATGAATTCAAATTGATGGTTAAGCGAAGCAAGCGAAGATGACTTTGAACATTTCAATTTCAATTTGCATATTAATTTTCAAGAGTTTAACAATAGTTTTGGGTAAAAGTTTTGGATTAGCTATAAATAAATACAATCTTGAATTAATAATCTCTTCTAAATCACGATGGTATAAAATATAAAACTGTAGGGATATTATTTAGTCAACGATGGTTTTGTGTGAAAGAAATCAATAGATTAGTTTTCCTGAAAAAGCGGAATATGTACACGTTATTTACTATATTGATGCAAAATTCCATCGAAATCGATCGACTGGTTTTGGCTGATGGTGTGGCTGCATGTTAGAAGTAGTAAATTTTTGATAAATTCTAATTTAACTTCATGATATTTTTATGTGTCACTTTCTCCTGAAAAAGTGGCATATGCACAAGTTATTTACTATATTTATGCAAAGTTTTATCGAAATCAATCTACTGATTTTGGTTGTCGGTATGTCTGCATGTTAAAAATGGTAAATTTTCTGATAAATTTAAATTTAACTCCATGATATGTTTATGGATCACTTTTTCTAAAAAAGCGGCATATATACGCGTAATTTACTATGTTTATGCAAATTTTCATCGAAATCGATCGATTGGTTTTGGCTGTCGGTATGTCTGCATGTCAAATATAGTACATTTTTTTATATATTCTTCCAAAAATATGGCATATGTACGAGTACATGATATTTACTATGTTTATGCAAAGTTTCATCAAAATCGATTGATTAGTTTCGGCTGTCGGTATGTCTGCATGTTAAAAATAGTACATTTTTAAATACATTCTTCTAAAAAAGTGGCATATGTGCACATTATTTACTATGTTTATGCAAAGTTTCATCAAAATGGATTGATTGGTTGCGGCTGTCGGTATGTCTGCATGTTGAAAATAGTAAATTTTTTGATAAATTCAAATTTAACTCTATGATATGTTTATGAATCACTTGCTCATGAAAAAGCGGCACATGTACACCTTATTTGCTATGTTGTGCAAAGTTTCATTGAAATCGATCGATTGGTTTTGGCTGTCGGTAGGTCTGCATATTTAAAATAGTAAATTTTTTGATAAATTCAAGTTTAGTTCCATGATATGTTTATGGATCACTTTATCCTGAAAAAGCGGCATATGTACACCTTATTTAATACATCTACGTAAAGTTTCATCGAAATTGATCGATTGGTTTTAGCTGCAGGTGCGTCTGCATGTTAGGAATCGTTAAAAAATGAATGAAAATGACTAAAAAATAAAAAAAATTTATTATAAATCACTGTATTTACAATTCATTAAAACTACTTCTAGAATATGATGACACCTTTCTAAAGAAAGAGTTTGAGTTCATTCTGTAAAAGTGTGTAAGCTGTCCTTTGGTCTGCATATCAAAACTCACGTCTTTAACACTTCTTTTTTAACAGATGCAATCGCGATTCTTTTGTGTCCTCATTAATATGTAAAATTGTAAAATGAGATATAACTCTTGAAGTTTTATAATCATTGAAATATATTTATAGTCTGCAGATGACTTATCAAGATTTCTTATTTGAAAATATGATTATAACTCATTTCTTCAATTTTAGATGAATATCTTCTAAACTCACAGAATTTTTGTATTTTGATGGGTTCTTTATACCCACCAAGTTTGATCAAGATATCTCATAAATTGACTGAGACATTCCACTTTCAGTGTTCATAATCATTTATGTTACAGATAGTAAATCCCGGTACGGTTCTTTTCTTTTTCGCATTTCGTCCTTCATGGCATTTTTTTTCTCATATGGGCATTTAGAATCTTCTTCTATTTTTTTTAGTAGTTGGCGGCGATTTACTACCACGAATTTTGTTTATTTTAATAATTGAGCTAATTACTATAACTCACCGAACGAAATGAGGCCACTGTTGAGCATCGAAAGTTTGATTTGACTGGGAATGGAGGCGAGACTATATCCAGGATTAAGGTGTCGTTTCCTAGGAGGTTTCTCTGGAGCTCGAGGTGCACTTCTACTTCTATGATGATGATGGTGTTTCCTGTGTGAATGAGAATGAGAACCAGTTCCTGTGGATGCAACTCCAGTTCTGTCTGATCCTACACTACTCAAACCGACAACACCTCCACCGGTGGATTGTGTGCGAAGTGAAGACATTTTCTGAAAATCGAAAACAAAATTCAATATTGTGATGAAAATTTCAAATTAAAAAGTACAAGAAAAAATCAGCCCGAGAAGAGGTCGGCAAGCGACCTCAAGTAAGGGTTTCGTAGGCGTAGGTTTAAATTTAACAAAATTGTCATTTTTCTTATTTTTCTTATTATTGAAGCACAGATATCGAAAAGGGAAAAATGTCACAAAGTAAAATTTTTTATCTCAATTCTACACGTCACAAGCTTTTAGCTTTTATTTGAGCCATTCCTAAAGAAAATAGAACTAAAAGAGAAGGTTCCAGCATAAGGTTCTAAAAAAACAAATTGTCCTTATTATTCTCATGTTTTATGTTTGGAATTCAAATAGGAAGCAGATTTTTCCCAAGATTCTCAGTATTTTTCTACGCTTCGCGGTAGTGTTTTATGGGGAGAATAAAAAAGCTCAGTCTCGTAGTTCGAACATTCTTTTTTAGACGAGATAAGAAACGGACGGATTTTGTTTTATCTCAATTTCACACGCCCAGAGTTTCAGTTTGAGCCATCCCCGAAGAAAACCGGACTAAAAAAAAAGCATTCAGCATATGGGTCTTCTCACCCCTCAATTTTCCTATCTCTTCCCCTTTTCCCTCAAATGATGGTTTGCATAAAATTTGGATTGAAAATAAAAAGATTATTCCCAAGGTTCTTAGTATTTTTCTACGCTCCGCAGTGGTCACTTCATAGGGTGAATACAAAACCTCAGGGTCGTAGCTTGAATAGTTTTTTTAGGCTTTTTAGAATTATAAGGGCTTCCTACGAAACCCTATAAAATAGGATCATTTTGTTTCTAAAGAGATATTTTTATGTCTTCAATCATCTCGTAACATTCTGTCACTTTTATTTTAGATCAAAAGACATTTGGGCCATTCCAAATTAAGTTTCGACAATGACCTCTTCATTTGAGTAAAATGTCTTCCCAGCCAGCCATCTCTTCAACTCGCACGGAGCCAAGTCTGGAGAATAGGGTGGATGAGGAATCAATTCGAACCCCAGTTCGTGTATTTTTGCCATTGCGATTGCGACGGTGTGAGCCGGTGCGTTGAGGTGACGAAGCGGCACTTTTTTGTGCGCCAATCGTGGCCGACGTTTTTGCAGCTTGGCTTTCAAACGGTCCAATAATGATGCATAATACGTTCCTGTTATAGTTTTACCCTTCTCCAAGTAATCAATAAGGATAATTTCTTGGGAGTCTCAAAATAATGTGGCCATCACCTTCCCAGCTGACGAAACAGCCTTCGCCTCCTTTGGCGCACCTTTACCAGACAGTACCCACTGCTTTGACTGCTGCTTTGTCCCGAGCGTATAGTGGTGAATCCAGGTTTCGTCAGCGGTTACAAAACGACGCAAGAACTCCTTTGGATTGTAATAAAACTTTGGATTTGGTGTTTTTAAGGTTAGCACTTCACAAGAATGATAAGGATCTTATACTAGTGGCGCTATCCGGTCGTCAGGCCCGGGACTTTTCAAATGGCTTAGTATTAATTTAGATATTAGAGAGTATAAGAAAGTCGAATGAAATAATTCATATTTCAAAAAGTGATAAAATATAATTGATTAGGTTTTAGGTATAGCATATTACTACCCAGATATACAATTTCGAAGATTATAACGGTCGTAGCTGCAAATACCGTCCGCTATCTCGCAAATGGAGATCAATATCTGAGCCAAAATGGTCAATATTTGATTACCAATCTATCTCAGAATTGCGAGTTAACGTCATGTGGTTAGTGTCTAGAATATGGTTCGCAGTTTATGACCTATAATAAATATGATTCATCAGAAAATTAACATATGGCCGTAAAAATGTTCTTCATGTACGTTTCTAAGTAGCAAAATATCATAAGATTTATTTGATTTTGAGTCTTTTTAAATTTAAAAACATTTCAACTTATACAATTCTAATCTGGAATATCTAGTCTGGTCCAGTTCAGGTACTAATCAGTTTTCTAGAATCCATATGAACTCACAGGCGGCATGTCTTCCCTTCAGCATGTTTCCCCTTCAGCATGTCTCCCCTTTAGCACGTCTCCCCTTTAGCATGTCTCCCTTGCAGCATCTCTCCCTAGAAGATTTCCAATTTTGCAGTAAGTTTCCCGAAGCCAACCGCCACATCGACGGCTTTTTTCATCAGCCGCAAGCCTCCCAGCGACATCTCTCCCTCAAGAGAGATTTTAAGTCTTCCTCGAAAGTGGCAAAAGTACTGCAAGTCTCCCGGAATCAATAGTCACATCTGTGACTTCTCTCCCCAGCTGCAAGTCTCCCTTCGGCATCCCTTACACAAGCAAAATTCAATTCTTCTTTTAAAAATGCAGGGAGACTTGCGGCTGGGGAGACAAGCCGTATGGAAGATTACCACCAGACAGACATGTCACGGGGGACTTGCCGCAGGGAGACATACTGCAGGGGAGGCATACCGCAAAGGAGACTTACCGTGAGAGAGACATGCTGCAGGAGAGACATGCCGCATATGACTTGATATAGACCCGTTTTCTATAAAATACACATTTCTCAGTGTCGAGCAGCAAAACTTATTTTTTTACAAATTTCAAAAAATTTTCAGGGTGTCTAAAATAACACATAATAAGAAATTAAGACTAGCAAAAGAGCACTTTTATCCTCTACAAATTTGTTTTAATAAGTGTCAACAACCGTAAGACAAGTAATTTCAGTAATTTCAAAATTTTCTCAATTATTCAAATTATTAATTCGAAGTATTCCAAGCTTTTCGCGTGTTTTTCGTCTCGCGAATTTTTCTATTATGTCAATGTGGCAGTTTATTAGTACACGTCAGTTTGATGTATGCGTGATCCAAAATTAAAAAATGATTAATTTTTAGCAATTTAGTTTCAGGATCCTAATTTAAAAATACTTTAATTTTTATCAAAATTTGAAGTAGTTAAATTTCTAACGCTTCAATTTTGAATTTATTAATTCTGAAAGCTTCCAATTAGAAATCATATAATTTTCAACGTTTTTAGAATTATTGAATTTTGAAGGTTCACAGTTTTAAATTATTCAATTTGGAACGGTGTCCAATTGAAGCTCCAATCACTTTGAATGTCGTTTAACACTCCATGGTATAATAGACACCTATTAATAATTTTTATCATATTTAAAACATTCATAATTTCATAAATTGAAGAAGTGATTCATTCCGCCTTACAGTTACATAAAAATAAAAGCAAACATTCTGAAGTATGAGTGTTTTTGAAATGAACATTATATTGAATTTATTTAATGAACTTCTTAAACATTCAGAGAGATCTTGAATGTACGGCAAAGTAACTTTTAAATCAAATTTATTGTATCAATCCATTTGTTTCTCTTACTAGTGCTATTATAAGTCTCATGAAAGCGTTCAGTAACAATGTCATTTACTAAATGAAGCGGATAATTATTATGTACTAATATTGTTTTTCATTGATTCTAATTCCTTTTTCTAAACTGAATATCACTTAATTTGACACATCTATCAACTAAACCTTTTATTAAACTAACTTTATGACGAAATAAATTATGTGAATTGTAACATAATTAAGATATTTCCCGGACCAAAAGGGTTTTTTTGTAGCAATTGGTTAATAAATCACCATTTGGAGTTTTGATTATTTGTGAATCAAGATCAGTTTTGTCAGAAAGAATAATAGATAGAATGTCATCAACATATCTTTAATAAAAAATAGATGTGAAATCTAACAATTCAAGAGCTTTTTTTTCAACATCTTGTAACACTAGATCTGAAACTACCAGAGATGAAGGCGAACCCATAGGACAACCCGATAATTGTTTATAGAATTTATTATAAAAAGAGCACACAGTACCAATGAGAACAGTCATAGTGGCTAGCAACAATTCATTCTTAGTTATTTTTATCAAGTTATGATTTAAAGTAAGTTTTTCTTCAATGTAATGTGAAGCATTATCTGATGGGATGCTATCAAACATCGACACAACGTCTGAGGAAATTATTGATGGGTTTTAGATACATTGATGTTTTTTAGAATATCTTCGAGTTCCCAATTATTTCTTATTAATGAACGAGTGTTTATAGAAACTGGTCTTAAAATATTTGAAATATATTTAGATAAATTGTAAGTAGGAGAACCAATTCATTCTTAGTTATTTTTGCTAATTTATGATTTAAAGTGAGTTTTTCTTCAATGCAATCTAAAACAATATCTAGTGGGATGCTATCAAAAATCGACACAACGTCTAAGAAAATTATTGAATGGGTTTTAGGTACATTGATGTTTTTTAGAATATCCTTAAGTTACCAAAATTTTTTTAGAAATGAACTAGTGTTTATAGAAACTGGTTTTGAAATATTAGCAATATCTTCAGATGAGCATAAGCTTTTGCTATAACAATATTGTAAGTCGTTAAACGGTAACCACATCGATCATTAATTAATCTTTCGTTTTTCCATTAAATAGCTATATCATTACATTTATTTTTAGTTGTTGGAACCATACTAGTTTTTATGTTTTTATACGGAATATCATTCTCAAGAATGTTTTCAACTGTATTATTATAGTCATCTCTATCAGCTGCAACAGTTATATTAGCCTTATCGACTTTTACAGAAATTAAATCTTCATGTTGTGAATTTCATTACAGGTTTGTCACAACAATCTTGGAATTCTAATCATTATTTCGATTTTGAATTTAATAATTTTGAAATATTAACTACTGAAAAAAACCGTTATTAACGACGTATCATTGAGTCTATTTCCATAAATAAATTTCGTAATATTTCTGTTAATTTACAGACTGAAATTTTAAACATTTATAAAACTTATCAAAGTATTATAAAATAATATCATCTTTTGAGTTACAATTTCGTCTTACAATTCAAATTCAGTTCAGTTTCGCGCTTTCTCATCAGTAGTTTTCTGTAAAGTTAAACAAGGATGTCACCTTTACTCGGAATTTTTTCACGATTCTAGTCAGTTTAGTTGCATTAACAGCCAAAAGTTGAACTTTCAAGCAGAAAAGACTAATTTTCAATAAAACAGTTAACTTTTCCACAAATATTTGAATTTGCAAGCCGAAAGACGAAATTTTTTGAAGGCAATTGAATTTTCAACAAAAAAGTTGATTTTTAACGAAGAAAGATGACTTTTCTACCATAAAAGATGAACTTTCAATTCAAAAGGACGAATTTTTAATGAAACAGTTGACTTTTTTGATTTAAAAAATACTTTAACAAAATAGTTAAATTTTTAGCGAAATAGCTGAATTTTTAACCTACAAAGATGAATTTTCAACTAAAAAGAATAATTCATTACCAAAAGACGAATTTTCAAAGAATACATGAATTTTCAAACAAATATTTGATGTTTCAAATAAGAAACATAAGTTTCCAACCCCAAAATGGAATAGTTGAACTTTCAGTTTAAAAAATTAGTTTTCAACAAAAAAAAAGACTTTTCAACCGGTTGAATTCAGCGAAAAATAACTTATTTTCAACAAAATAGTTCAATTCTCAACCAAATAGCTGAATTTTCAACTTATTAATGATAAATTTTCAAACAAAAATGGAATAGTTAAATTTTTAGATAAAAAAAAATTACCAAATAAACAACGAATTTTCAACATAATAGTAGAATTTTTAACCAAAGAAATTAATCTTCTACCAAGAAGATTAATGCTCTACAAAAAAAAACGATTTTTCAACAATGTACATTAATTTTCAACAAAAATGTTGAATTTTAAAGCCAAAAAGACGAATTATTCATAAAACAGTTGAATTTTTAACCCAAAAATATGATTTTTAACAAGAAGTTAGTTTTCTACCGAATATTTTAATTTTTAAGAAAATAGTTTAATTTTTAATCAAATATAGTAGACTTTTCAACCAAAATATTTGAATTTTTAACAAAAAATTTGATATTTCAACAAAAAAAACTTAATTTTCAACCAAATAGTTCAAGTTTCTAGCGAATTGTTAAATTTTCAAGCCAAAAGACGAGTAATCTACAACCAAATAGTTGAATTTACAACTAAAATGACAAATCTTCAACCGAAAAAAAATAATTTTTTTCAAAGTAGTTGTTCTTCCAACCAGAAAAGATGAATTCTCAACAAAACATTGTTAGTTTTAACCAAATAGTTAAATTTTCAACAGCATAAAATGAATTTTCTACTAGTAAGATTAATGTTCTACCAAAAAAGACGAATTCCCAACAAAATACATTAATTTTCAACAAAAAGTTGATTCTCTACCAAATATTTAAATTGAAAGAAAAATAGTTTGAGTTTTAACCAAATATAGTTGAATTTTCAACCAAAAATATGAATTTTCAATAAAAAAGCTTAATTT
>JAUMHM010000001.1:18685698-18699346 GCA_032362435.1 Melikaiella ostensackeni | reverse complement strand
TGGTTCCAATCTGCAGGGTTGCCTATATATATTTGAAGATTTCTTTTAATTGAGATTTCAAAAATATTGACTCAATTCACTGAAGGAGATCTATTTTACTTCAATCTTTTTGATGAAGAAAGATCATTCTCTTCATATTAGAAATTCTTAGAAATGTGTTATTGATTCGGATTATCAATTTTTTCCCTTGAAAAAATTGGAATGGTCTGAACAGATTGGTTCTAAATCAACTGATTTCTTTATTTTTTAAATTATGCATCCTTAAACTTGATTTCAATGAAATTCTCTATTAAAAGTGGATTATTCTTTACGTAAGAAGAAAGTTTATTGCATTTAAATATTGCTTGAGGTATTCGAAAAGGATTTTATTCTTTCCAGCTTCTTAGTAGTGGGTTAGGAACCGGGGCCTTTACCTTAGCAACACTCTACCAGGTCCGCAATATATCAAAATTGTGAAAATCTGATATTTTACAGAACTATTCCCAAAAAATTTCAAAACTTTTGCAAATTAGCCGTAACGTTTTCCAAGGCTTTTCCCACAATTTATTAAATTTGCAATCATTTTAGACGTACAGAACTTAAAATTTTTTGGATAATTAATGTATTCGTGAATAGCTGATAGGAAAAAATATAGCAAAAATACTGCGAACTGGCAGGTAAGTTTCAAACATTGTATCAAAGAGCTGTGTATATTTGCTACCTTTTTAGTAGCACAGAAAATAATTTCGTACATATAAAAATCGTAAAAAATGTATATTGAGTATATTTCTATCACAAAAATTGTAAAAGTTTTGAAATTTGGATGCAAATTTTCAAAATGATTTCCCGCATTTCGTACTAACTTTGCAACCCCATAGATGATATGGAACCTTGTGAAATTAACAATAATTGAGATGTCATTTTTTTATACATAAAAAAATTGATATAGTTTTGCAAATTGGACAAACTATTTCAAGCATTTTTCCTAATTTAAGTACTTAACTGCAAAATTGCAACCCCACACATAATACGAAACCCTGTGAAATTAACAATAATTAAGACGTCATGTTTTTTATACAAAAGAAATTGCAAAAGTTTTGCAAATTAGATAAACCATTTGAAGCATTTTTTCGTGAATTTGCAACTTTACAGGTTCATAGACAACTTTACCAATTTTGGGCTATTTTTGGACCCCCCCCCCCCGTTTCCCTTGTTGACAATCGCAGTTTGTCGTGAGTTTAGTTGCCAACATGCCTGAGTGACAAAAAAAGATTTCCTACCAAATTAGATGAATTTTCAACCCAAAAGACGAATTTCCAAAAAAAATAATAATAATTTTCAACCAAAAAGTTGAATTAACAATCGAATAGTTAAATTCACAAACCATAGAGACGAATTTTTTACCTACAAAGGTGAATGTTCAACCTAGAAGATTAATTTTCTATCAAAGGTCGAATTTTCAAAAAAATACATGAATTTTCAAAAAGAAAGTTCATTTTTAATCAAGAAAAATAAATATTTAACCAAATAGTTTAATTTTTTTAACAAATTGCTAAATTTCAAGCCAAAAAAATGAATTTCCTACAAAATACTTCAATTCACAACAAAAATAAATTAATTTTAAACCAAACAGTTGCATTTTTAACCAAAAATGATGAATTTTCTACAAAGAAGTTTAACTTCTATCAAAAAGACGATTTTTCAACAAAATACATGAATTTTCAATCATATAGTTAAATTTTCAAATAAGGAAGATAAATTTTTTTCAGATAGTTGAATTTTCAACTAAAAATAATAGATTTTCAACAAAAAATGAAATAGTTGAATTTTGAGTTTAAAAAAATTAATTTTAAACCAAATTAGTTGCATTTTTCACCAAAAAGGATGAATTTTCAACTAGACAAGATCAATTTTCAACAAAAAATAGAATAGTTATATTCTTAGTTGAAAAAATTAATTCTCAACAGAAAATAAAATGAATTTTCAACAAAATAGTTTAATTCTCAACCGAAGATATGATGTTTCAACTAAAATAATGAATCTTCAACAACAAAAAAATTCAACTAGAGAGTTCAACATTCAAGCGAATAATTGAACAATCAACCAAAATATTACTTTTTAGCAAAAAAAAATAAATTTTCTACCAAAAACCAAGCAGTTGCATTTTATACTAAAAAGGATAAATCTGCCTCCCGAGAGTTGATTTTTCAACTAAAAAAGATCCATTTCAAACCAAAAATGCAATAATAAAATTTTCGGTAAATAAAATTAATTTTCAACCAAAAATGAAACGATTTTTCAATTACTTCAACCATAGAAATGAATGTTCAACCAAAAAAAAAAGAATTTTCAACAAAATAGTTAGATCCTTAAACGAAAAAGATTAATTTTTAACCGAACAGTTACATTTCTAACCAAAAAGGATGAATTCTCAACCAAGAAGATTAACCTTTACCAAGAAAGACGACTTTTCAACATAATACATGAATTTTCAACATGATAGATCAATTTTCAACTAGAAAAGGTCAATTTTTAACCAAATAGTTGAATTTTTATCTAAAACAAATGAATTTCCAACGTACAACGGAATAATTAAATTTTCGATAAAAAATTAATTTTCAAACAAAAAGGAAAAAAATTTTGAACACATTAGTTGAATTTTCAACCAAGAAGATGAATCTTCAAATTGAATTTTCAACGAAGTAGTTTAACTTTCAACCCAGTAGTTGAATATTTGACCAAAAAAGATGACTTCTCAACTAAATATTTATATGTTCAACCAAATAATTAAATGTTCAACCAAATAATTGAATTTTCAGCCAAATAGCAGTATTTTTAACTAAGCGAGGTAAATTTCGAACTGTTCCGAACCAAAAATATAATAGTAGACTTTTCAACAACAACAAAATTAACTTTCAACCGAAAATAGCTGGATTTTCTTAATGGTTTCTATTTATTTAGTTCACATTCAAGCAGAAAAACGAAAAAAGGGGAAGTTTCTTGAAAACAGGAAAAAAGGGAGAATTCTTTAAAAATCGAAAATAGGAAGAAGAGTGTGAAGTCTGAAGTATGAACGTGATTTCTAAATTTATCAAGTTATTATTGAACTGTACCGTTGCAGGGCCACCTTTCGCAAAATCCGGAAAATTTCTTAAAATTTGTAATTCAATTTTGTTCGTAACGTTACATCAACTGACCCACCCTCACCCTATATTACCAAACGTAGTTTTTAGCGTGACCACCCCTTCCCCCCCAATTAGTAATGTAGTTTATGGACCGCCCTGTATTCAAAAATTGTGGGCACTCGATGCTATTGAATGTCTCTATCCAAACTCGTCTGTCGGTAACCGGCTGCGCTCGAGAGTTTTGCTTTTCTGCAGTTTTTCACTCCCCGGACCAAATGTGCTGGCGAATACAAGCGTTTCGAGGAAAAGGTTGTAGAACAAGATTCATCATTTTTGCAGCTTATTTTATCCATCCTCGGAAATTGAAGAGTTTTTTAAATGAATTGAAATTTTCGATTCTTAATGTTTTCACTGACTGGCCTGATTTTTCTAATTGGCTTTTTCTGATTTACCAAGAGATCTTCGAAGTATCGTCTCCGTTTAGTAACGCATGAAATGGTGCAAAAGATTTTGAGAATTGGTGGTGTGGTCATAAGCGTATGTATAATGTACATAAAGAATATATTAAATCTATAAATATAAATGTGTCTTTGTGTAATGTGAAATAAAAAAGTTCGTGACGTTTGGTGGATTTATTGTAAGACTGATTATTAGATCTGCGTTGAAACACAAACGTCAGGCTGTGACTAACCTCATCCTTGTCCAAGCCGAGCTACGAAAACGTTAAACTGAGGTTATATTTCTGTCATCACGTTTTCTGCAATCGTCGTCTTTCAATTCAAAAATCCATTTCGATTTTTTATATTGTAATAAGAATCACTTTATATTTTATTGGAATCAGTTCTATATCTGTCTTCCTCCCAACGGCAATCGCGAGAGACAATTAGACTGGACACCCAAAACTCAGAGCAGATGTCGCCACTCCTTTTGGCTCCTTAAGGCGCGCGTTCTCTAGTATTTTTTATTATTCATAGCGAACAGCTATTCGCTGAAATTTCGGGCATGCGCAGTGAAGGTTATTTTTCTACGCATGCGCCAAGTTTAGCCAATAGCTAATTATCCTGATCGCCATAAACGAAACAAAATTATAGAAAACATGAGCCCCGAGGAGCTAAAAGGAGTGGCGACATCTGCTCTGAGTATTGGGTGTCCAGCTTAGTTTAAAAAATATAATACCAAGAAGGAAGATTGAAGTAACGAAAGTTGATATTTAAAGTAATGATACAGGAAAGAAAGATTCGAAAAATTAGTACAGTTAACGCAAAAGAAGTTCAATGAGGAAAGAAGAGGTTCTCAGAAAAACCTAAATCTATTCTTACTCTTTGATAGCTGATTCTTCCACGTTTTTATTCAGTCGTAATTTACGAGTAAGTACAACATTAAAGGAAATGTAATTATAATTTGAATGATGCATCATTTTTAGTTAAGTGATTGGTTTTTATTGCCTGGAATGTTGTAACAGCACGTAAATGGAATGAATAACGTGTATTTCCACAGATTAAATTCCAATGAGAAAATCATTCAACACCGAAGAATGATGGAAGTAAGGAATAAAATTAAAGTACTAAGCGCCAATCCGGTAAAAGACATCTATGGACACAGATTATAGGTTTGGCATCTCAACCTATCGGGCTTACGAGCTAACACCGACATTCGAAAAATAACACCCGGGATGACTTCGACCAGAAGCCACGTTTTGAGTCAATATAAAAAAAAATAGTGAAAGTAGGCGGCAGGCGCCTGCAAAAAAGGGTTTCGTAGCCTATTAAGTCGTTAATAAAGTGGTTCAAATCTCTCCCCTCCCTGCTCTTCCCCTACTCCCGCATCCCCCTCCCATCATTTCCCCCACCTCCTCTCATACCCCTTCCCACCAACACCACTCTTCTCCCCCCTCCACCCTTTACTTCCCCATCAATACCCCTTTTCTATACGACGGGCAAGCACCAAACCGAAACCATAAGGGTTTCTGCCCGGGGCTACGAAACCCTAAAAATGGTTAAAAGTTAATAAAAATTGAAAAAAATTTACTATTCTTATATAAAGGATACAATAATTTTTGAAAATCCTTTGGGAAGCTCATTAAAATTCTCGTATATGGTATTTCTTTTATTTTTCTTCAAGCTTAAATTGACGTGCCTTCTGCGAAATATTCCCTCGTTTCGAAAAATATGTTGAAAGTGGAAAGAAAAGCAGAAGAAATTTACCTCGTCCGTATCAGAGCCGAAGAGCAGAAGGTCGAAGGGTATGGCAGCCACAAGGTCGATGATGAACCAACCTTTAAGGTAATGGACGGCTATCTTCCCTGGATGGGAAACCACTTCATCATTGCTATTGACGAAGGTCGTGCGAAAGTTTATGAGAATGTCCACGATGAATGTGACGTCAACTGAAAAAGAATGATTGAAATTTGAAAACATCAACAACAATTTTCTCAGTTCAGGACGATTTTGAGACTTTTCAAAGGTTACACAAACACGCAAAAAAAAAGTCTGGTACTTTTAACGAGACACATGTATCTCTATGTGAACGTAACCTTAAAGCAAAATTGTCTGAGCGGTGCTTTGCAGGAAAAAATTTGGTCTGTGTACCTCCAGATACGAAGGTGATACTACGTGATAAAAACTGGAGACAAATATTTCCAATATGGCCGCTTTCGGAACGACACGTGCGCCTATGTGAGAACTGGGAGAACTAAGATCGCAAGCGTCCGTGCGGGTGGATATTTAAATTTGAAATATCATACTTAGCAATGTTGTCACGAATTTGTAATACCGTTCATTGATATTATTACATACAAAAATTGAAGTACACAATAACATCAATAAATGTCATTATAAATTATTGACAACATTATTGGTAAATGGAATTTACAGCGAGTCATTACAGGAGTAATTTCTAACGGGTGTTGAGTACCTTTCATTCAAGCGTATGAAATAATCCCCTGGAAGTTGTGCGTTTTAAAAGTGATTTAAGAGAAAGAGTGAGTCTCAATTATCCCATTTGACTAACATAACACTAACATTGCTTTGACAGTTTTGCTTCAGCCATGATATCATTTCTACCACACTAACGATTTCAAAGTTCACTACATCTTCACAAACTGAATATTTTCAAAGTCCCTAGTCAGATTTGTTACCGGAAGTTACTATGCTAGCTTCACCCCTGTGCCTCCAGGCACCGAATCCGATTCGTAAGTCAATTTAGCGTTTGTTTTGCATGGATGTACTCCCTGAATCAAAATCAGTGGATTCTCACTTATTTCTCAGTAGCAAATTTTTCACTGATGAATCAGTGGAATTTCTAGCCGTTGATTAGATAGCCCCTAGATGACGTGGCGTGTATATATAGTTCTGCATACCACTGACTTCCGATGAAATAACAGCTATTTATTCTCATTATAACGCAATCTTTTGGATTTGAAAGAGCTTCGTAGCGGCATTTTTCTTTTGTTCTGAGGAAAATCTCTTATCAACATCCAACAGTAGTCCGCCATCATATTTTCAGCCCATCTGCCTTGATATCTTTGTTCCATCACTTTGATGTCTTGGTGGAACCTTTCGCCCTGATCTTCACTGTAGTCCCCAAGGTTTTCAGGGAAGTATTCAATATGAGAATCCATGAAATGTAGCTTCAAACTCATTGAACACTTCAATTTTTTGAAACTGCCGACCATTCTCGAGACCTGTTTTTTCCATGCTGGGCTTTCAACGTTCCCCAGAAATTGTTCAACGACATTTTTGTAATCAAGCCATACTTTTTTCTCAGTCAAAGTCATTTCAGTAACAAAAAAATCGTCTTTCAACAGTTTTCGAATTTGGGGTCCTTCGAATATTCCTTCTTTCAACTCAGCATTGGACAATTGCGGAAACTGAGACCTTGATGAGGACAATGCCACCTCATCGCCAGACACACTACAGCTTCATTCTCACATCTTAATGCCCCCCTGCAGGGCAGCGCGCCTTCGCTGGCTTCGTTACTGACTGGGCTGGAAGGTGAATCATTCTACACATCTCTTTTCAGAGCAGATGTCATTACTTCCAGTACCTAGCGCAGTAGCGGGTAATGACACTGAATATTTACGTGAATTCAAGAGATGCAAATGAATGGACACTCCTGTTCGAAGATTTATGATTGAATCATAACACAAGAGGCACGGAACTCATAGTTCAGAAGAAACGCTGTAAGCTTACCTACGGTAACTGTGATGAGAGAGACTTCTCTAAGAGAAGATGGTTTTAATACAGTATGTTCTTGGAATAATGTAACAGATTGGTTCATTACTATGCAGATTTGACTTAAAAACTGGGTTCTACGGCTCAAAATCCATAAAAATGCAATGCTGGCTTACAAGTTGGTGCTAAAAGAATTTTTTTGAGGTTATGTCATAGAATTGTCAGTTAGGTAAGTAATCAGGCTCTATTTTTGGAATCAGCAGCTTGAATCCCGTGGAAAAAAAACATTTTTCCATCACATACTCGAAAATGCCGTTTTTTGAGGTTATGTCAGAAAGCAATCATGAAAGGTGCTATTTTGTCCTCAGATTCAGATTCAGCGACTCAAAATACATAGGAAAACATGTGTCTCGTCGAAAGTTTCAGAATTTTTTTGTGTGGCTGTGTTATTCTGAAACAACAGATAGATCCAAAAAAAATTCCGATCCCGTGTGCTCGTTTGAGCTAAATTCCCCACCCCCACCCACTCCCTTTTTCTACACTCTCTCACCCTCTCTCTCTGACTCACTCATTCACTCACATCCTCTCTCTTCTTCTTTTTCTTACACTCTCGTCATCTTTTCACCTGCATCACCCCCTCTCACTCATTCTATCAAAAACTATATACGTATCAATCTTACAACTACCTCAGAATTGCTGACACACTCTTTCTGCATCCACCTTACACCCTCTGTTAGTCTCTTACTCTTTCAATCTCTCTCGCTTACTCCCCTCACTCTATCACCACTTTACAAGCCCTCTCTATGACTACCTAGCAAACTGTTTCTGTCCCTCTCAATTAATTTCTGCCACAAACGCACAATATCACCTTAGATATATCTTTTACATACACTGAGAGAGAGGAAAAGGAAGAGACACAATAATTAATGATAGACGGAAAGGCAAAGACAATGAACGAGAAACTGAGGCTACGCGAAAGGGAGAAAGAATGTAATAGAAAGATGGAGAATCTTCGTGAAAAAGACAAATTGTATAAGGTAGAGAGTGAGAGAGGGTCGAGAGAGTAGTCGAGACTCTGGGTTAGTGGGGGGGAGTGGATGGAGGCGTGAATGTGAACAAGACAGAGAGATTGAGAGAGCGACAGAGAGAGAAAGATTTTGTAAAAGTGAGAAAGTAAGTGAGAGGAGGGAGAAAGTAGTAAAAATACTCGGATAGTTGAAGAGGGAGTGTGTGAGCATGTCAGAGAAACTGAGAGAGTGAGATAGACTCTATGGGAAAAAGACAGATTGCGTTAGATAGAAGGTAAAAGTGTAAAACAGAAAGTCAGTGAGGGAGCGACAGAAAAAGAGAGAGATAGAAAAAGAGAGAGAGTTTGCAAGAGTGACAAAGTAAGTGAGAGAAGGGAGAGAGTATTAAAAATGCTTGGATAGTTGAAAAGTTTAGAATGGAAGGTGTGTGGACAAGTCAGAGAAATTAAGAGATTGAGATAGACTCCATGGGATAGGCAGATTGCGTCATGTAGAGTGTGAGACTATAGCCCAGGAAGTTAGTGAGCGAGTGGCAGAGAGAGAGAGAGAGAGGGAGACAGAGAGAGAGAGAGAGAGAGTTTGTAAAAGTGACAAAGTAAGTGAGAGGAGGGAGGGAGTAGTAGAAATACTTGGATAGTTCAAGGCATTAGTGTAGGGAGTATATGAGCAAGTCGCAGAAACTGAGAGAGTGAAATACACTTTATGGGAAAGACAGATTACGTCAGATAGAGTGTAAGAGTGTACAACAGGAAGTTAGTGGGCAAGCGACAGAAAGAGAGAAAGTTTGTAAAAGTGACAAAGTGAGTGAGAGGAGGGAGAGAGTAGTACAAATACTTGGATAGTTGAAGGGATTAAAATAGGCAGTGTGTCAGCAAGTCAGAGAAACTGAGAGAGTGAGATAGACTCTATGGAATAGACAGATTACGTCAAATAGAGTGTGAGAGTGTAAAACAGAAAGTCAGTGAGGGAGCTACAGAGAGAAAGAGAGTTTGTAAGAGTGACAAAGTAAGTGAAAGAAGGGAGAGAGTATTGGAAATACTTGAATAGTTGAAGGGATTAGAATGGGGAGCGTTTGAGCAAGTCAGAGAAACTGAGAGAGTGAACTAGACTCTATGGGAAAGACAGACTACGTCAATAGAATGCAATAGTGTAAAACAGAAATTCAGTAAGGGAGCTACAGAGAGAGAGTTTGTAAGAATGACATAGTAAGTGAGAGGAGGGAGACAGTAGTAAAAATACTTGGATAGTTGAAGGGATTAGAATAGGGAGTGTGTGAGCAAGTCAGAGAAGCTGAGAGAGTGAGATAGACTCTATGGGAAAAAGACAGATTGCGTCGGATGGAGTGTGAGAGTGTCCAAGAGAAAATCAGTGAAAAAGTGAGGGAGAGACAATTTGTAAGAGTGAGCAAGAGAGTGAGAAGGGGGAGAGAGTGGCAGAGAGATACTTGTCTATGGAGAGCGAGTGGAAAGGCGTGTGCGTGTGAGAGAGGCAGATAAATTATCAAAGTAAGATAGATTATCTATATGAAAAAGACAGATTGTGTGTGATAGAGTGAGATTATAAGATAGAAATTCAGTGAGGGAGCGAAAGAGATACAGTTTGTGAGAATAACAAGGAGAGTAAGCAGAAGAAGAGAGTGGTAGAAAGATACTTGGCTAGTGGCAGCAAGTGGAAGGAGGCATGTATATGAGCGAGACAGATAGATTGAGAGAGTGAGATACAGTATCTACGTGAAAGAGACGGATTGCGTCAGATAAAATATAAGAGTGTAAAAGAGAAAGTCAGTGAGGGAGCGAGAGAGAGAGAGAGACAGTTTGTAAGAGTGAGAAAGGGGAGAGTTGTATAGAGATATCTGGCTAGTGGACGCGAGTGAAAGAAGGTGCGTGCGCGCGCGCGCGTGTGTGTGTGTGTGTGTGTGTGTGATAGAGAGTGAGAATGTAAGATATAAAGTCAGAGAGATACCAGGAGAGAGATAATTCGTGAGAATGAAAAAGAGAGTGAAAAGGGGGAGAAAATGGTAGAAAGATACTTAGCTAATGAAAGCGAGTGGAAAGGAGTGTGCGTGTGAGCGACAGAGATAGATCGAGACAGTGAGGTAGAGTATTTACGTGAAAAACACAGATTGCGTCAGATATAGTGTGAGAGTGTAAAATAGAAAATCAGTGAGGGGTCGAAAGAGAAACAGTTTGTAAGAGGGAGAAAGGGAGAGAGAAAGGGGAGAGAGTGGTAAAGAGATACTTGGCCAGTGGGAGTGAGTGGAAGGGTGTCTGTATGTGAGCGAGATAGATAGAGTAAGAGAGAGAGTAAGATAGAGTATCTATGTAAAAAAGACAGACTGTGTGAGACAGAGAGTGAGATTATAAGATGTATAGTCAACGAGGGAGCGAGAGAGATAGTTCATGAGTGACAAAGAGAGTTCAAAAGGTAAAAGGGTGGTAGCAAAATATTGGGCTAGTTGGAGAAAGTGGAGCGGGGCGTGTGTGAGCAAACCAGCGAGATTTTGAGAGGGAGATAAAGATTCTATAGGAAAGAGAAAGATTGTTTTAGATAGAGTGTGTGAGTGTAAATCAGAAAGTCAGTGAGGGAGTAAGAAAGAGATAGCTTGTAGGAGTGAGAAAGAGAGTGAGAGGGGGAGAGAGTGGTAGGGAGATACTTAACTAATAGGTGCAATTGGAAGAAGCCGTGTGTATGAGCGACACAGATAGATTGAGAGAGTGAGGTAGAGTGTTAATGTGAAAAAGACAGATTCTGTGAAATAGAGAGTGAGAGTGTAAAATAGAAATTCAGTGAGCGAGCAAGACAGAAATACTTTGTGAAAGTGACAAAGAGATAACTAGAGGGGAGAGAGTTGTAAAGAGATCGTGGGATAGGGGGAGAGTATGAAAGGGGGCCTGAAAGAGTGAGAGTGTAAGATAGAAAGTTTGTAAGTGAACGAGAGAAAAAGAGTCTGTGAGAGAGACAAACAGAGTGAGGGGGTGAGAGTGGTAGAGAGACTAAGTGAATCTGAGGAGGGGTATAGAGATAGAGAGAGATTGTGTAAGAGAATGGGAAAGAGAGAGATTGTATGAGAGGCCGACAGAGAGATTGTCTGTGAGAGAGAGTAGGGCATAGCAAGGAATGTGCGTAAGAGATACGGTCGTTGATGTGATTTTACAATGATAATGTTTTCAGATCCACTACTAACGTCTTCTCGTGTAAAAAAATTAATTAATTAATTAAAAATAGGAAGTATTCACCTATGAGGTCGATGATGACAATCGGATCCTCGCCGTACTTTTTACTCTTCACTCTGTTATAATCCGGTTCAGCGAGTAAAAATGCGGCAACATAGGGTGTAAAAATTGCAGTGTACATCACGAGAATAAGAATTACCCAATCCCAGACAGCCTTGAAGGGTGAATAATGCAAAATTGTCCACTTGTGGACTCTAGGAGACTGAAGTTTGTAATCTGGGAGAACGTCAGCACCAAGAGACAGCACCTGTAATAAAAAATATTCCCTTACTTGTGAGAAAGTTCTCTTAGTTTGAAAAGGGGCATTTCTTTATTGACTAGCTTCTTGCATATGTTATTATCAACAATATATTTAAAAACTACTTCAAACAAATAATAGAAATTTGTAGAATATTCTCCTTGATTATAAAATGTCACATACTAATGAGAAATTCATGAAGAAGTTTTCTCTGTTCAAAGAACAACCATTTGTAATCAATAAATGCGTTTTCTATCAGATGGAACTTTTTATTCTATTATTATTTGTAATTTTACATTGTTAGTTGAATTCTTAAATTCATAAATTCTGCTTTCATAAATCCCCTTTCTCATGCGCCAAATGCATTTTACAATATCACATTATCTTCTCCGCCAGCTTCAGACTGAGTAATACTAGCACGTGCATCTGAATTTTGGCATCTTTTCAGAAACTTTCTTCATTTATTCTCGGTTGCTGACCTGCCTGGCACAGAAGTGTTTCGGGTCACTGTTAGAGCTCTCCGCCATCAAAAACAATCCTATACGAAGTAACAGGAGAAAAGCACTTCGAATCACTCAAACCTTCAATTTTTTCCAATTCTCATTTCGGATCAAAGTACAGTTTCCAAACTGCCCTAAATTTTCCGCACTTATAGAAGCCATCCTTCTTTACATTATTCATTCCACTCAATTCGTATTTTTAGCAAAATGAATTTCATTTGAATCAATATTTATTTTGTTACAAAATGATTTGTCGAATTATTTTTATTATTTGAATATTGAAAATTGTGATTGTCGCACATGAGTGAGGATGAAGAGTCCTGGCTCGAAGCTCGATTCACACTGATGCAATGCGGGCTGTAAGGGTAGTATTCGATTGGCATGAGGTGGTTGGAGCCTAGTTATAGAACTATAGTTTAAAGGCACCCCCTTCGTCACACCCTTCGCCATATTTTGAGGTTTTACTCGAGCTCTATTACCCTAATAGGCGAACGTTGCCTTACGTCCTTACGACCTCGCTTAAAACTTATAGTTCAGTCAAGGGGGAACAAACTTACCGTTGAGTGAAAAATTCGACATAGTAGCATTTTTTACACATAAGTTGCGGATAGCTTTATAAATATTATGTTAAAGATCCCCACCCATACGTGTACGGCTACGGCCGCCATGTTAGCAAGTGTTAAACAATAACTGTTTTTTGAAAACAACTGGACAAAGTTTAATTCTAGGTGAAATATGGTTACGTCAACAAATGTCTAGAATTTAGTAGTATATAAAAAAGTTTCAAGCTGTTGTAGTCATATCATCAACCGCTTCAGCCAAAATGGACATTTGATTTGTATTTGGCATAAGTTTGAAGTGAGCGCGTCAGTAGTTTTCGAAAAAATAGAGAAAGGAGAGTTCCGTGCGGAAATAAATAATTTTATTTAAGAAATTGGATGGCCGTGCAAACCAAAGCCGAGTTAGAAAAAGTTCACGGGAGGTCTGATCCTTCATTGAGAAGTGTTCCTTTTTGGATGAACGAATTTACACGCTGCCGAACCACAACTAAAGATGAAGCGCGCTCTGGGCGACCAACTGAGGTCACCACATCAACTATGGTGGAAAAAATTCCTCACATGGTTATGGAAGATCGCGACTCTCTGGGCACATACATTTATAGGTGTGCCGGGTTCAGGGACTGTATATGCAGTCCTGAGTGTTTACTCACTAGTCGCGTTAAATCCGGTTGAAACTAGATCTTAATAGCCTACGCAACCTCCCGGGTTCAGGGACTATATATTCGGTCCTGAGTGTTTACTCACTCGTCGAATTCAATCCAGTTGAAACTAGACCTTGATAGCCTCCGCAAGCTGCCGGGTTCGGGGACTATA
>JAUMHM010000001.1:18662964-18685598 GCA_032362435.1 Melikaiella ostensackeni | reverse complement strand
AAAAAAAATTGAAGATCGAACAGACGTAGCCCGCGAAATTTGAAAAGTCACCTTATTTTTTGATCACACCTCGTAATATGTGCATTTCTTATTATGTACCAGTGAGTACTTTATTAACAACTTTTGACTCGGTTTTAAAGTTACATTTTTTCTACATTTCTGTTTTTCACAGATGTTCTTAATTTTTAAGTCTATTCAATATATTTTTCAGTTTACTTTATATTTGGGTTTTCAAATATACTGTAAATATAATTATTATGTCACCCTGGTACTTATCATAAACAAAGTAAGGTTACCAGAAGGATGTACATGATTCGAGGTATAACAAATAATATAATTGTAAGTAATCCTGGTACTTATACTGGCGGTCAAAAAAAACTTGACCGATGTTGAAAAAGTCAATTTTTCGACCTTCTAGTCTCATTTCATCTATATTAATCATTTTATGTATTTTATCATATTCGTAAAACTTATTATAAGCTTTTTTGACCAGCAGTGTATCTAAAAATTAGCCTGACAAAAAGGAGTTGCATATTTTGAGATGAAAGAAAGGATATCCTTGTTATCTATAAGAAATGGTAATCAGAGAAAGGTGCCATATACCAAATATATGCATTTTTTATCATGAACATTGAGTACTGCATTGATAATTTTTTAGGCTAGGTTGTTGTTTTTAGTTGTTGATATCTTTATGCTTTTTATATTTTGAGGTGAAAATATTTTTCTATGTTTCTCTCATCCCAGTCAGAGGGTTGTTGCATGTTAAAATATTTTTAAATATACAACCCCCCTTTCACAGCAGCACTCAAAAAGATATTGAACAGAGGTCTTTTCGAATTTCGCGCACAGACATAGACGCCCGCGCATGCGCTTGGTTCATAAAATAGGCCAAGGGTGGAACTTTACGTGACGAGTTGTTTACAAATTCCCCATCCGTTTTTAAAGTTGTTTATTGTGATATAAATTAAAAAATAACTATTAAAGGTGGATAAAGGTATCATACGATACCGTACCATTAACTTATGCATCGCATTAAAAATTGTAACCCCCACTTGTAAATGAAATTCACAATTAGTGTTGATGTTGCATTGACAGTTCTGAGGTTGAGTTTTCTGCAATGAATACACGCAAAAGAAACATACACTGCCATAATTTACAGTGAACAATAATTTTGACTATTTCCTAGCATGATCAAATATCAGACACATCAACACTATCATAACATCAACAATATCAAACACAATTTTCAATTCCAAATTTTAGTGGGGATTTCAAAACCAAATTTTTTTCTGAAAAATTTGACAGAAGCTTGATCTACATTTTTGTTTGTTGTTAGTTAATTTTTTTCATTGTTTGGTATTCCAGGTTGAAGGTTCCTTCGAATTATCAAACACGATTTTTAATTTTAATTGCTATATTTTGATGGGGATCACGAAATCAATTGTTTTTCTAAAAATTTCTACGGAAACTTGATTTAAATTTTTGTTTCTTGTTAATAATTTTTTTTATTGTTTGGTATTATAAGTTGAAGGTCCTTTTAAATTATCAAACACAACTTTCAATTTCAATATCTATGTTTTAGTGGGGATGTCAAAATCAATTTTCAAACGACTCTCAACAAACAAAAATTTTGAGACAGTTTTTGTCAAATTTTTCCGACGAAAAAATTGATTTTGAGATTCCCACAAAGATATAGCAATCAAAATTTAAAAACTGTGTTTGATAATTTAAAGGGACCTTGAACCTACAATACCAAACAATGAAAAAAATTTATTAACAACAAACAAAAGTTTAGATCAAGTATCTGTCAAATTTTTCAGAAAATAATTGATTCTGAGATACCCAGTAAAATATAGCAACTAAAATTAAAAATTGTGCTTGATAATTCAGAAGAAATTCAAACCTAAAATACGAAACGATCAAAAAAATTTATTTAAAAAAAAAAACAAAAATTTAGATCAAGTTTCTGTAAAATTTTTCAGAAAATAATTTATTTCAAGATTCCCAATAAAATATAGCAATAATATTGAAAAATGTGTTCAATAATTTAGAAGGACTTTTAACCTAAAATACCAAACAATGAAAAAAAATTATTAAGAAAAAAAATTTTAATCAAATTTCTGTCAAATTTTTCAGAAAAAAAATTTATTTTGAGATGCCTACTAAAATATAGCAATTGAAATCAAAAATTGTGTTCGATAATTCAGAAGGAACTTCAACCTAAAATACCAAACGATAGAAAAAGTTTATTAACAACAAACCAAAATTAAGATCAAATTTCTGTCAAATTTTTCAGAAAAAAAATTGATTTTAGGATTGCAATAAAATATAGTAATTAAAATTGAAAATTGTGTTTGATAATTCAAATGGTCCTTCAACCTAAAATACCAAACAATAAAAAATGTATTAATCACAAACAAAAATTTGGAGACAGTTTTTGTCAAATGTTTCAGACGAAAAAATTGATTTTCAGATCCTCACTAAAATATAACAATTAAATTTGAAAATTGTGTTTGATAATTTGAAGGGACCTCTAACCTAAAATATCAAACAATAAAAAATTCATTAACAACAAACAAAAACTAAGATCAAGTTTCTGTCAAATCTTTCAGAAAAAAATTGATTTTGAGATCCCCACTAAAATATAAGAATTAAAATTGAAAATTATCTTAGATAATTTGAAGGGACCTTCAAAATAAAATTCCAAACAATAAAAAAAAGTCACTAACAACAAACAAAACTTTAGATCAAGTTTCTGTCAAATTTTTTAGAAAAAAAATTGATTTTGAGACCCTTACTAAAATTTAGCAACTAAAATTGAAAATTGTATTTGATAATTTGAAGGAACCCTTAACCTAAAGTACCAAATAATAAACAAAACTTATTAATAACAAACAAAAATGTAGATCAAGTTTCTGTCAGACTTTTTAGAAAAAAAATTTATTCTGAAATCTCCACTAAAATAAGGCATTTAAAATTGAAAATTGTGTTTGAAATTGTTGACGTTATGATAGTATTAATGCGTTTGATATTTGATTATGTTAGTAAATAGTGAAAATTAATGTTCACTGTAAAGTGCTGTTGTGGAAGGGGAGTTGCATTTTTATTTAAATATTTTAACATGCAACATCCCTCTAACTGGGATAAGAGAGACCTTACTGTATAGACCCTAGATGAGATTGGTTTAGATTGACTCTTTCCTTTTTCTCCGTCTTTTTTTTTGTTTGTACATTTATTGTATATTTGTCTCTGATAAGCTGGAAAAGAGAATAGTCTCGGTGTCTAATTTCGATTTGTGAATTTTTTGGATGTTTCTTTTTCAGTACACTTAAGATTTCTTTTAATTGACGTGCTAACGGTTAACTCAATTTATCAAAAGATATCTATTTTACTTGAATACAGTTTACAAATTTCAGGAAGTTAGCAATTTTTTAGGGATTATAATCAGTCTTTTTACCACTCGATTGCTATCTTTAAATTGAAAAAAACTGCCTGGTCATTAATTCTCCTAAATTTCATGGAAATTATATTTTACGTTATCTTATGAGAAATGTTATTCTGTTGTACAGGAATAAATTGTTTACAGATTAGGCTTGGGTATCAAAGTAATTTTTTTGCTTTTAGGTTGCATGCAAAAACAAGCAAGTGCTACCAGCCGAACAACTTTTAAATAAATAAACAAATTCATGTTTTTTACCGGTTTACCAACATTATCAAAATAACAGTTTTGGATTATTGTTTCACGAATTTATACAAAATATCCTTCGACAACTGTTTGGAAAGGCTTAAAATGTGAATATTTTCTTCGCACCAGAAGAGAACCATCTAAATAAAATTTCTCTGTGTTAAAAAACTATTGAATATAGGATAAGTGGCTCGTAATCATTTATGTGATGGCATTGCTATCTTTAACATTAATGGGATAAAATTAATGGCAGCGGTGTGACTCAAACTATTTCTGTGACTCGAGAAAAATTAAAACGCACCCGAAAGCACGAACGCTGAAGAAAGAGCCAACCACTATCGTGCCGCATCTTGTTACAACACCTAAACTTTGTCTATCTTTTTCTGGAAAACTATCATCTGTACAGTAAAAATTAATATAACATATAATGTGCATTTCAATGAGATCTGCAACTCTTGTCTGAAATATTTTCCGAAATTCCCATTATTTACAGAAATACATGAAAGAAACCATGATTTTATGAGTTTTTTATGGTTTTTGCCATCAAAATCATATTTGCGCCAATTTTCACTACCATATTCGTGATCAGCGCATCAGAATACGTAAGTACATATAGTTTCAAAAAAATCAGAAGTTCGTTTTCGGAACTACACCCAATTATTTTTCCAGCCTCAATTTGGTATGTAATATTTTCCCCACTTGTTCATCTTTTATCAATATCATTAGAACTTCAAAAGTATTTCTCTCAATGAAAAAAGGTCGGATCTGGGAAATCTAAATGCGAATATGAAGATGAATATTAGTACTTTTTGGCAAAATTATGTCGGATGCAGATAAAAAATTAATCAAGATTTTACTGGTCGTCGAAACGGGCCAAAAATGGTGTTTTTTGCAATTCAAGGTGCTAAACCGCTCTCAGGCCTGTCATTTTTTCTGTTCAATTTTCACTGAAAAATCAGTAATTCTCACTGATAAATGAGCAATTTTTATCAATAAATCCGTCATTTTCATCAATGAATTCAACCGATACGAGTGTCGTTTGATGAGTGAAGTATATTTCTTGCAAGATGGCGCCAAAATGAACTTTTTACTATATGGCCAAGAAATAACACTCTTCTAACCAACCTCTACCAAACTTCAGACAAAAACGACGCTTAGTTTGCATTTGGCTTACGTCTGAAGTAAGCGTGTCAGTATCGAAAAAATGGAAAAAAAAGAGTTCCGTGCACTGATGAAACATTTTTATTTAAAAAATTGGACGGTCGCGCAGATCAAAGCCAAATTGGGCAAAATTCACGGGTAGTCTGCTCCTCCGTTGAGAACCGTTTATTTTTGGATGAACGAATTTAAACGTAGTTGACCCAAAACTAGAGGTGAAGCGCGCTGCGGACACCCAATTGAGGTCACCACATCGGATATGGTGGAAAAAATTGATCATATGGTTACGGAAGTAACCAGTCGCAGTCTTTGGCGAAGTTTAATAGGAATCTGCAGGACTTTTTGTGCCGATTCGTGACTATGGACGAAGCTTGGATCCACCCCTATACACCCGACACAAAGCAGCAGTCGAAGCAGTGGGTACTGTCTTCTGAAAGTGCGCCAAAGAAGGCGAAGACTGTTTTGTCAGCTGGGAAGGTAATGGCCACAGTATTTTTGGATTCCCGAGGAATGATCCTCATCGATTACTTGAAGAAGGGTAACACTATAAAAGGAACGTTCTATGCATCATTATTGCACCGTTTGAAAGCTGAGCTACAAAAAAACGGCTACGATTGGGGCACAAAAAGGTGCTGTTTCATCACAAAACGCACCGGCTCACACCTCCGCGATCGCGAAGGCAAAAATACACGAAATGGGCTTCGAATTGATTCCTTATCCACCCTACTTTCTAGATTTGGCTCCGCGCGACTTCTTGTTGTTCCTTAACTTGAAAACCTGGCTCGGTGGGAAGAGATTCTTGTCCAATGAACAAGTAATCGATGCCGTAAATGCGTATTTTTGCAGACCTTGAGAAATCTTACTTTTCTGAACGGATGGAAAAATTTTAATATCGCTGAACTAAGCGTGTTTTTTACCAAACTTATCAAGCAACCCTCATCATTCGATAACCATCAGTGATTCCTATTGGCATATCGATAATTTTCCCTGCTAAATCGCATTCCGTTCCTAGTTTACGATAACCATCTTACATCCAAATCCCATTACCTTACACAGCTCCTAAAGGTCAAAATAAACATGAAACATAAAACATAATTCATGGTATAAATTAATATTCATAGCTATCATCTGTCATTTTGAAATTTTTTTCAAGCACTATAAACTTTGAAATTAGGTTACACCAATAAACTACATTTACTGAAGCTCTGTTTTAGCGAAAGATTACGGAAGTTGCCGTCAAACTTGCAAAATCAACAGGAGTCTGGATATTCCAGTTGTAAATAACAAGTCAGTGGTTCTCAATTCACGGCGGTCGTTTTAATCAAGAAAAAAATTACTGGTCATTTTTCGGTTTGCAAAAATTGTTCACAGTGATTGAAATTAAAAAATTCAAACTCTTAAAACTGATTTTTTTTTATTCGAAGTAACCAAAACTGACCTGCAAATTAAATTACTCAAAGTGGAACTGTTTTGAATTTTAAACCTTTCAAATTGAAGCTTAAAAAAATTTTAATTTCGAAATTTTTAATTCAAACACTCAAAAATTTACTTGTATAAAATGGAAACTTTTGACACTTTCCAATTAAAATTTGTTTAATCAAATTAAATTAAACTGCAAATTTTTAAGTTTTCAACTTTAATGAATTCAACAAAGATTTATGGCTGAAAAATATAAATCCACCCCATCATTTTCAATGCTCTAAATTAAAGCTAATCCACCCTTTCAATTCAGATCAATAAAAATGTTTAAGATAAGACATGTCCCTTTTCTAATTCAGTACATAATTAAAAATAAAAAGTTCCACCTTTTCATCTGAATGTTCAAAATACAAAATTTGCCTCACGACCACTCAATGAAAATGTAAAAAAGAAAAAATAATAGCCGTTTCTAATTTATAAAAACAATTAATAACCAAAATTTTCTTCCTTCCAGCTAAATAAACATGTTAAAAATAAGTAATTTTCCCCTCTCAATTCAAACGAAAAATAAATGACAAAATATCGTCCCTCCTAAATCTATCAAAATCTTGAAAATGAAAAAATATCCCTCTTCCAATTCAGAAAAAATCGAAAGCCGAAATTTCCTCCCTTCCAACTTATTAAAAATGATGAAAATGAAATAACTGCCTCTAGCAATTTATGAAAACTTGAAAACTAAAATTTCCTTCCTTCCAACACGATGAAAATCATAAAAATAAAAAAATTTCATCTTCTAATTCAGAAAAAATTAAAACCAAAATTTTCTCTCGTCTAACTAAATAAAAATGTTTAAAATGAAAATTGTCCCGCTCTCGATTGAGAAAAAAAATGAAAATGAAAAGTTCTTTCCTAAAACTCAATAAGATTGTTAAAAAGAAAAAAATTCCCTCTTCCAATTCACATAAGATGAAAAAACAAAATTTCCTCGCTTCCAACTAAATAAAGATATAAAAAATAAAAAATTTCCCTCTTTCTATTCAGAAAAAAAAATGGCAAAATATTGTTCCTTCGAACTGTATAAGAATTTGAAAATGAAGAAATTTCCCTCTTCCAATTCAGAAGAAATCCAGAGCCGAAATTTCCTTCCTTTCAACTCAATAAAAATGTTGAAAATAAAAAATTTCCTTCTTTCAATTAAGAAAAAAAATAAATGACAAAATATCGTCCCTTTCAACTCTATAATAATCTTGAATATAAAAAAATTGCCCTCTTCTAATTTAGAAAAAGTCGAAAGCCAAAATTTCCTCCCTTCCAACTCAATAAAAATGTTAAAAATAAAAAAAATGATTTCATAATTCAGAAGAACAATTAATATAGAAAATCTCCTGCCTTCAAACTCGAGAAAAATCATGAAGAATGTTCCACTTCCAGTATACAAAAAAATTAAAACCAAAATTTCGTCCCTTCCAATACAATAAAAACAATAAAAAGAAAAAATTTCCCTCTTCCAAATTCAGAACAATTCGAAAAACCAAAATTTCCTCCCTTCCAACTCAATAAGAATGTTTGAAAGACAAAATTTTCATCTTCCAATTTATAAAAAAAAGAAATGACAAAAATTTTATACGTTCCAACTCAATGAAAATCTTATAAATAAACCATTTTTTTTCTTCCGATTGAGAATGAAATTTAAAAACCAAATTTCCTCCCTTCCAACTAAATAAGAATATTGAAAAGGAAAGATTTCTCCCTTTCAATTTATAAAAAAAAAAAAAATATAAAAATGTTCCTCTTCCAATACGGAGTGAAATTAAATACCAAAATTTCTTCCCTTTCTTTTGAAATTAGAATTGTGAAATTCAAACGTTTTTTTTATACATAAATCCTCTGAAGTCGGATAATTTTAAGTAGTTTCAAATTAATAATTGTTTATTTATTATTTATACATCAAAGTTCAACACTTTTACTAACAAATTGCACATTTGGAAAATGGATTAATTAAGATTCTGACGTTCAAAAATTAAATTCAGTTTTCTGAAATTCTAACGATACAAGGTTTTCTATTTCGAACAATTCAATTTTGAATATTTGATTTATAATTGCTCATTTTAAATAGACAGTCAAATATTGCTAAATATTTAAAAAAAATTCTTTTTTTTAATTGAAAAATTTCTAATTGAATGGGTAGAAAAAGGAACATTCTTAAACTGAAACAATATTTATATAAGATTTGAAATTGAATGGAAGCGTTGGATAATGAATCTATTAATTTGAAATTATTCTAAAATTTGAAATATTTGATAAAGTTTCAATCGGACGTTTACATTTGTTTAACTACTAAGGCTTTCGAATTAAAACAGTTTAATTTCTAAGGTTAAAATCTGTAAATTGTTTAATTTTTAACAGATTCAGAATCGTCTTGTAAGATCAATTATTATTCCATTTTTAATACTCAAACTACTATTCAATATCCAAAAATCAATAATCAATTTATATTTACAGTTAATCAACTTACAACGTTTCTTATCAAAGACTTTCAAATTGAAACGCTTTCAATTTTAATTGTTTATGTCTTCAAAACTGCATTTTGAAACTCTTTAAATTGAAAATGTACGCTTCAAAATGAAGGCATAAAATCAAAATTTTTCCAATAAAAATATTTCAGAATTACGCATTATGAAATGAATGATTTGATAATTGAAAAAGTTAACAACTGAACTTAATATGACAAAAAGTTGAAATCGAACATGTTTAAAATTGTATTATATCGTGTGATATTGCAAGTGATTGGACAGATTTTTCTTGTAAAAATGTGTAAAATTCCCCGTCAAAAAATAAATTACCTGTCATTTCCCGGTTTTTCCCAATCTTAAAAAATTCTCGGTTTTCCTGTTTTCCCGGTCCAGTGATAGTTATAGAGAATTGCGTCGCATCGGTGGTAATTTATAGGTTTACACGTGTGCACTGAATTTACACCCACTCATCCATGGAAAGAGAGAAATAGAGTGAGACAGTGAATATGGGTGAGGGAAAGAGGGGCGAGGAAATGAGTAATTGTGCTCTTTCGTTCCAATGACCACGCAGTCAAGCTTTCAGAAATCCTTACGGAAAATAGAGCAGGCCTGTCCAGAGAGGAGAAATTTACTCAAAAGCCACATGTTACACTTCCACCACTACTTCTCTCTGCTCAGTCGAGAGAGCGCGGGTGGTGGTTATCTTCGTGAAATAGAATGGGAGGTGGAGATTGGCGGTTTGAACAGTTTTGAGGATAATTCCTAGAATTTCTCCTCTCTGGACAGGACTTTCAGATAAGGAACTGAACATTTTCTTCGTTCGATTCAATTTTCCTTTCTCTTTCCTTCACAGGAAGTGCGAAAAAAACGCAAAAAATTCTGCATGAGAGACAATATTTTCCTCACTAGTTTTACAATCCATTGTGCAATGAAAAACACTTTTTGAAACACATGCATGAAAATGGCGACATTCCAAGTCTGTAAAATGTGCGCGAAGTGTACGCCAATCTCACACTAGAGAAATCTGACACTTTGCGCACACTTTACAGAAACGAAATATGACATTAATTATATGATAATTGATGTCCTGCACTTTTTGCGCGAAATATCGTGTACGATACGTGCGAGAAGCTATATCACTCGTGTGAAGTCTGTAAAACTCGTTGGATAGTCAACTTCTCGCACTTGTTACACAATGTACTATTCTGCGATACATGCATTAAAAAAGGCGACATTCTGTTTCCTGTAAAGTGTGCGCAAAGTGCACGCTAATCTCACAGTAGAGGAATCTGGAACTGCGTGCTCACTTCACAGAAACGGAATATGACATTAATTATATGATAACCAATGGCCGGCCCGTCTTGCAAGCAATATCGTGTGTAATACGTGCGAGAAGTTTTTTCACTCGTGTGAAGTTTGTAAAACTCGTGGAAGAGTCAACTTCTCTCACTTGTTACACAATGTACTATTCTGCAACACATGCATAAAAAAGCAACATTCCGTGTCTGTAAAGTGTGCCAATCTCACAGTAGAGGAATATGGACCTTCGCGCACACTTTGCAGAAACGGAATATGACATTAAATATGTGACAATTAATGACCGGCACTTTTTGTGAGCAATATCGTATGCAATACGTGCGAGAAGCTATTTCACTCGTGTGAAGTTTGTGAAACTCGTGGAAGAGTTAACTTCTCTCACTTCTTACACAATGTACTATTCTGCAATACATGCATTGAAAAGGCGACATTCTGTGTCTGTGAAGTGTGCTAATCTCACAGTAGAGGAATCTGGAACTGCGTGCTCACTTCGCAGAAACGGAATATGACATTAATTATATGATAATCAATGGCCGGCACTTTTTCCTAGCAATATCGTGTGAAATACGTGCGAGAAGTTATTTCACTCCTGTGAAGTTTGTGAAACTCGTGGAAGAGTCAACTTCTCTCACTTGTTACACAATGTACTATTCTGCAATACATGCATTGAAAAGGCGACATTCTGTGTCTGTGAAGTGTGCTAATCTCACTGTAGAGGAATCTGGAACTGCGTGCTCACTTCACAGAAACGGAATATGACATTAATTATCTGACAATCAATGGCCGGCACTTTTTGCGAGCAATATCGTGTAAAATATGTGCGAGAAGCTATTTCACTCGTGTGAAGTTTGTGAAACTCGTGGAAGAGTTAACTTCTCGCACTTGTTGCACAATGTACACATGCATTGACACATGCATGACACATGCATTAAAATGGCGGCATTCCGTGTCTTGTCAAGTGTGCGCAAAGTGCACGCTCATCTCACACTAGAGGAATCTGACACTTTGCGCACACTTTACAGAAACGAAATATGACATCAATTATCTGAGAATAAGAAGACACGTATTTTTTTAAATTAACTTAGCGCCATTTTTACATTTTTTCGAATATTCAAAAATTTTAAGGGTAAAATGAGTTTTTTGTCAATTTTGAATTAAAAACCGTGCCATTCTCGCAATATTCAGGGTTTTCTTATTTCAGTTTATCCAGTTTCTCGAACTGTTCCAAAATCGGAAAGGAAAAAAAAATAATGAAAAATGGTGAAGTTATTTCGATTTTTTGAGAAAAAAGAAAAACAATTTTTTTTCAAAAATTCTACTTTTTTCCTGGAATTTTCTGGAATAATAGCTACTGATGAAATCTACTCATCAAAAATTCCCCATTTGGTTTTTTAATTTTTTGAAAAATTAAAACATGAAATTTTCTCAAAACAACTCCTTTTTTCGTTGAAATTTCCACGAGAAACAAAAGAAAAAATGTAAAAATTGAGAAAATTTCTCGTTTGAATTTTTCAAAAAAAAGAAAAGAACAGAAAAAACCTTAAAATCTCAAAAACTGTTGAAAGGGCAAGGTTTTAAAGCACAAAAATTTTTTAAATTGAAAGACGAAAGATTACTAAATGGAAAGTTTATAGTAAGTAGACTTCTGAGTACCTATTATTCCCAAAAATCTTAGGAAAAGGGGTGGGATTTTTGAGAAAAAATGTTTTTACTTTTTTTCAAGAAATCGAAATAACTTTACCATTTTTTACTAATTTTTAATTTTTCTTGTGAATTTCGAAACGATTCGAAAAACTGGATAAGCTGAAATAAGAAAACCCTTAATATCCAAAAAATTTCAAAAAAGGCACGCTTTTTAAAATAAAATTGGCAAAAAACTCATCTTACCCTTAAGATTAAAAAATATTCGTAACAAATGTGAAAATGTCGCTATGTTAATAAAAAAAAATCCTGAACATGTCATCCGGCGGCCTACATAATTTGAAATGGATTCGATTTTACATTTAGTTAAATGTTTGGAAATACAATAATCGACCATTTATATTTAATTAAAATAAGCGGAATAGAGAATCGAATATAATCTACTATCGAATTCAGTTTGAAATGTAAAAATGAAATCCGCTACTAACTTTCAATTTGTTCACGAATTGTTATATAATTTCGAATCGTTATGGTGGTGAAAATATTTCACGGTCCCTAATTCTTCAATACCGTGGGATTCATCATACGAATTTCGAGTGTACGTGAGATGTTAAAATTCCAAATATTTCACATGATTTCAAAAGATTTCAGAAGAAATCTGGGTTTTGAAAAGTTAAAAAATATTTCAACGTTCTCCAAGTATTTTGAAATATTTCAAGGGATTTCTAATAATTTTAAGGGATTTCAAAATATTTTAAGAGACTTCACAACACTCCCAAAAGGATTGCAAGTAACTTTAAAACATTTCAGGAAATTTCACAGATTTCCTCAGGATTTCAAGTGATTCAAAAATATTTCAAGGGATTTTCAAGAACTTTTTGAGATTGAATGACCTATGAAACGATTTTAAGGGATTTCACGGGATTTGTATGGATCTCAATTAATTTTAAAAGACTTCAAGGGATTTAGAGAGATTTTAATGATTTCCTAAAAGTTAAAATAATATTCAAATCATCTTCTGGGAAATTACAAAATGTCTGAAGGTTTCAAGTAGTTTCAAAAGATTGGAAAATATTTCAAGAGATTTCTAGAGACCCCAAAGTATTTTAAATTATTAAGAAGATTGTCGAAGTTGTAGTGATTACGAAACATTTTGAGGAACTTCAGAGGATTTCTAGGTATTGCAAAATATTTTAAAAGATGAAAAATGGGACTCTGTGGATTTTAAGTAATTTCAACAGGTTCGAAAAATTATGAGGCATTTCAAATGATTCTACAAAATTTATGGGTTATCACGGCCTTTCAGAATTTTTCAATTGATTATGACAAATTTTGAAAATTGTTTAAGTTTTTCGAAGTATTCAAATTTTTTAAATGGATTTTGTGGGGTTTTGAAGAAATTCATAGGATTTCATGAGCTTTCAGAAGATTTCAAGGAATTTTAAGAAATTTTGAAAGGTTTCAATGATTTCAAAAGATTTGAAGAGTGCTCAAGCCCTCATTTAATACTAAAGCATAAAAATATTTCAAGTTAAACAAATATTAATTTGTATTATTTTTATAGCGTTTGTGGCCAGTGAACCGCTAATATAGCCATTTTCTGATATATTGCCATATTTTCAGTATTAAAACTCATACGTAAAGTGCTTAATTAAGTAAAAATACGCTTTTTCCCTAATTTAGTTCTTTTTAGTGCAATACAACTAAAAAATGGGTAGGAAATACAAATAAATAATTTGGTAGCCTATTCCGTGTCGAAAAATCTTCTGGCGCTGGTCTGGCCCAGACCAGACCGTCTAGTTTCCAGTCTAGACGCTGACCAGATGGTCTGGCATGGGACTGGCCATAATAGGAACGTTTTTTTTTTGGCTGGACAGCTACTTGTTAATGACTGATCAGTAAATTGTTCATTGCTAATCAGCCACTGGTTACTAACTGATCAGCCGCTATTTATTGGATGATCATCCGCTATTTATAAGCTGGGCAGACACTAGTTAATGGCTGATCAGCTACTTGTTAATGACTGATCAGTAACTAGTTAACAGCTAATCAGCCACTAGTTACTGCCTGATTAGCCGCTATTTATTAGCTGATCATCCGCTATTTATAAGCTGGTCAGGCACTAGTTACTGGCTGATCAGCCGCTATTTATTGGATGATCATCCGCTATTTATAAGATGGACAGATACTTGTTGATGGCTGATCATCCGCTTGTTATTGGCCAGGCAGACACTAGTTATTGACTGATCAGCCACTAGTTATTCGCTGATCAGGCACTAGGAAATGGATCATCAGGCACTACTTAGTGACTGATCAGACCCTAATCGATGGCTGATCAGTAACTAATTATTAGCTAATTAGCCACTAGTTACTGGCTGATCAGCCGCTATTTATTGGATGATCATCCACTATTTATAAGCTGGGCAGATACTAGTTAATGGCTGATCAGCCGCCAGTTATTGGCCAGACAGGCACTAATTAATGACAAATCAGCCCCTAGTTAATGTCTGATCAGCCGCTATTTATTGGTTGATCATTCGCTATTTATAAAATGGGCAGACACTAGTTGATGACTGATCAGCCGCTAGTTATTGACCAGACAGCCACTGGTTATTGGATGATCAGCCACTAGTTAATCGCTGACCAGACACTAGTAAGCGGCTGATCATCCACTATTTAGTGACTGATCAGACCCTAGTTAATGGCTGATTGGACCCTAATTAATAGCTGATCAGTTGCCGTTTATTGGCTGGACAGCCACTAGTTATTAGATGATCAGGAACTTGTTAATGGCTAATCAGTCACTAGTTACTCGCTGATTAGGCGCTATTTATTGGCTGATCATCTGCTATCTATAAGCTGGACAGACACTAGTTAATGGCTGATCAGCCGCTAGTTATTGGCCAGGCAGTCACTAATTATTGGCTGATCAGCCACTAGTTAATCACTGATCAGACACTGGTAAATGACTGATCGGCCACTATTTAGTGACTGATCAGACCCTAGCTAATGGCTGATTACACTCTAGTTAATGGCTAATCAGTCACTAGTTACTCGCTGATCAGGCGCTATTTATTGGCTGATCATCTGCTATCTATAAGCTGGGCAGACACTAGTTGATGGCCGATCAGCCGCTAGTTATTGGCCAGGCAGTCACTAGTTATTGGCTGATCAGCCACTAGTTAATCACTGATCAGACACTAGTAAATGACTGATCGGCCACTATTTAGTGACTGATCAGACCCTAGGTAATGGCTGATTACACCCTAGTTAATGGCTGATCAGTTACCATTTATTGGCTGGGCAGCCACTAGTTAATGGCTAATCAGCCACTTGTTGCTGGCTGATTAGCCGCTATTTATTAGCTGATCAGCCAGTAACTAGTGACTGATCAGTCAGTAACTAGTTACGGATCAGGCATTTACTCAGACCGAACTCAGAACTTTTTTGTTCTTGGATAGCTGAGTAGCGTCAGTCCTGGGCCAGACCAGACCTTCTAGTCTAGACAGTCTAGATAAAGCCAGACCTGCGCCAGACCTGAATAGACTGCCATGAAATTTTTCCACACAGGTTTGGCTTTAATTAAACTTGGAATGCTGTAATATTTGCCTGTGTAATGAAAATTGTAATGAAAAAAAATTATTTTTTTAAAGAAAAAAATATTCTTTTCGAATTCTTTTCCTGAATAATCCGATTTATACCAATTGACTTATATTTAAAGTCAATCAGAGGAATGATCACTTCGAAATGTAGAAGGAGGGAAATGTAAAGTATAAAAGTCTGCGCTTCAAGTCATGCTAGATGGTTTAATTTTGATCATAGATCATTCTAATGTGGGTCATTTCTTTCGAAAAGTATTCCCTACAACATTTACTTGAATCATTTTTTTATAAAATTTATAGTTTAGGAGCTATAAATGCATACATTACAAAGTTAGAATTTTTGTAATTGAAAAAACGTCATTAAAGTTGTTTGTTTAGAGAAAATAAAGTTTTCATAACTTCATTTAACTAAATATAGTGTACGCGTGTCCTTCGGATGCATTTCTACAAGATTTTAAAACATTTAATGGACTTTAGATAGTTTATTCGCGTTTCATTAACGCTAAGTCTGCATTTCGCGACTTCATGGATTAAAATATTTATTTATTCAATTCTCATGCAAAATTATGTAAATATAACACTTTTCTACCAGAAAAGACGAATTTTCCACAAAATACATGAATTTTTAACCATATAGTTGAATTTTTAACTAAAAAAGATAAACTTTGAACGAAAGAGACGAGTTTTCAACTAAAATGGTGAACCGTGTTACAAAAAAATGAATTTTTAGCATGGGAGTTCAACTTTCAACCAAGTAGTTAAGTTCTAAACCAAAAAGATGATTTTTTTTTACCAAGAAGATGAATTTTCCACAACAGAAAAAAAATTCACAAAATATTAAGTTTCCAACCAAAGAAAGAATTTTTAAACTGAAATGATGAATTTTTAACAAAGTATTTCAACCTTCAGCCAAGTAGTTGAATTTCCGACCAAAAAAGATTTCAATTTCTTAATCAAAAATAGTTGAGTTAAACAAGAAAGACGAATTTTCAACAAAATAGTTGAATCCACAACCAAGACAAATTATTTTTTAACCAAACAACTGAATTTTTAACCAAAAAAGATGTTTAGAAGAAATTTCTACTAAAAGAGACGAAATTTCAAATAAAAAAAAAAGGAATTTGACAAAAGAGTCAATTTTTCAGTCAAGAGAGAAAAAAAATTTCAATCGAATTGTTGAAGTTTTAAGCCAAAAAGATGAATTTTCTGCAAAGCAGTTGAATATTTAATAAAAACGTTAATTTTCAAACAAGTAGTTCAAATTTAAATAAAAAATAGTTCAATCCAACCAAGAAAGATGAAATTTCAACAAAATAGTTAAATCTCCAACCAAAACAGATCATTTTTCAACCAAACAGTCGAAGTTTCAACCAAAAAAGATGATTAAAAAAAACTTCTACCAAAAGAGATCAAGTTTTAAACCAAAAAGACGAAATTTATCAAAAGAGTTGAATTTTTAACCAAGAAAGATATTCCAGTCAAGAAAAAAAAACAATATTTTAACCAAACTGATAAAATTTGAAGCCAAAAAGATAAATTTCCTACAAAGCAGTTGAATTTTCAACGAAAAACTTAATTTTCAACCAAATAGTTCAATTTTCTATCAAAATAGTTAAATTTTCAGCCCCAATAAGACATATTTTCAAGACAAAAGTTGAACTTTCAATCAAAAAAACGAATTTTTAACAAAACAGTTGAATTTTCAACTAAAACAGATTAACTTTCAACCGAACAGTTGCATCTTTAATCAAAAAGAATGAATTTTCAACCAGGTAGTTGAATTTTCAACTAAAAAAATTTAATTTTCAACAAAAAATTAAATAGTTGAATTTTCGATTGAAAAAATTAATTTCCAAACAGAAATGAGACAAATTTTCAACTTAATAGTTAAAACTTCCACTAAAGAGATGAATCTTCGAACAAAAAAATGAATTTTTAGAAAAAAACTTAAATTTCCAGCCAAAGAGATGAATTTTCATTTAAAAAGTTCAACATTCAATCAAATAGTTGAATTTTCAGCTAAAGAGGATAAATTTTCAATTAAAAAAATTATTTTTCAACCAAAAAGTAGAATTTATAATTCAATTTTACTCGTAACGTTACTTCCACTGCCCCCCCCCCAAAAAAAATTGGTAACGTAGTTTATGGACGGCCCCTTCCCGTGTGGAAAAATTTCATTTCTGTCTAGTGTCAAGTCTGGCCCAGATCTGGGGCTGATCAACCCTCCAAGAAGAAGAAAAAATCTAAATTCGATCAGCACCTTTTTTTTACATATTTTTAAAAACTGACAGGATGTCTAAAATGATTGGAAAAACAAATTTACACTATTAAAACAACACTTTTTTTCTTATCACCTTAAGAGCCTGGTCTGGCCCATGTTTGTTGCTGATCAGCTTTCCAAATACAAATTTCTAAGTTCATTCACCAAATTTTTTTCACATATTTTCAAAAACTGACAGGATGTCTAAAATGATATGAAATAAGAAATTCACACCATCAAAACAGGAAATTTTTTCTTATCACCTTTACAGTCTGGTCTGGCCCAGATTTGTTGCTGTACAGCTTTCCCAGACGAACAAATTTTTAAGTGTCTATCAAAGAAAATGTATTGTACCTATTTCGAAAAATTGATAGGGCGTCTAAAAATAAAAGAAAACTAATCAACACTGTCAAGAGTCCTGGTGACTCAGGCTATAGCGCGTCAGGCTTCTGAGCAGGAGGTCTGGGGTTCGATCCCCGTGCCGGTACCAATGGAAATTTTTTATGTAATTCTGCCGGAGCTTTGGTGATTCGGAACCCACCTTAAACTGTTGGTCGCCTTAAGAGAGGCTAGTGACCTCCGAGGCCTGGCCAACGTCAGAAGATTTTTCCACACGGGTTACGCCACTTGTTTTAAGGTAGATAAAATAGACGTGTGTAAGAAAATTCGATTCGACTTCAAGCCGAAATTGGACGCGCATCGAATGTCGAAAAACCGACATTCGACGCGTGTTGCCGTCTGATCGGTTAATTCGATTCGATCGACTCGCGCATCGAATGTCGAACAACCGAAATTTGACGCGTGCCATCGTCGGATCGGTTTATTTGATTCGATCAACTCGCGCATCGAATGTCGAAAAACAGAAATTCGACGCGTGCTATTATCGGATCGGTTTTTTCTATTCGATCGGTCAATGTGTCGAATTCAAAAATTCGACATTTAGCGCGTGCTACCATCGAATCGGCTTTTTCGATTCGATTGGGCCGTGCGTCGAATATCGAAAATTCGATATTCGACGCGCACTACGTCGGTTCGTTTTTTTTTTTATTTGATCGGCCGGCCTTTGAATGTCGAAAATCCAATATGCAACTGACGAAAGGCATTTCAAGTTTTTAAATTTATAATTCGAAAAATCTAAATCGATCCGTGCAGAATGTAGATTACAGATCCAGGAAAAATATAGCTCAACATTGGGCAGAAACGTATCATTAGTTTTTAATTTCTTAATTAAAATTGGTTATAGGATTGCAGAATAACTAGTAATAATAATCTTAATTTGAACTTTTGAGTTTCAAAAATTTAAATGGCATTAAAAATGAAATTTGAAAATACGGTTACAGTGATATTATCGGCAAATCTTTCCATTAAGGGGTCATTCTACTATCTCGGCAAAAAGAAAAAGGTGATTTCAAGAATTTTTTCCTCAACAACTACTTTATATAATTAAATAAAATTTTCAGCTTTTATTATTTATTTATGCAGTCTCAAAGTTTACAAAAATTTTTTTTACATGAAATTACTATTTAGTTTAGGTATTATTTAACCATAAATAAAGTGTCTAAAATGTCCACTGCGCGCACGATTTCTCAAAAAGTTTTCAACCGATTAATTTTAAATTTTCTACGTTTATGCTTAACATAAATATCTACGAAGTGAAGAAGCGGATTTTTTTTATTTTGCAAAATGAGAAATGGCGGCAGTTTAAAGAAAAAATGTCCAAAAATCGTGTTTTTTTGCTCTTTTTTTGTTAATTTAACTATGATAAAATTAAAATTTTCAAAAACCGCTTCGTCACTTCGTAGATATTTATGTTTAGAATAAACGTAGAAAATTTGAAAGTAATCGGTTGGAAACTTTGTGAGAAATCGTGTGCTCAGTGGACATTTTAGGCACTTTGTTTATTGTTAAATCATACCTAAACTAAATGATAATTTTATGTAAAAAAAAATTTTTGCAAACTTTGAGACTGTATAAAGAAACGCTAAAAATTTTATTTAATTATATAAAGTAGTTGTTGAGAAAAAAATTCTTGAAAATTACCTTTTTCCCTTTTGCTGAGATGGTAGAATGACCCCTTAAACATCAATTAAACAGAAAAATCAATTTGTTCAAAAAGGTCCGATTGATTATTTTAAATTTCGTCTCGAATTGTTCTATTAATTGTTGTATTAATTAAATAAATTGTTTGTGTTAAATTTGGTGGGTTTCTATACCATATATCTCAGCAAAAGTGTTATTAATTTACTTCCGTTGCACAGACAGTATATGATCAAAATTTCAATCTTTTCAAACAATACAATACGGAATGACAAATAAATATAAGAGAAATATTAAACAGTTATCGTTAGAAATTTAGTTTTGTTTAGTTTTAGTCACTTGTGAAAAGTAATAGGCACAAGAGTTCGGAGCATGGTCATTTAATCTTTCAAAAAAATCTTTATTTTGTAGACATATTTAAATTTTGTTGCATTGCAAAAGTTATTTAATTGAAGGCAAATTATGTTTCTTGATTCTTCAATCAATTTTAACATTTTGATTTTTGATTAATTTATTCATCGAAACTAACTACGACTCGCTTATGTTTATTGATGGACTACAGTCACTAAATTAAAAGAAAGTAAAAGACCGATTCAATCTAAGGCACATCGAATATCGGATTTTCGATATTCCACGCACGGGCAAATCGAAAGAATCGATTCGTTGGTAGCACGCGTCGAATGTCGGTTTTTCGACATACGATGCGCGGGTCGATCGAATCGAATAAACCGATCCAAAAATGAATGCGCGTCGAATCGAAAATACCATATTCGATCCAACAAAAATGCACACGTCTTATGGATAAATTAAATTGAAAAAATGAAATGCATAAAGGAAAAAGAATACAAACATTGATTACCGTCGTCAGGACGGAATTGAATGCCTTCTGCTTCTTGCCTTTCGCGAGATAAGGACGCACTCCTGGAGCCGGCATTTTCACAATAAATGCAAAAGTCATCCTCCGCCCAAGACGCGAATAACCAACCACAAATTTCGCTCCAGATATTTCGGAATTTCACTCCATTAACCGTCACCGAAAGAAAATCGAAACACTGTTAGAAATTTAGATAACGTTAGATTATAACATTTGAAATTTTCATCTATTTCATTAACATTACTACAGATTTGATTAAAAATATTCTAAAATTAGGAAAATTAGTGAAATTATGAAATTTTTTGGTGTTTCTTACAGTGAGGGATTCGTAACTCATCTGAGAGACAGATTCTCTCTCACTGCGGATGAGAGAGGGTCATTTTGGAATGGTGAATAAAAATCGTAAACATAGCTCGGATTTGGAGTTCATGGCCCAAAATATGAGGCCGGAGGTGACTGCAACGAATTCCAGCGGATCTCATTCGATGTTCTATTTTGAACAACGGAGAGCAGCCACACGCTCTCAATCGCGCGGCAAAACTAAACTAAACAGGAGCTTTCGTTTCCACCGCGAAAATTGGTGGCTGATGTTTGTGCTTGCTTTCAGAAAACATCCGCCCTCGCGAGAATCCCACGGGTAATGCGTGACAACTCATCGGTGTCCATTTTCCTCAGTGACCTAAAGCGGAAAGCACACACTTTTGCATAGCGCATAATGCAAAACGCATAAGCTTCTCAATCAATCACAGTTCTCCATTTGATGCATGCGAGAAATTTTTAAAAATTATCATTTTTACCATGCTAAAATAGCTGTAAGTCCTAGCCAAGTATCATTTTTTGATAGAATTTTCGATTAATATTACCATTCACCTATTAATGCACGTTTTTACTATATGACCAAATACTTTTTACCCAAATTTCAAAAACCATTTCTTTCTGCGAAGCAACATGCATTGCCGTGTGCGTTGAAGCGTGTTTTCTTATGCGTTATGCCTCAAGCGGGAAGCACATACTTTTGCATAGAGCATAATGCATTATGCATAAGCTTCTCGGCCAATCACAGTCCTCCATTTGATGCATGGTGATTCTCACATGCATCAAATGGAGAACTGTGATTGGGCCAGAAGCTTATGCGTTATGCATTATGCTCTATGCAAAAGGGTGTGAAAAGTTGTGCAATTGAAAAGCCTGAAGAAATTATTACAAGATTTATGTACACAGAACATGGGAAATGAAGGAAATAGATCATAGTGCCAAAATCAAACTTCGTGGGTTGATTTAGAACCAATATATTCAGATTATTCCCTTTTTCAAAAAGAATAACGTAATGCATGCATGCGAGAATCACCATGCATAAAATGGAGGACTGTGATTGATCGAGAAGCTTATGCGTTATGCATTATGCTCTATGCAAAAGTGTGTGCTTCCCACTTAAGGCATAACGCATAAGAAAACGCACTACAACGCACACGGCAATACATAGCTGCTTCACGGAAAGAAATGATTTCTGAAATCTGGGTGAGAAATATTTTGTCACATAGTAAAAACGTGCATCAACTAGGTGAATAGTAATGTTAATAGAAAATTCTGTCAAAAAAATGATATTTGGCTAGGACTTACGGTTATTTTTGCATGGTAAAAATAATAATTTTTCAAAATGGTCAGAATAAATACATTTGTTAAAGATCGAAATAAGATCTATTTTCTTATGGAAATTTTTTGTGTACTGAAAAACAACACCCAAGAAGTTCACAATTCAAAAAAAAGAAAAGCTGTTATTATACACAATTAATATATGTTTCATTATCCATAACTGTAGTTATCCTATAAATTACCCCTGATGAGGAAGTATAAATTGGCTTCGAAACATGTTGATCCCGAGCGATATAAAATTCGTAAAAAGGAAAGAGTGTGAGGTTGATTTTGGTTGACCCTTTCTTTTTTCTCCTTCTTTTTTCTTCCTGTTGTGTACATTTATTGTACATCTGTCTCTAATGAGCCGAATTTACAGGTAGTCTCAAAGTCTATTTTTGAATTGTGAACTTTTTGGATGTTCTTTTTGAGTGCAAAAAAAAATTTCATAAGAAAATAGATTTTATTTCGATCTTTGAGAAATTTTAAAAGAGAG
>JAUMHM010000001.1:18634221-18661705 GCA_032362435.1 Melikaiella ostensackeni | reverse complement strand
ACACACGAGAGTTTCACCGACCCGTCAATGTGATTCCGTCGTGCCCTGTAGCTACCCATCTCACGGTCGTGAGGCGTGGCCATGGGTGTGATTTACCGCGGTAAATTCGACCAAAAATAGAATAATTTAATTTTCAGTTGAAAAAATAATTTATAACCGAAAAAAAAATAATTTATAACCGAAAAAAAAACAATTTTCAACAAGATAGTTACATTTTGAACCAGAGATGAGTTTGTCACTAGAATGATGAATCTTCAACCAAAAAAATTATTTTTTAACAGAAGAGTTCAACTTTCGAAGAAGCAGTTAAATTTTTAACCAAAAAGATGAATTTTCAACCAAGAAAAATAATTTTCTACCAAAAAAGTTTAATCCTCAACTAGACAATATGAATGTTAAACCAAAAATAGAATAGTTAAATTTTCAGTTAAAAAAATTAATCTGCAGCCAAAGAAAAAAATTTTTAACAAAGTAGTTCAACTTTTAATGAAAAAGATTTTAATTTTATATCCAAAACAGTGAAAATCAAACAAAAAAGACGAATCGTCAACAAAACAGTTAAATTTTAAACAGAAGAGATGAATTTTCAACCAAGAAGATTATTTTTCCACCAAAAAAGACGAATTTTCAACAGAATTCAATATTTTTCAAGTAAATAGTTAACTTTTCACCTAACAAAGATTTATTCTCAAACCGAACAGTAGAAGTTTCCACCAAAAAAATCAAGTTTACAACAAGATAGTTTAATTTTCAGCCAAAGAAATAAATTTTAAACTAAAATGATGAATCTTCAAGAAAAAAAAAATGAATTTCTAACAGAAGAGTTTAACTTTCAAACAAGTAGTTGAATTTTGAACCAAAAAGATGAATTTTCTAGCAAGAAGATCAATTTTCTACCAAAAAAGTTAAATCTTCAACTAACCAATGTAAATTTTTAACCAAAAATAGAATAGTTAAATTTTCAGTTAAATAAATTTTCTTCAATCAAAAAAAAAACAAAATGAATTTTTAACAAAGTAGTTCAACTTTCAATCAAAAAATATTTTAATTTTAAATCGAAAACAGTTAACTCAACCAAAAAAGACGAAACTTAAACAAGACAGTTAAATTTTAAACTAAAGAAATTAATTTTTAACCAGAAAGATTAATTTTTCAGCAAAAAAAAAAAGACAACTTTCCAACAAAATACATGAATTTTCAACCCAAGAAAGATAAATTTCCAATCAAAAATGGAATAATTCAATTTTCAGCTAAGAAATCAATTTTCAACTAAAACAACGAATTCTCAACAATATAGTTAAATTTTCAACCAGAGAGATGAATTTTCAACTAAAATGATGAATCTTTGACAGAGAAATGAATAACAAAGTAGTTCGACTTTGAATTAAAAAAGATTTTTATTTTAAATCCAAAACAGTTGAACTCAACCAAAAAGATGAGTCTTTCAACAAAACAGTTAAATTTCAAGCCAAAGAGATGAATTTTCAACCAATATATGAATTTTCAACCAAATACATGAATTTTCAAGTGAGAAAAAAAATCAACCAAAAATAGTTTAGTTAAATTTTCAAATTAAAAAATCAATTTTCTACCAAAAAAGATGAATTGTCAACGAAAAATGTAATAATCGATATTTCAACCAAAAAATATTTTAGTAGAAAATAAAATACAAATTTTCAACGAAAGAATTGTATTTTCAACAACACAGTTAAATTTTCAAACGAATAGTACGATTTTCCATTAAAATTGTTGAATTTTGAACGAAATAATTTAATTTTCAAACAACTAATAACATTTTTAACAGAAAAAATTCACAATAAAGTTCTTAAATGTTCAACAAAATACTTAAATCCTAAAAAAAAACAAAATAATTTTCAACCAAACAGCTACATTTTCAAATTAAAAAGACTAATTTTTTAAAAAACAGTTGTATTTTGAACAAAAAAGTTAATTTTTAACCCCAAAAAAAATTTCAACAAAACAGTTGAATTCTGAACCAAGAATGTTGACTTTTTAACAAAATTTTTGGAATTTTCAACCAAGAAAATTAATTTTTCAAAAAAAAGACGAATTTTCACAAACTACGTGAATTTTCAACCATAAGGTTGAATTCATATCTAAAAAAGATGAATTTCCAAACAAAAATGAAACAGTTAAATTTTCAGTTACAGAAATTAATTTTGAGACAAAAAAGAACAAATTTTCAACAAAATAGTTAAATTTTCACTTCAAGAGATGAATTTTATACTAAAATAATGAATCTTTGATACAAAAAATGAATTTAAAAAAAAACAGTTCAACTTTTATGCAAGTATTTGAATGTGCAATAAAATAGTTCAATCCTGAACTCAAACAGATTAATTTCCGATCAAACAATTGCACTTTCAAGACAAAAAGAGGAATTTTCAAAATAGAAAATAGAATAGTTCAAATTTCACTTTAAAAAAATAAATTTCGAACCAAAAACAAAAGAAATAAAAATACTTATATATATGAAATAGTTGAATTTTTAATCAATTTTTTTAACAAAAAAGAACGAATTTTCAACAGAATACATGAATTTGCATCGAAGAAAGATCAATTTTCAACCAAAAAAGGAATAGTTTTTGCAAATGGAAAAATTAATTTTTAACGAAAAAAAAGATGAATTCTGAGCGAAAAATGTAATCATTGATATTTCAATCAAAAAATGTTCCATTTTCAATTCAAACACAGTTGAATTCAACCACAGTTGAATTCAGCCAAAAAACGAATTATAAACAAAAAAGTTGAATGTTCAGTCAACAGAGAACAAAAATCAACCAGATTGTTGAATATCAAAGACAAAAAGGCGAATCATTCACAAAATAGTTGAATTTTCAACCCGCAAATATGAATTTTTGACAAAAAAAATTATTACCCAAATGTTTGAATTTCCTACCAAAATAGTTAATTTTTCAGCAAAAAAGGACGTATTTTCAACAAAACAGTTGAATTTTTAAACGGATAGAATGATTTTCTATCAAAATTGTTGAATTTTGAACAAATTAATTGAATTTTCAAACAAATTAATTGAATTTTCAAACAAATTATAACATTTTTACAGAAAGAAACATGAATTCTCAACCAATAATAGTTGGATTTTCAACCAAAGAGATGAATTTTCAACTAAACAGATGAATGTTTAACTGGGGTAGTTGAATTTTCAGTTAAAAAAGTCAATTTTCAACCTTAAAAAATGAATATCTCACTCTGAAACTATATTTTTTCTCAATTCTGAAAGTGATTCTATAGATTTTCGAAAATTTTGGGCTATCAATCTCTATGGCTATTTGTTGTCACAGTTTGAATAGTGAAAATGAAAAAATAGTTGCAAGGACGATAAAATTGATTCATTATCGTGAAAAACATTCGTGACCTACATTTCGAGAGTAACTGAAAAAGGAATGATTTTTATAGTTACTTTTAATGAAAAAAATGTAACTAGTTACAAATTCGTTACTAACACTCATCTCGCGTAACTGTGCCGCCCGTTCTCGTACCAGCTTCACGGTTTTCCACGCTTGACTGCTTCTGTCTCCCCCCTGAGCGTCCCTTGATGCCCTATACTCAAGGTCTTCGCTCGGACAGTCAGTGCCGTATCATAAGTTGTTTACATCGCGACTCTCTGGGCATATATATATATACATGTATGTGTACCAGGTTTAGAGACTATATATGCGGTCCTGAAAGTTTACTCACTCATCGCTTGAAATCCGGTTAAAACTAGATTTAAATAGTGCCGACCAGACCCGAGGCCGGCACAGTTACGCGAGATGAGAGTACGTACAACAGTAACTTCGTCACCACTATCGTTACCAAAAAAAGTAACTAGTTACAGTAACTATTTAAAAGGAACTAGTTACTTCCCATCACTGTTGTCTACCTAAGGATTTTGATTGGTGCAGCGAATTCGCAGCGGGTCCGACATTTTTGGCGGGGTTAGTAGGTTCTTCAAATGTACCTTGGTCTTCTGAAAATAGCACTAACATGATGATGAGCGAAGAGGGAAGAGTCGATAAAAGTGCACGCAGAGTTACTAAAACCTAACTAGCTGGGTAAACCCTGCTAAGTAGGAGTTGCTTCTGAAAACAAAATACATCTCATCCGAGACAAGGAACTCCCGGAGAGCCACGTTACGAGCTCATTTAGACCGAAGAAGATCGGAGGGAAATCCGACTTTGCATGCTTATGTATTCAAAATAGCCAGCCTCAAAGGAGCAATCCACTTAGTGTTAGTGGCGGTATGAGAACGATATCGATTGCTCCTACGGACTTTATCAGAAATTACGTTTTTAAAGATTTTTCTTTCAAAATTGTTCATTGTTCAAAACATGCTCAGCAAGATGTGGGGACAACAAGGAGGGTATTACCCAACTTTTCTTTGACATTCCTGGATATTATTTAACATTCCTCGTGATCATTTTCAGGGAAAAAACTTGTTAGCTTAAGAGCATTCTTAATACTCAACGGATGGTCTATCCTTAATGTTCCTATCAATAAATGAGGACATGTATGAGGAAAACAATGAGGACATCCGTAAGAAAATTTCCCAACCCATTCTTAACCAAACAAAAATCAGTAACCAAGAACAGTTATTAATTGTTTACTCTAAATTGTCAATAGTTAATTGTTAATTGGTATTACCTAACCTTTCCTCAATATTCCTGAACATTACTTCCTATTTTTAGCAACCACATGTTAGGTAAGCACCATTCTTAATTCTTAACGAATGGTCCATTTTCCATGTTTCTATCAATAAATGGGGACATCCATGAAAAAAATAATGAGGAAATCCGTCGGAAAGTTTCCCTACATTTCCCAAACCATTCCTAACCAAACAACAATCGATAGCGAAGAACAATTGTTAATTATTAACTGTAAATTGTCAATTATTAAATGTTACTCGATATTACCTTACCTCTCCCCAACATTCTCGAAGATAACTTCTTATTTCTGCCAACCATTCTTGAGGAAAGAACACTTAGATCATTAACATCAACATTATCATCAACATTGAGGATTATTCTGAGGGAAATTCATATGTTAGCGAAGGACTATTCTTAATTCTTAACGAATGATCTATCCTTAATGTTCCTATCAATAAATGAGGACATCCATGTGGAAAACAATGAGGATCTGCGTCAGAAAATTTCACTACATTTCCCAAACCATTCTCAACCAAACAAAAATCAATAACCATTAACAATTGTTGATTGTTTACTCTAAATTGTCAGTTGTTAATTGTTTATTGACATTACCTAACCTGTCCTCAACATTCCCGAAGATTACTTTCTATTTTTAGCAACCACTCTTAAGGAAAGAACACTTGGATCATTAACACTAACATTATCATCAACACTAAGGATCATTCCTAAGGATACACCACATGTTAGCTAAGCACCATTGCTAATTCTTAACGAATGGTCTATCCTAAATGTTCCTATCAATAAATGGAGGCATCCATGAGAAAACAATGAGGACATCCGTTAGAAGATTTCCCTACAATTTCGAAACAATTCTTAACCAAAAAACAATCGATAGCCAAAAGTAATTTTCAATTATTTACTCTAAATTGTCAATTGCTAATTGTTAATTGATATTACCTAACCTTTCCCCAACATTTCCGAAGATTACTTCCTATTCTTGTCAACCACTCTTAAGGAAAGAACACTTGAATCATCAACACTAACATTATCATCAATAGTAAGGATCATTCCTTAGGATAAACGACATGTTAGCTAAGCCCCATTCTTAATTCTTAACGAATGGTCTATCCTCAATGTTCCTATCCATAAATGAGGATATCCGTAAAAAAATTCCCTTACATTTCCAAAACTATTTTTAACCAAAGAACGATCAATAACCAAGAAAATTGTTAACTGTTTACTCTAAATTGTCAATTGTTAATTGTTTATTGATATTACCTAACCTTTCCTCAACATTCCCGAAGATTCCTTCCTATTTCCACCAACCTCTCTCAAGGAAAAAACACTTGGATCATTAACACCAACATTATCATCAACACTATGGATCATTCTTAAAGAAAAATCACATGCTAGCTAAACACCATTCTTAATTCTTAACGAATGGTCTCTCCTCAATGTTCCCATCAATAAATGAGGACATTCATGAGAAAAACGACGAGGACATCCGTTAAGAAATTTCCCTACATTTCCGAAACAATGCTTAACCAAGAAACAATCGCTAGCCAAAAATAATTGGTCATTGTTAATTTTAAATTGTAAATTGTTAAATGTTACTTGTTAGGTATTACCTAACCTTTCCCCAACATTCCCGAAAATTACTTCTTATTTCTGCCAACCATTCTTAAGGAAAAAAAATTTAGATCATTAACATCAACATTATCAGCAACACTGAGGATGATTCTAAAGGAAATCCATACGTTACCTAAGGATCATTCTCAATTCTTAACGAATGGTCTATCCTTAATGTTCCTATCAATAAATGAGGACGTTCATGAGGAAAACAATGAGGACATCTATCAGAAAATTTCCCTACCTTTCCCAAACCATTCTCAACCAAACAGCAATCGACAGCGAAGAACAATTGTTAATTTTTGACTGTAAATTATCAATCGTTAATTGTTATTCGATATTGCCTAACCTTTTCTCAACATTCCTGAAGACTACTTCCTATTTCTACCAACCACATTTAAGAAAAATACACTTGCAAACTAAGAATCACTCTTAAAGAAAAACCACATTTTAACTAAGGACTGTTATTATTAATTCTCAACGAATGGTCTAACCTCAATGTTCCTATCAATAAATGAGGACATTCATGAGGAAAATGATGGGGACATCCGTTAGGAAACTTCCCTACATTACCCAAACAATTCTTAACCAAAAAACAATCGATAGCGAAGAACAATTGTTAATTGTTTACTCTAAATTGTCAATTGTTAATTTTTAATTGATATTACCTAACTTTTCCTCGAAATCCCCGAAGATTACTTCCTATTTCTGCCAACCATTCTCAAGGAAAAAACACTTGAATCATTAACATCAACATTATCATCAACACTGAGGATCAAACTAAAGGAAAAACCGCACCTTAGCTAAGGACCATTATTAATTCTAAACGAATGGTCTATCCTCAATGTTCCTATCAATAAATGAGGACAACCATGAAGAAAATGATGAGGACATCCGTTAGGAAATTCCCCTACAATTCTCAAACAATTCTTAACCAAAAAACAATCGACACCCAAGAACCATTGTTAATTGTTAACTATGAATTGTCAATTCTTCATTGTTATTTGATATTACCTAGTCTTCTTTCAACATTCTCGAAGATTACTTTCTATTTCTACCAACCATTCTTATGGAAAAAAAAACTTGTAAACTAAGGATTATTCTCTAACAAAAACCGCATGTTAGATACGGATCATTCTTAATTCTTAACAAATGGTCAATCCTCAATGTTTCTATCAATAAATGAAGACATACATGAGGAGAACAATAAGAACATTCGTTAGGCTTTTTGCAACAAAAGTGAAGGTAATAATTTTTTTTAAAGATATTATCGGGCTTCGAATATCAAAGTTTGTAATTTCATTACAATTAATGGTCTGAAATGGCCCCTAAACATTTTTTTTGTGAATAATTTTCACAGGATTCCTTCTGAAGTATAAAGAAAATATTCTCCAGAGCGTATAAATTAAAAATATTTACGCTTGGTATTTTGAAAAATTTTGAATTTCGAAATACACATTTTTTATAGTTTGAAGATTCATATGATGCTTTAAAATGTATTTTAACGAATTCATGATAAATTCATAAGAATTCAAAACAATTCAAGTTAAATTTTAAAGAATTCAAATGTATTGGGAAAGAATTCAAAAAATGGAAATGAATTTAGAAGAATTCAAGGTGATTCAAGAGACTAATGAAATCTATAAGCATTTCAGTGAATTAGACCAAATTTATAAAATCAAAAAATATCCGTTGAATTCAGTAAAATGGGAGTAAACAGAATTCAGGGCAAATTCAACAGAATTTAATGAAATTGAAAAAAATATATAAATCAATGAATTAAATAAAATGTGAGTAAATTTAGAAGAATTTAAGTGAAATGCAAAGAATTAATAAAATTCATAAAAACTCGAGGTGTATTTTTGAAAAATGCAAGTAAATTGAAAACAATAACAAAATATTAATGAAATTCATTGAATTCATGAAGTTCAAAGTAAAGTTACAAAAATTCAAGGAAATTCAAAAGAATTTGACCATATTTATACGAATTGAAGATAAATTTTGAAGAACTCAAAGTGAATCAAAATAAATTTACAGGAATTCAAAAGATCTAAAGAAAATTCAGAAATAGGTATAGACTTCAATTCAATAGATTCGATAAAATTCATACGAATCCGAGATGAGTTGAGAATAATTTATGGTGAATTTGAAATAATTCAAGTGCATGCTACAAAATTGTCTGAAATTAAGAAATTAAATTGAGAATAAATACAAATTTAAATTCTTCTTTAAAATCAAACATCCAACTTTCATTGAATTTTGTTTAATTTAATTTGATTTAATTTGGTCGTTCGATAATGGTTTTTTAATTTCCAAGAAATTCGTTGTTGAATATGTATCCAAATTTTGTCGTTAGATTCTTGGTTTTCTTTTTAATTTCCAAGAATTTCGTAATAGATTCTTTGAAGCCCAAAAAAATTCTATTAAATTCAGATAAATATGAGTGTATAGAAATCTGATGAAATTCACAACAATTCAAGGTGAATTAAAAAGTTTCCAGCGTGAATTAAAAAAATTAAAAAACCAAAAAAGATCCATTGAATTGAGTGAATCTCAAGGAAATTCCAAAAAATGCAGGGTTATCTCAAGAGAATTCGAGAAAATTCAGAATTTTCTGTTTTAATTTATTGAAAAAAGTAACTAAAGTAATCTTTTTATTTTAAAAAGTAACTTTACCTTTAAAAAGTGATTTGAACAAAACAAGTGATCTTTTTCAGGTTAATTATAGCTTTACAGCTCATAATACATGTTAATATACTATAGGATTCTAAATTTTCGTATTCTAATCCTGATAGTATTTTCAAAAATGTTTTTTTGTTTTATAAAATTAAGAGCTTATCTATCAATAAATATAAAATACTTTCAACGGATGTAAGAGTTTTTAACCTTAAATTTGTATTTTTTTAAAATCGAAAACTAATAAAATTCATTTTCGGACCTAAAACGGCCTAGCGGAACTTCTTAACATTGTTTTGAAAAGAAAATTAATTTTATAGCAGTATTTTATCACCGAAATGGAGAAATCTAGGGGGTACCGTTTGCAAAATTAAAAAATTAAATTTTTTTTGTGCGTCCTAATGTATCCTAAATCCCTATCAATAAATGAGGAATTTCACGAGAAAAACAATGAGAACATCTGTTAAAACATTTCCCAAAACATTCTTAGCCGAAAAACAAGTGAAAGTCAAGAACAATTGTCAATTGTTAATTGATATCGCCTAACTGTTCCTCAATATTCCCAAAGATTATCCAACATTTCTCCTAATAATTCTTAAGGAAGAAGCAACTGTGAACAAAGAATCATTTTTAATTTTTTGAAAATGGTCCCATCAATAAATAAAAACATGTCTTACATCACTTAGCATCTTCCAAACAATTATTAATTTTTCGAAAATGTCTGTACCCAATCTACAGAATATTTCCCGTCGGTAAATCCATTCATTTAATTTATTGGCCCATAAAGACAGTCCTTAACTAAAATTGTTACAACCCACAAAATCGTTTCTTCCATGTTTCAATAAAATAGTTCCCATTTTCCAATATTCAATCAACCAGAAGTTCCATTATAAATTCTCAATTAGGAACACCCTTCTAACCCAATTAAGTATAAATTAGGAAAACTGCAGTCTACCGATGTTCGTGAGTGGTGAAGTGATTTCAGCTCGTTGGCAGGATATGAACTTAATGAGGGATGGTTCAGAGAAACTCACTTTATTAAACACGTTATCAACTAAAGCCGTCCAGACAGATTTGTCTTTCAATTTCTAATGGATCAGACTTATAGGTTCTTGTTTTATTTATAATTTCCTAACCAGAGAAGTCTAGTTTCACGGTTGGTGCTCTAGTTTAAATCCTAAATGTCAGAAAACAACGACTGAGAAATGAAGGGAAATAGAGGTATTACGCAGATGATCCGATAAGATTGTTCCGAAGGAACATAAACCCTGACACGATCTGCAAAATTACACGATGCCTTAGCCAAGTTGTCAGACGGGTTATTAGTATTGATCCGTCATTCTGTTCTATTTCTTCCCGCAAGAGCTGCTCCAAATTCAACAAACTAGTTAAATTTCTATATTTGCCTTCCGACTTTATTTTAATTTTGATTTATATTTGTATTGACCAGAAGAGTCTAGAAGTATACAGCTGGGACAAAAAGTTCTGACACAGCTTTTTTTCTAAGTTTGCCGAATAACTTCAGTCTTTAGGACAGGTAAATGGGTTTTGAGATAGTCCTGATAACCAAGAATCTTTTACCTCGAGAAAAATCGAGTTTTAAATTAAAATTGAAGAGATCAATTAGTTTCAATTATCAAGAGATATAAATATTCTGACCTGATTTCGCTATAATTGTCACCTGGAACTGCTATTCCTTTTGTTGGTTTTGGGGACTTTGCTTCCTTAGAGGCAATGTCTCTTTTAATAAAATTATGTACACTGATATGCAAGTGCCAGTAATGAGTGAATAGAAAGGGAGGAAAAATATCAAGCTTATTTTTCAAGATGTTTCATGACCCAATATGCCAGCTTGCTCGCATCGTAAAAAGTGGGAGAACAACAACTAGGCAGTTCGATACAGGTCACTGCTTTTCTATTCTTGACCGTCTGTTGTTTGTTTTTCCAGAAGATGGGAATATTAACTAACCATCAAGAAATAAAAACATGAGATTTATCAATTCTCAAGAAGAAAACAGGTGTTCCAAGAGTTCAAAATTGCTAATCCAAAAATAAATACCTCTTTGGTGATTTGTCCCTTGCTTGCCATAGTCTGGGGCCCACCATTCTCCAAGAGAAGGCTCTTGGTGCTGCCTCCCGTTATTCTGACGCTGCTCCACCTCTGCCTCGGAATCTCGTTACTACTTTTTTCCCCTTTTTCTCCATCCCTCAAGCTTCCTCCTTTGACTTTCAAAGCCCCAAGGACCACCGGTGTAACAGGGACCTCGAGTTGCCCCAGGAGATGCTCCGACATCGCTCGAGGGGACTTGATGCACGTCATCGTCGTTGGGGCTAGCGTGTTGGCCGAGGAGACCGATTTGACCAGAAGATCCTTTCCTTCCCTACTCCAGCTGGCCAGCTTCTTCCGTAAGGTCAACGCTGTGGAGGTGCTCGGTTTTCCCTTAAAGAAATCGTCCTCCTGTTCTTCGGATACTATATCGCTCTCGAAACTGACTTTCGGCGAGAAGAAATTCCTCCTTGGACTCCTTTCGACCACATCGAGCTGCTGAGAAGACCCACTGGAGCAATGGTCCTTTAAAGAAGCAAAGGAGCCGTTTGTTCTCCGGGCTCCAAATTTTGCAAGCCTGCTTCTGCGCAGACTCGTTGCGGACTTCGTGCTCTTTATCAAAATGTCTCTTTCCTCAGAGAAGAAATCATTTTCTTGAAGACAATAGGAAGACAAGCTTATCCTATCGATGAAGACTGCTGAAGCTCCAGCCTCCTGTCTCGAAGAAGAGTCCTCACTTGTCTGCTGCCTCAAACTCCTCTTGTCATAGAGACTGTGATCCCTATCGTAGAAACTGTGATCTTTATCATAGGAGCAGCTGGACCAAGTCGTGTCGCTCTCAACGCAGACCCTCGGTGTCCCATTAGAAGACGAAGACTTCACCAACGGTCTCCACTTTGGCCTCTCAACTGACTCAGAGCAAGTTTCCCTAATCGAAAGTGTGGAAATAGTTTCCGTAGGCCGATATCGGCTTTTGGTTGATGAGTCATGGCTCTCTGAGGACTCAGGGTCATCATTCCTGAAGAAGTTCGTAAGTCCCGTACCTAGGGCATACTTGCTTGGCTCAGGACGAGCTGGTCCAACCAGGATCTGCTTCCTCCGGATGATCACTGGTGGTGGCAGATGACAGATCGTCTTCGGCGCTAGTTCCACCGACCTGAGGGCTATCTCTTCCTTCAAAGATCCCGGAGGCTGGGTCTTCGAAAGCTTCTCTTTAAAGAGCTGAATCTTGACGGCGTGTAAGATTTCACCGACGTGCGATAAAACAAGTAAAATTAGATTTCATCTCGGGCAGTCTCCAAAAAAGATTTGAATATCTGAAATATCGAACGGTTCTATCACTTGATTGAGCTCATCCTCCTTGGAAAAGACAAACCTGAAAGACTATATCACCACCTTCATGGAAAATTATGCGTGTTTGAACTAATTACTTTCGAGATCAATAGACACCTTGTACGTGGGCTTTGTGCTGAACAAGTGCGACTCAAAACGTTGGTATAAAAGGTACAAACAAATGAGTAATTAGAAATTAGAAATTATTAATTAGTGATTAACCATTAATGGATGGAACACGATAACAGTCTCAGGTAAAGTAACTTTCTCAACTCAGTCTCAATGACTTCCTAATGATCGTTCCTTCCGAAACGGCATTATGGAGTCTATAATTGTTTATTATTAACAATGAAGCAATGCCAGGACAATTCCGCAAGATGGACGCGAGGGGATTTCAAACTCAGAGTGACCTTTGGCACGAAATAATGTTTTCAATATAAAAATTCCGAAGTTTACAAAAGGGGGAAAACTCGCACTCTTGAGTCACTTGTAGGAAAACTTTTGGTGACGGTTTCGTTGATTTTCAGTCAGCTGGGTCAGACCTTTTATGGCAGTTTCGTAAATGTAGATTCCAGAAGAGTCTATTTGGAAGTCGCTTCCAGAAGCACTGCTTCTTGGAGATAAGATCTGTGTAACATCCCGAGCTCCTTTGAGCTTCACCTCGCGGCAGCAAAACCCAAACAAAACATCCGGACGGAGAAAAAGAGAGGGAAAAATCAATCCGCATGCCTCGACGTGGAACTCAATCGAGAATCTTTCAGCGTAACTTGCTCACCGCACTCCGAAGGCATCACGGAACCTTCGGCTGGGGGCACTGGACCACTTCTTCTCCATGATCTTCATATTTTGGCTTTCCGCCTCTAGTTGCTACAATTCATGATTTGAGTTAGGGTAACCGGAAGGAACTAGGTATCCTCGTTGACCTTATGAGGATTCACTGATCAGAAGTAGATTGGAGTACTGCTTATAATTCCCAAAAGATGATCACCTGATGGGGGGACCGACCCTAAAGAAGTCACTGGTGATGTGGTTGGTTTATTAAGGACTTTCTCCGAGAATATTCCTTAAGTCACTAACCCTCGTTTCTTATCACAAACGTTAACTATTAACCATTAGCACTATTTCTTTTAAACACTTCATTAGTCACCTCTTCAGTCTTTTTGCACTCATCCATGAGAACTCGACGGACTTTTCTCAGTTCGGATCTGAGATCAACACAGTTTCGGAATTTTGCGTCCTGGCACTAGTGACAGTTTCGTCGGTCCTCGCCGCGTCGCAGCACAATTCACCTGTGCTTATTGATTCGTGGGGTTGGCGAGCGGGAGAGCGAGAGAGGGGTTCTGGCGCAGGCGTCTGGAGAGCCGCTCGGCTTACGGTCATTCAGGCGCGAGGGAGCCGTCAGCCTGCACAGAGGCATGGTGGGACAGCCTGCAGAGCGAGATTGTTACCCGTTCAACGAGCATGTAATACTTTTCACCTGCCACCAATTAAGGCAAAAATATGGAAGAGTGGTGTCAGCTCTTGCGACAAGCGGCTTTTTTCGAGTGATACTAAGTAGTGTTGCGGTGACGAAAAACACTTCATTGTAGGATGAGCTTCTGTCAGTCTTTGCCAGACTACAAAGACTCCTTTTTTAGGGAGGTATTAGAATTGGGAGTATATACGTATTTTCAGACACGCTCGTACATTTTTATTAAATTCGGAAATTGTTTAAAGAAGACCCAAATTTATGAGTGGAATATCAGTTTCTCTAAACTGATGTTAAATTGTTTCTTGAGAAGGAATTAAATTTAGTTTTATTATTCAAAAAGTAGCTCTAAAGAATATTTTTCATTAGACTTGTTTAACAGTGGAGTTTATTATTATTTCATAATTAACAACTATATATCATTATTTTTTCTCACCTGTTCGACACGACACCTGGCCATTTCTTTATCCTCTTGTTCCTGTTCTTTGGTGAGGTCGTCGACCAAGTCATGAAGAAGTCTAACATCCTGGAGGCTGGAGGTTTCAACCCTATTAGCCCCTAGGCTCATCGAACCACGAGGTGCCAGTTCACGGGTTTCTTGTCCTACTTGTGTGTCCTCTTCTTCCTCCTCCTCCTCTTCGGTGTCTGTCGCTTCGTCCTTCCGATATTTACCTTTCCACCAGCCTTTTTGAAACCATCCCTGGTCATTTCCCGTCAACCTCAACCTGGCATCGCTCATTTAGAACATGCGCTCACCTTTTGGACTTGTCGATCCGTTTCGGCTCTTCTCACATTGCAGGACGACGCACTTTTTTGAGAAAACTTTCACTTTTTGTCAATTTTTAATCGATAGAGTTGTTCTAAAATTCATTTTCCAAAATGCAGTGTAAAATATACAATTTAGAATTTACAGTTTACAATTGAAAATTCACAGTTTACAATTTACGATTTGCAGTTCACAATTCACAATTTGCAATTTACAATGTACAATTTACAGTTCAGAGCCTACAGCTTACAATTCACAATTTACAATTTACAATTCATCATTATTCATATTCACATATTCAATCTATGCAGAAAATTTAATTTAGTATTTTGGAACCCTTTGGCAATTACAGTATCCAATTACAGTACAGTGGATTAAATTTTGCTATTACTCTCTCAAACTTGATGAAATTTCCTAAAAATGAGGATTTAATTACTATTAGGAACCAAATTTTTCAAAATTTCTAAGAATCAAAAAGAAAGGGTGTGTATGTCTGTGGGAGGGAGGAGGCTCAAATTTGGTTCGAAAGCATCAAACAGAACAGGAAATTTTCCTAAAAAGCGTGAAAATCTATTAAAATTTTTTTAAAATCAACATTAAGCAAAATAGGGCAAATTTGACTTCAAATCAGCAAACGGGATTGGAAATTTTCCGAAAATATGGAAACATTTATTACTAAATTTCCAAAGTCAAGATTAAGAAAATTACATTCAATTGGCTCAAAACCAACAAATGAGATTGGAAATTTTCCAAAAAAGTGGAAAAATCTACTTTTAAATTTCAAAGATCAAGATTAACAAAATTATCGCTAATTTGGCTCAAAACCAGCAAACGAGATCGGAAATTTTCTGAAAAAAAGGATAAGCCCATTTATAAATTTTTAAGAACAACATAACAAAAGTTTGGCGAATTTAGTGTAAAGGGAGCAAAAGGGATCGGAAATTTTCCAAAAAAGTGGAAAAATATATTTCGAATTCGTAAAATCAAGATTTCAAAAATAACAGTAAATATGGCTCAAAAAATCAGGAGGGGTCGGAAATTCGCAAAAAAAAATGGAAAAATTTATTTCTGAATTTGTATGATTAAGATTTAAAAAATTATAGTGAATTTGGCTCAAAAACAGCAAACAGGATCGGAACTTTTCTAAAAAGCGGGAAAATCTATTTCTCAATTTGTAAGATTAAGATTAAGAAAAATGGATCGGAAATTTTCCAAAAAAGTGAAAAAATCTACTTCTACATTTGTAAGATCAAGATTAACAAAATTATCGCAAATTTGGCTCAAAACCAGCAAACGGGATCGGAAATTTTCTAAAAAAAAACGGATAGGTCCATTTATAAATTTTCAAGGACAACATTAACAAAAGGTTTGTGAATTTAGCGCAAAAGAAGCAAAAGGGATCGGAAATTTTACAAAAAAGTGGAAAAATATATTTCGAATTCGAAAGATCAAGATTGAAAAAATTATAATAAATATAGCTCAAAAACAGCAAAAAAGATCGGAAATTTTCCAAAAAAAAAGGAAGAATTTTTTTCTAAATTTGTGAGATCAAGATTCAGAAAATTATAGTAACTTTGGCTCAAAAACAACAAACAGGATCGGAAACTCTTCTAAAAAGCGGGAAAATCTATTTCTAAATTTGTAAGATCAAGATTAAGAAAATTATAGTAAATTTTTCTCAAACCCAACAAACGGGATCAGAAATTTTCGAAAAAAGTGGAAAAATCTACTTCTAAATTTGTAAGATCAAGATTAACAAAATTATCGCAAATTTGGCTCAAAACCAGCAAACGTGATCGGAAATTTTCTAAAAAAACGGATAAGTCCATTTATAAATTTTGAAGGACAACATTAACAAAAGTTTGGCAAATTTAGCGCAAAAGGAGCAAAAGGGATCGGAAATTTTCCAAAAAAGTGGAAAAATATATTTCGAATTCGAAAGATCAAGATTTGATAAATTATAGCAAATATAGCTCAAAAACAGCAAAAGGGTTCGGAAATTTTCCAAAAAAATGGAAAAATTTATTTCTAAATTTGTAAGATCAAGGTGAAGGAAATTATAGTAAATTTAGCTCAAAAACAACTAACAGAATCGGCAACTTTTCTAAAAAGCGGGAAATCTATTTCTAAATTTTTAAGATCAAGATTAAGAAAATTATAGTAAATTTTGCTCAAAAAAAGCAAAGGATATTGGAAAATAGAGGGCTTTCATAAACCATGTGACCCATTTTCCGGCGATATTTGACCCCTCCCATTTAGCCTGTTTTTCCGACTTTTCCTGTAGTTTTTCGCCATTGTGTGGTACTAGGTTGACCCTCCTCCCCTTCCCGGAAAAATCTATTTTTAAATTTGTAAGACCAAAATTTAAAAAATTATATTGAATTTGGCAACCAACAAACGGAATCGAAAATTTTCCTAAAAAGCGGAAAACAATATTTTTTAATTTATAAGGTCAACAGTAAAAAGAATATGGCAAATTTGGCTCATAACCTATGACGGTGATCGGAAATTTTTCAAAATAGTGAAAAAATCTATTTCTGAATTTTTAATATCAAGAATAACAAAATTATGGTAATTCAGCTCAAGACGATCAAACGGGATTGGAAATTTTCCTAAAAAGCGGAAAACTGTATGTTTAAATTTATAAGGATAACATTCGAAAAATTATGGCAAATTTGAGTCAAAGCCAGCAAAAGGGATAGGAAATTTTCCGAGAAAGTGGAGAATTCTGTTTATGAATACTTAGAGAAAAAGAGGGGGTTGTTCACCCATACGTAGTACGTACCTACAAAGAACAGAATAAAATAAAGTAAAATAATAATATATGTATATATATAATATATAATATAATAATATATAATAATAATAACAACAAATAAAGAAAATATTGAAATTCACAAAAAAAATTTACTATGAAAAAAAAAATCCCAAATAAAGACTCCATTTCACCAGATTACTCCCTTAAGCTCTTAAGATTGTCTTTACCTCATCAAAAGTTTCTGGCAACTCCTGACCTGAATTTCTAAGTAATTCCAAAATCCTTGGCAATTAGAGAATGAACAACGACAATGCATTTCTGATCTCTCTGAGGAACTTGGGAAATATTTATAAAATCTGATAAGAAAAGTTTATATACTCTAGCTTTAATGTCTAAAAGGACGTCATTATTCTTGAGAAAGGACAAATACAGGTCGATAGACTCAAGTTTTCGATGGACATTTCTAACTTCAATATTGTTCAATATTTTTCCAAGAAGAAATAATAAATATAAAAAGGTTTTCCGACAAAAAATATTTCCGAGAAGCAATATGAATAGGTTGTTACCTATTATTACCTAGCTTTGCGCAATCATCGAATGTGGAACTCGCAAATTGCTTTTCCTTTATGGTCTAAAATTATGAAGTGCGCTAAAAAAATTTTTGTTTGGAATGAAAACTATTACATAAACAGGATTTATTCCGCCTGTATATTTCTATTACCGATATTTACCGACATTGAAAACAATTGAGGGTTATTGTCCGTGCTGAAAAATGGCTAATTTTAGCATCGACAGGAACCTAAGTTTGCTCCAGAAATTGGTAAATGTCAGGAACAGGAATCTCATCTATGAAAAGTTCATTCAAAGTTGTATAATTTTACAATCTGTTGTTTATTAAAAATTGTAGCAAGTACAATGTGCATTTCTATTTCATTATAATTGCAATGTCATGTAGAAGTTTGAAGGAAAAAAAATTATGTGTTCACTGTAGGGCAAAATAAAAATTCCTCAAGTCAGTGAAACGAGGACGCCAACCATTGATCATTTTCTTACTAACAACCTTCACTATTATCACCTGAGAAAGTAAATGTGCTTTTTAAGGAGCAAGTCATGTCTAAAAACAACATCTAATGCTCGAAGTCAACGTGAATTTTCAAATTGAAAATCAACTTTTATTTGCCTTACATTCACAACTCAAAAATAGACTTGGAGCCTACCCGCTTTTTCGGCTCATTAGAGACAAATGTACAATAAATGTGCAAAACTGGGGACCAACGTGTTTCAAAGCCAATTTAGACTAAAATTGTTTTCAGAAGATTTTTGTATTGGTATTAGGGTATTATGAGTATGTAACATTACATGTAGTAAATTATATAGATATGAATTTGCAAACGTTTCGGCCTCGGATAGGGGCCCTCTCCAGTGCCAGATGTCTACTTAATAAATTAGGAATTAATTTTATCTATGGTATGCACTCTTTGGTATACAATTTATAAAATTAAGAATGCATGCATCGACTTATGTATATGTCTTCGACGTGCGGTTTCCTTCTCTCCACCACTCCCTCTCTCATTATATGTTTTTCTCTTTCCGCTGTAGAAGCTCAAGTGAATTTGAGGCTGTTTATCAGTAATCCAACAAACACAATTTCCGCTGACACTTTGCACAGCACCAATCACACAATTGTTTAATTTGAAAAGAAGTTAAAATTAAGAGAGATGACAGGCACAAACGAGTGTGAGATTTAAAAAGCAATTTCTAAAATTAACCTCTTAAAATAAAAAGAAATTGCTTTTTAAATCTTACACTTGTTTGTGCCTTTCACCTCTCTTTTCTTGATTCCTCTCATGATACAAAAATTCAAAATCATCCCAATTAAAATCGTATCCAGTTGTAAGCCCATGTCTCGTAAGGACTGAGTAATATTTAGCACTTCTATGAAAATTATTTTCATGTTCATCTTTTCTTGTTCTAAGTGATCTCTTTGTTTGTCCTATGTAAACAGCTTCACTTTGTCAACATTTAAATTTTTAAATTATGAATCTATTGTATTCTTGTACATTGCTGTTGTTACTAACAATGTTATGAGCAAATTTTTCTCGTCTCATGCATTTGAAAACAAAAATTCCGTTTTTCTTGTCGAATTTACTGCCAATTACATGAGAAGAGATCAATTTGTTCATGACATTGTTAAATTCTTTATTAAGAGTTGATTACATTAAGAGAACGAAGTTTAAATGTTGAAAATAGACAAATAATATGTTTGTTTGTTAAAAAATTGAAAATCAGATATTCACATCTGATAACATTGAAAAACCCAAGTTTGTACGTCAAAAAAACGAAAAAAGTCACAGCGGTTTCGAGCGCCGCCGATGCATCGCAATAATCTTTATTCAATTTCTCGAAAACAATAAAAAAAAGACATTTTGTGCTTCAAGGTTCCATAAAAAATCCTAATGTTTATTTTAAATCCTTATAATTTTCTGCGTCGATTAGAAAGAAAAAATGATGGACACTCTGTTCGTTTTTAAAATAGTATTTTGGCGATAAAATTACTTACTTTCATCGAGAACTTGCAATTGATCATGAGAATGTGTTTTTCGATATTATTTATTGAGGTTGAAAAACACATTATATAAATAAATACACATTCTGTATGTTATGGACAATATAAAATTTTTTTATCCTCCGCAATTCACGTTTCCAATGATGTCTATTAATATGGAAATTTATCATTCAACATTTTTTTATAATAGTATAAACAAATTCCCGGTGTAGATTTTCAAAAGCAGGAAGAAATAATTTTTCCTTCTAATTATTGTTAAATGGTGTTACCCGTGAAGCTTAATGATGAAAATTCGTCATTTGATATTATTTGTTAAATTTATAAACAAACAAAACAGGAGGAGAGATTGAGAAGGCGATCCAGGACATGAACGTCATAAGAGGACCTCATTTTGCAGTTTGATAACAATTTGAATTTTTCAGATAAAAGAATAATTTTTTTTATTATGAAAGAGCAAATAAAAAACTAACGATTGGTGAAAAAAACTAAAAATCGATTTTTCGGGCGTTAGGTCCCTGTCTTCGCGGACGGTCGCAACTAAACATCACTGGTAATATAATTTAAAAGAAAAAAATATGAAAAAGCAATTTCTCTCTGCCTGTAAATATCCATAGTATTTACTTTTTATATCATTTATTTATATTGTGTATATAATTTTTCTAAAAAAGTAACAAATAGTATCATTATATAGTATCACTTCGTCCATAAATGCAAATCATTTTATCGCCATAATATTACCTCAAAAACGAACAATCCATAATGTTCACCAATTGATATTAGATTTTTTTCTGACAAAAAACATTACTCATCAACATTTTTTCGCTTCCACACACACACACACACACACACACACACACACAAACCTCCCCCTCAAATCCAAGGAAAACTGAGCGTAGGAAAGTCTTTTTTACAAAAAGATATTGAAAAAGGAGAAAATCGACATTCCTTCGCTATTTCCATAAACATGAAATTTTAAACAACAATTCAAAAATCGCTTTCACATATCAATTTTAAATTAATTCGCGAATATCTCTGAAAAACGAAATCTGAAATCGGTTAAGAAATGCGTTCTCAAAGTCATTTTCCCTCTGTGCTGGTCGTTGCGCGTGGATAGTGAGGCTGCGTGGCCACACTGAAAATAATTGTCTCCGAAAGTTACAGAGTGTTCATGAATTTTTTTAATGAATCGGCTCAAAAAATTATAGGGATTCAACATATTATCCATAGAAGAATAAGAAGTATCCTTTTCAGTGAAAACTTTATTAAATTAAACATTTTTGGGATTTTTTCAAGCCCGCCTAAGAAATTTTTTCTGTTTTCGAATGCATTACAAAGGCCTATGAATTATACGGTGTACCTGCAAAAATCATGAAAATGCGATCGGCGGTTTGGCAGATATGGGCTTTTCAAAAAAGTCGGGTTTCAAAGTTTAAAATCCTGTAACTCCTGGAATTTCGAAAATTTTGGAAAACCATTCCAAACATAAGCTTTACTCATTCAACACTGAAGTTTCGCTAAGTTTCATCAATATCGCTAGAACCCCTACAACTCTGATATTCTGAAATTAGATTGACTCAACTTTAAGTTGTCAAATTCTATTTTTCTGTTTATTATTTCTAGCTTCTAGTATTCTTTCAAATGCAAGTTTTCTTACAGAAGGCCTCTCATCTTTAGATCTCTTATCTCTATTTGAATTCAAGAAAGAGTGTAAGCTTTCATTACAGAGGTAGCAAGAATCATAACTTTTTCAGACGGTTTCGGCAAAGAGACGCAGTACCTTGCAATTTCATACCCAGCATAAAAAAATATTTTAGGTTTAAATACTTCATTAGATTGACGATTTCTAATAAAATTGTTGTTTCAAGAAATGAAGCGAATTCAGTCTATTTACATTATTTTATTCAATTTTTTGTTGATTTGTTATAATGAAATTGTTCTTCTGAGTAAGATATTTTCAGCGTATAAATATCTAATCAAGTTTTCATATTACACAATAAACATGCAGGACATTTTTCAAAAATTTTTTTTTCTTGATTTTTTTTACTCTGAAGTACGGGGATATCTCAGAATGTACAATTGTTGCCATTGAAACTTGTTGGAGCTAATGGAGAGAAATAATCACGCATGATAATAAAGGTCGAATAAAAAATACTATGTGTGAAGATAAATATGAAAACTGTATATCAGAACGAGTTACATAAAAGAGAACTGTATTAAATTCGAATATACTTCCGAAAAGGTCACCCAAGAATATTGACTTGACACTTATCTCAAAGCCCCTGGGAATCGGGTGTGAACTGGACTTATAGGATTCAGGCCAAATGACGAAGCCATTTTGTTTGACTTCTTTTATAAATAATCTAAAGAGTATAGAGACCCCCGTTACTGGCCGCTTTTTTCGAAGAAATCTATTTTTTATGTAAGAATTAAAAGAAAAATCAAAAAATGCGCTTCGATGAGATCGTTGTATTAAAGTGTTCTACCATTCAGCGAAGCAGGGAGCAGGTAAGGCAGTTTTCGAGCTAGCATTTTCCTTTGGGCGACCCTAGCGAGAAAAAAGAAAACCACCATCCATCATGACTCAAGTCTGCGGGTAATGGAACGTCCACTATGACCAACATAGATGCAATGAGGGGCGAACACACCGTATACGAAAAATAGGGGCCTCTACCTAAATGAGTGGGTGAATTCCCAGAAGGTTGAGTGGGGGGAGGTGGTTGAGGTGGTTAATATCATGTAGTGCAGATTTCAAGTACAATAAAACTGTAAACAATATAATATCATAAGTAAATGTAAAGAAAAACGATTTATCATAAGCAATTTGCCCCCCGATTTCATGCATGTAATATTCACGTCTAAACAGTGTAACTGTAAAATTTTTGGCAATATGCTATAAGTTCGAAAATTTCTACGATTCGACGATATTTCGAGAATAACTTATAAAATGAAATAATTTTATAATGCAAATTCAACTAAAACAACTAAGAATTAAAGGAGTGAGGCCAGAGACTTGTCACGATTTCTCAAAGGTAGCCAATAAAAAAGCTAATAAAACTGTTTTTTCTCTGATGTCACTCCATTATATCCTAAAATAAAAAATGAAAATCTAGGAGTTTCTGTATTTATTTTCCCAATAAGATACTATACACAGAACTCCAACGCAGCAAGTAAAACAAATAAACTCACGACAACGGGAGAGATTAGGATTTTTTTAAACGCAAATTCAACTAAAACAACTAAGAATTAAAAGAAAAGAGCAAACTTCTCTAGAACATTATGATGAAAAACTGCAAGTAAATTAGAACTAATTGTTTATACAATTCATGAGTATGAGAAATAAAATTTATCATTCTCACAAATCACTAGTTTTAATAATTTAAGCAGTAAAGAGAGAAGAAGCCGAAATTTATCAAAAAACAATTTTCATTTTTTCAAAGGAATGGAAAACGTATAAAATTCAATAGAAGGCAAACCTAGATTATGATTCTGTCAGAAAAAAGCTGACTTTTTGGGGGAAAAAATTATTTGAACCATTGGAATTGGTTTATACAATAGAAAATTACTGAAAATTGTTTATACATAATCCACTAGACTAACAATAATAATTTATGGAAAAAACGAAAGTAACATACTCAAAATTGTAGATAACGTTCAAAATTTCGAAATTACAAAACGATGGAATTTTATATCTCCTACGAGTTAATTAAATAACAATGTTGAAAGCTCGGTTGAAAGTAAACGAAGGTGAATTCCATGTCATTCTATCACAATATATTTCATCAATTAAGAATATAAGGCTGTAACTTGGCAGAATATTTTCTTCGGTAGTGACAAATAACACCTCCATTTTTTTTTAATTAGAAAAATTGGTAGAGACATAGAACATTGGAATTATGGGTAACTTTATTTTCTGAAAATTCACTATCTATGGTTCTATTTCACAGATGTAAAGTTTCAAAAGCGGAAATTGTATTAAACTATTCTTTTAAATGAAACGAAAATTCAGCACTAAGCATTTAAACCTAAAAATTATTCAATTTTACTTCTTAAAAGTATACCATTGTCAAATTTAGAGCGTTTAAAATTGCAAGATTCTGAATTTGAAGTGCTGAAAAATTGTGCAAAATCAAATTTATAGATTTCAACGTTCTACAATAAAAAATTCAAAGCTTTTAAAACGTAAAAAAGGGATTTTTAATTTTCTGAAAATGGACAGTTTCATATACAAAACTGAAATATTTCGCATTTGCGGCACAATATAAAAATTGGAAAAATCGGAATGAAACCTTAATTATTAATTTAATATTGAGAAATTAAAAAACAGCATTAAAAAATCAATGCTTCTCAAATAATTTTTTTTAAAAGAGATTGGATTGTACGATTTAAATTTTGATTCACAGCAATATAATTTTATATTTATATATGATTAATGGGCAGTGCAACGTTTTCCGTGCAGTGTAGCGCGCGTATAATATTGATATTTTAAAGAAAAAGTTTAAATATAAAAATATGTGTTTGGATGAAAGTTGCAACATTTTTGTTTTAAAACGAAGAACATGGAGGACTTTAACACCGCAGCTAATTAAAATAAAAATTATTAATCACGAGAAATATTACATTTTTTCTATTTACACCAAATTCATCACCCAATACCCTTTACCGGCAAGAATCGGGCCTCCATGTGCTTTTAAATAAGAATCGATAAATATTTGTATAAAGTGGATAAATCTATTAATCTCAGCTTACGTTGTATATAGATTGTAGATTGTAGGTAGTACCACAGTTGTCAAACTGAACTTCGAAGATTTATATGATTACTCGATAAGTTGACGTATAGGCTGCAGTTCTGGAACGTATGAATTGGTGATGCCGATGGTCCCTATTTATACCATGCTGCAACGTAACGCACTCTAGTCGCAGGCGCTTGAGTGGGGATGAGCATAGCTGAAGCTTAACCTTGGACCATGAGAGGGAGTGAGGCCAGAGACTTGTCACGATTTCTCAAAGGTAGCCAATAAAAAAGCTAATAAAACTGTTTTTTCTCTGATGTCACTCCATTATATCCTAAAATAAAAAATGAAAATCTAGGAGTTTCTGTATTTATTTTCCCAATAAGATACTATACACAGAACTCCAACGCAGCAAGTAAAACAAATAAACTCACGACAACGGGAGAGATTAGGATTTTTTTAAACGCAAATTCATAATTTTTTTATATTTTAGAAACTTTGTATGTTGATGTATTTTGATTCTCTGATGACGAATATGGTCATGAAAATATCCGCAAATTTCCTTGTGAAAAAACTACATTTTTTCAAGTTTTCACCTTGAAAATAACATTTGCGGATATTTTCATTGATATATTTTTAAAAAGGCAGGAATGAGTATAAACACACCCCTACCCCTTTTCAAGTACTATCCGAATCTAAATTAGTAAATTCGACTAATTCAATCAGAGAAAAGCACTAAAGCTAGAAACGCTACTCGTCATAAAATTTACCATTTTCACATCGACTTAATTGCTGTAATCCAAACTTTATATATGAATATTATATGTAAATTCATACATCCTATCTTGTACAAAAAAAGCCTAAGAGGCTTTTCTGTGCATTTCAGTTTCTGAAGTACAGTGGTTTTTGAAACGATCTCTATTTTCACGATTTTCATGATTTATTAAAAGAATACTGCTTTCATATAAAAGTATTCAGTAAAGAAATTGTGCATTTTGTAACAATACAACTTTTCTTGTATACAACACTTTTCTTGTGAAATCATTAATTTTCGATAGAATTGACCAAAAATGAAAATCACGCTGATTTTTAATGACTTTTGTCGAAAAACGAACTATACCTTGAAAAGTATGCATTCCAAAGAAAAATATTTTCGACGAAAAATGTAGATCTCCATAAATTACACATTTTTTCTAATGAACATTTTTCCATGAAGTCAATAGTTTAAGACTGACACTCGTTTCCACGATAAAAAAAAAGGTCCTTGTAGTTCTTCAAATTCATCAAGAAAGGTGTTGATTTTTCATAATGCACTTTCATAACGGACTTCAAGATCTTGAGGAACCACTATTCGGTTCATGACGTCTTTTTCTACAATCAATAGATTTCGAAAGTAAAATCAATTATGATTTTTCAAAAATTTTGACACTCGGTTTTTTGTACTTTTTCATGAAGAAAGTTCAGCAAACAATTCTAGATAATAAAGAACAAGAATTTTTGTTATGAACCAACATGTCGAACTTATGGGTTCACGTGAGGATTAAATGTTACATTTTTGGCATCAATGCTGGAAAAATTTTCAGTTTAAAACTTCATTTTCACCATATACCCAACATGACGTGTCTGTAATTGAAATTTTCATTTCATTAAATTACGAAACCTGAAACCAAAAATTTTTATCGCACACAGATCCAAAAGTGTCACCAAAATACTTTGTGTCCAAAACGCCGTGTGGGCGATTTTCCTGTATAGATTTGATGCACCCCCATACATTCATTACATTGTCAAATGTTACTCATAACGCAAAATACGTTTGACTCCTCGTCCATTTTAAAATTCTTTAAATAACTTTCAAATTAATGCACACGTATTCCATCTATTCAGATGAAATGAAAAATTCTTGTTTATTATTATCTGCAATTGCTTTCTGAAACTTCTTCAAGAAAAAAATATAAAAAATAACAAAAGTAAAAACAATTTTTAAAGCAGAATTGATTTTTCTTCGAAAGCTATTGACTGTAGAGAAAAATGTTGAACACAAAATAGTTATGGTTTCTTAAAATATTCAAGCCTGTCATAGTAGTGCATTATGAAAAGTGACCACCTTTCTTGATAAATTATAAAAACCACCGGAACCTTTTTTACAGCGTAAAAACGAGTGTCAGTCAAACTATTGACAACGTGAAAAAATGTTTATCAAAAAAACGTGTAATTTATGGAAATCAACATGTTTTGTCAGCAATATTTTTCTTTGCGTATATACTTATATAACGGGTCGAGCAGTCTCATGAGTCCCCCACTAGTCCCGTAAAAAAGGAATAGTGGGGAACGAAGAGCCACGAAATGGAGAGGGTAGCAGTCGCTGAAAACGAGCGGCAGTTACGAACGATCCCGCTCAAGGGTAAGATTGTAGCGGAGGCATCGGGGAGCAAAGTCGAAGTCCTACTTCGTCCTCTGGTTCCACACACACCTTCGCAAGCGAGAACTTTTGTCTTGGGATTAGGATTACCTAATCCCAATCTGAAAGCCTCGAGAAAGAACACTTTTAGGGCAGACTCGTGTATTGACGCCAACTCTAGCCTCATAAAGTAAATTCTTTCAGTTTTGTTCTTACTACCTGACAAGTAGTTTTCTAAGGCCTCTTCGACGAGCGATTGCGATTCTCTTGCAGAGAAAAAAGGATAAATTTGTTGTGCTTCGAAATATTGTTGCCTGATTGCATATTTTGCTATAAATTCGTGATTTGTGTCTATTCAGTGTATTATTTGACGTTGGATCTGTTTATGAGCAGATAGGGGATATCTATGTCCTATCTGGTTACGAAAACTTTCAACGCGAAATTAAA
>JAUMHM010000001.1:18609101-18633504 GCA_032362435.1 Melikaiella ostensackeni | reverse complement strand
AACTTTTTGAATTTTTATCCAAAATGGCTGGCTAACGAACTTGACCTTCAGTTTTCGACACTAAAAGAGTGTACCAAGGGCCAATCCAATAGATTAATTCTTTCAGAAATTATCGTGTTCACAGCCAGGCATACATACCGTCATACATACATACAGACATACTTTGCATATATACATACAGGCATACATACAGACACACTTTACATATTTTGCAGTATTTCTATGATTTTTAATATTCATCGTCCATTTTCTCAAAAAACTATCAATCGTAGAGTACAAAATCTCCAACATAAAATCGACTTCTTGGAAAACAATCGAGATATCGATTTGGAAATTTTGAATTCGTTTTTCTCGCGAAAAATCCTATTAGAATCCGCATCAAAACTTGTCGCCACGGATATCGAATTTTTGCTCGTTTAGTAACACTCCTCAACCTTTCTAGTGTTCCTTGGTAAGATGGATTCTAAAAAAGTTGTGGAAGGGGTATAGTGAATTCAGTCACAATTCTCATTCCTTCCAGGATCCCGCCTCACATGAATTTCCTGACATAAAATTATTTTTAAGAAACTGATTTAAAAAATTGCCGGTACCGGTGATTTTTTTTACTTTTATCGATAATTTTTTTACCGATACCGGTTTTGTATAAACAACCGATCATTAATTGTAAATTGTATATTGTACAATGTAAATTGTACACTGTACATTATATATTGTACATTGTATATTGTACACTGTATATTTTACATTGCATATTGTACATTTCACATTGCATATTTCACATTGTATACTGTATATTGTAAAATTAATTGAAAAACATAAAAAATTTGAAAACAACAAATTGTAGACACTAACCTCACAGTAGAAGAACTTTGTAGAACAATGCTCCGAGGCAAAGCCAATATGTATAATGAGGGGGTAGTTGTGTAATATTTACGCGTTCCCTGTTATAATTACGTCAATATCAATTCAACAAATGAGGTAAAGGTCTCGGTTCGTAACCTTTAAGATGCTGGAAAGAATAAAATTCTATTCGAATGTCTCAAGCAATATTTGGATGCAATAAACTTTCTTCTCACGTAAAGAATGATCCATTTTCAATCGAAAATGTCATTGAAAGCAAGTTTGAGGATGCATTAATCAAATAATTAGGAATTTGAACGAACATACCCAATGTGCCGGTTCGTAACCTCCGAAAGTCCTCTTTGAGCCAGTTCGTAACACAATGATGAGCCTGTTCGTAACCGGCTTACCAATGCAAGTGAATTCGGTATTATAAACTATATTCAATTAATTTCACAATTTTTAAGCTCTTGTATGAAAGAGTTAATTTTTTGAGACTCGTCAAAGTTGACACTAACTGACGTCAACAGCAAATTACGCCAAGTGCGTCAATTCGTATACTAACCACACAATCGATTCGAGAACTGTCAATTTCTAAATGAAGCATTCATTCTCTGTTTTTGATCAAAGGTAAAAGTTAATATAGACATTTGAAGAATATGAATTAGAGTAAATATCTGCCTCAGTGTTTTAACGATATGTGTCATATTTTAATTTTTATAAAAGTTTTCGCCAGAAGGGTTACAGATGCGTCACTGTTGATATTTCGTGCCTGTTCGTAACCGAATCAGAAATTATTATATTTCAACATGGAAAGCTACTTACTCAAATGATTGTACTCGAAACAAGACGAACCTTATCGCTGTCTACTGGATGTCAACTTTCGTGGAGTCATTCCAGTGCTAGTCTTATAGTCAGCTGGTCTGAAAGTAAGCTGTGCCAAGGTGGAAGGCAGAGCGCGACGTTTTTATTTTTTTCGAATTGATAAACGCGAAATAATTCCCATCATCTCATATCAGTTTTGTACATTTTTATTTTTACTTTGAAAAGAAATTCACATCAGCCAACAGTTTCTATTGTAGTATATAAAAAGTCAATTTATACGCTTGCTGCGTTACGAACTGGTCGGGAGTTATGAACCGGGGCCTTTACCTTATTCATACTTTGTACACCGACAGCTTTATTGGATCCGCCATTTTTAATTTGTAACTTTTGACTTCAAAGACGTAATGAGCGACCTAAAAAACCTTCGTGTACCAAGTTTTAGGCAAATCTGTAAAAAATGTTTTTTGAATACACAATCTATCATTAATTGTAAATTGTATATTGTACAATGTAAATTGTACACTGTACGTTATACATTGTACATTAGATAGTGTATACTGTATATATTACATTGCATATTGTACATTTTACATTGCGTATTTTACATTGTATACTGTATATTGTGCAATTAATTGAAAAACATGAAAAATTTACAAACAACAAATTGTACACACTAACTTCACAGTAGGAGAACTTTGTGGAACAATGCTCCGAGGCAAATCCAATATGTATAATGAGAGGGTAGTTGTGCAATATTTACGCAACCCCTATTATAATCACGTCAATATCAATTCAACAAATATTCGTACTTTGTACAACGACAGCTTTATTGGATTCGCCATTTTGAATTCGTAACTTTTGACATCAAAGACGAAATTAGCGACCTCAAAAACCTCCTTGTACCAAGTTTTAGGCACATTTGTAACAATTTCGAAATTCTTACCGCCATATTAGAACCGCCATTTCGAATTTGTAACTTTTTACGTCAAAATCAAAATTAACATCCTTATAAACCTTCTTGTACCAACTTTTAGACAAATCTGTAAAAAAAATTTTTGTATACACAACCTGAGGTAAACGCACCAGTTTGTGAACGCTTGTTCATATTTTCATCCATTGATGTAGCAAATGATAAAAAAACCTCAAGATGATCATTATAAACATTATCCTAAAAAAATAAGCATCAAAATTGATATGAATTGTCGGTATAAACTTTGAATATTTTAAAAATTAACCGCTGTTTTCGATGTGATTGTCACCGTCAGTGTAGTGGTAGCAATGAAATCGTCTCCATCTTACTAGAAACTGTTTTGACAGTTGAATTACGTTTATCCATGAGAAACGCACAAAAGTCAAGGTTAGTTAGAAAAAAAAACGTCTCAATGAGCCAAGGATGTTTATATTTTATTTTACCGTCTCTCATCTCTGTTTTCAAGTTTACTTAGCAACTCATCAGTTAATTAACGATTCTTCGATTGTTAAAAATGTTTTTTCTAGATTATAACCTCAAAAAGTCGATGAAAGTAGACTCAACCTATTAGTTATCGTGTGGCTATTTTTTTGCTGCATAAAAACATTAATATCTTAATTATCTCGCATTATTTTAGCATTATAATCAATTTCGAATGATTTTGAACTTTTCGTTTTTTGGTACTGTAAAAAATTCATGAAAAAATAATCGACATTTCTGTAAGGCTAGTAAAATTTATCATAGTCGCAATAGAAGTTACAATAATAGTTAATTGTTCATTGAAATGGAGTTTTTATTCGGTATTCGTAGAAAACAATGGTCAAAATACGAAAAACTAGTCACTTTTTATAAAAATCTTGCACCTTTTAATACAGAAAAATTTTTTATACTCATAAACTTTATTATAAGAACTTAACTTATGAAAAAATGACAAAATTATGAATAATAAAGTGATTGTTTCCATCAAAATATCATGCAAGTTGATATGAATCGTGGTTCACAAAGTAATTCGAAATGAAATTGAGTGTTCACAAACTTATGCAACCATCCTTCACAAACTGATGCAGCGACACAGCTTGCGAAAAAAATTCATATTAAATAATAAAAGCCTTCAAAGAAGCATATAAAAGTATTTTTTACAACTACAATGAACACGTGTCACACCAAAATTCATTTTACATCTCAAACACGCATTAAATTTATTTTATTCCCGTTCAATCGTTTATGATTATCTTACACGTTCACAAACTGGTATGTTTACCTTATCATTAATTGTAAATTGTATATTGTACAATGTAAATTTTACATTGTAGATTATATATTGTACATTGGATAGTGTACACTGTATATTTTATACTGTATATTTTATACTGCATATTGTATATTGTACAATTAATTAAAAGACATAAAAATTTAAAAAACAACAAATTGTACACACTAATTTCACAGTAGCCGAACTTTGTTTGTGGAATAATGCTCCGAGGTAGATAGGTAGGTATAATGAGAGGGTACTTGTGCAATATTTAGCATACCCTGCTATAATTACGTCAATATCAATTCAACAAATGTTCTTACTTTGTACACCGGCAGCTTTATACAACTTTATCGATTAACAGCGTTGGGCCATAGAACACATAATCTGGTACGTACACTCATACCTCCCCCCTCCACCACACTTCTTATCGAATAAGTTTTACTGGCTTTGTAACTTTGCCAAGCTTTACAACAAACAACATTCAATGAAAAAACAGGTGAAACTTTTATAACTCTTTGCAAAAAAAACCTTCCAGGCAAGTTTTGTAGATAAAAAGAATTTTTCGTTTCACCATTCTCTTCACTTTTTGTATTTCGTCAAATCTTTCCCACTCAATTGTACGTTGTACAATTCTTGATAAAATTGTAATTTTACAACTTTTGATAAAATTGTATGATTCACTCTTTTCACTTAATTGTGGATTGTAAAGGTTTTTTCCAATTTCTATATTGTACAAATAAAAACAAATTGTAACACGTCAATTTTACCTTCAATAAGCGGTACACAAACTATTGTTCGAACTAATGCCTACGAAATTTGAAACTTCCTCAAGCGTCGCCCCCTGGCGGGAAATTTGAATTATATTTATACAGAACACGTTTTAGCTTCTATTTTTGAAATTTCTTTGCTTGGTACTCCCGGTGTAAATTTTTTATTGGTAGGAAATTAATCAAGGGTGGCGGAAGTAGCCCGTTATTCACCACGTGACACGGCAATTCCTCTTGAGAGAACGCGGACGGAGAGTCACGAACCGAGCTATTTGAAAGGACGGGGGACACTGCGACATTGGCTGAAACGCCTCTGACGGCGATTTAAGGCACCTAGTTTCCCTCTCTTTACTCCCGCCCTATCGAAGCTACCCTCAATTTAAATTGGAACTCATTTGAATTCTATCTAAGAAAGTTAAATCACGAACATAATATGAAAAATTGCGCAGAGTTTAATGTATTCTTTCACATTGTTTGATAGATTGTAGACACAGTAAATCCCGCATAATCAAACTATTACATAGCACAGAGAGACAGAAGCCCGGAAAAACTGGACAAAAGTCAAAAAATCATTCAATTTGTACAAAACTCATTACCCACGGTTTTTTCAAGTCACAAATTCTAATTTTTGTGTCAAAAAGTAGGAATATAAAATACCAGAACCAATATGGTGATCAAAATTTATAAAAATCATCCGATTTGTATAAAACTCATTTTATAGGGGTTTTCAGCCACAGATTATAAATTTTGTTTCAAAGAGTTGAAAATTCAAAATGGCCGAACCACTATGGCGACCAAAATTTATAAAGAAATTTAGAAAGAATCATCCGGTTCGTTTAAAACTCATTATCCAGGGGTTTTCCGAGTCACAGACTCCAAAATTTGGGTAAAAAAGTTGAATTTAGAAATGTCACATCCAATATGGTGAGCAAAATTTACAAAAAATTATCCAATTTCTACAAAACTTATTTTCTAGGGGTTTTTAGAGTCACATATTACAAATTTAGTATCAAAGAGTTAAAATTCGAATTGGCCAAACCGATATCGCGACCAAAATTTATAAAAAAAATTTATAGAAAAAATTTATAAAAAATCATCCGAAAATTTATTTAAAAAATTCAGAAAGAATCATCCGGTTCGTTTAAAACTCATTATCCACGGGTTTTCCGAGTCACAGACTCCAAAATTTGGGTAAAAAAGTTGAAATTCAAAATGTCACATACAATATGGTAAGCAAAATTTACAAAACATTATCCAATTTCTATGAAACCGATTTTTAGAGTCACAGATTACCAATTTTGTATCGAAGAGTTAAAATTCAAAATGGCCGAATAAATATGGCGACTAAATGTATAAAGAATCATCCGATTTTTTGAAACTCATTATTCAGAGGTTTTTCGAGTGACACATTCCAAAGTTTGAGTCAAAAAGTTGAAATTCTAAATGTCACATCCAATATGGCGATTAAAATATATAAAAAATCATCCGATTTGTGTAAAACTCATTTTATAGGGGTTTTCAGGGCCAGAGATTACAATTTTTGTATCAAAGAGTTGAAATTCAAAATGGCCGAACCAATATGACAAGCAAAATTTATAAAAAAAATTTATGAAGAATTATCCGATTTGTTCAAAACTCATTATCAAGGGGTTTTTGCGAGTCACAGACTCCAAAATTTGAGTCAAAAAGTTAAAATTCAAAATGCCACATCCAATAGAATGAGCAAACTTTATAAAAAATTGTCCGATTTGTGTAAAACTCATTTTCTAGTGATTTTTAGAGTCACAGATCACTAATTTTGTATCGAAGAGTTGAAATTCAAAATGACCGAACAAATATGGCGACTAAATGTATAAAGAATCATTCGATTTTTTTGAAACTCCTTATTCAGAGGTTTTCCGAGTCACAGGCTCCAAAGTTTGGGTCAAAGAGTCAAAATTCAAAATGTCACATCCAATATGGTACGCAAAATTTATGAAGAATCATACGATTCGAATTTCAGGGCCAGAGATAACAATTTTTATATCAAAGAGTTTAAATTCAAAATGGTCGAACCAATATGACAAGCAAAATTTTTTAAAAAATTTATAAAGTTCCATCCGATTTGTTTGAGACTCATTTATCCAGGGGTTTTTCTAGTCACAGACTTCAAAATTTGGGTCAAGAAGTTGAAATTCAGAATGTCACATCCAATATGGTGAGCTAAATTTATAAAAAATTATCCAATTTCTATGAAACTCACTTTCTAGGGGTTTTTAGAGACACATATTACAAATTTAGTAACAAAGAGTCAAAATTAAAAATGGCGCAACCAATATGTCGACAAAAATTTATTTAAAAATTTTGAAAGAATCATCCGATTTCTTAAAACTCATTATCAAGAAGTTTTCCGAGTCACAGACTTCAAAGTATGGTTGAAAAAGATAAAATTCAAAATGTCACATCCAATAGGATGAGCAAAATTTCTCAAAGATTGTCCGATTAGTGTAAATCTCATTTTCTAGCGATTTTTAGAGTCACAGATTACCAATTTTGTATCGAAGAGTCAAAATTTAAAATGGCCGAACCAATATGGCGACTAAATGTCTAAAGAATCATCCGATTTTTTTCAAACTCATGATTCAGAGGTTTTCCGAGTCGCAGATTCCAAAATTTGGGTCCAAAAGTTAAAATTCTAAATGTCACATCCAATATGGCGAGCAAAATTTATAAAAAATTATTTTATTTGTATAAAACTCATTTTCTAGGCGTTTTTGGAGTCACAGATTACAAGTTTAGTATCAAAGAGTTGAAATTCAAAATGGCCGAACCACTATGGAGACCATAATTTATAAAAGAATTTATAAAAAATCATAAAATTCGTTTAAAACTCATTATCCAGGGGTTTTCCGAGTCACAGACTCCAAAATTTGGGTCAAAAAGTTAAAATTCAAAATGTCATATCCAATAGGATGAGCAAAATTTCTTAAAGTTTGTCCGATTAGTATAAAACTCATTTTCTAACGATTTTTAGAGTCATAGATTACCAATTGTGTATCGAAAAGTTGAAGTGTAAAATGGCCGCACCAATATGGTGACTAAATGTCTAAAGAATCATCCGATTTTTTAAAAACTCATTTCTCAGATGTTTTCCGAGTCGCAGATTTCAAAGTTTGGGTCAAAAAGTTGAAATTCTAAATGTCGCATCCAATATGGCGAGCAAAATTTATAAAAAGTTATTTGATTTGTATAAAACTCATTTTCTAGGCGTTTTTGGAGTCACAGATTACAAATTTCGTATCAAAGAGCTGAAATTCAAGATGGCCGAACCAGACCAAATTTATGAAAAGTCATCCGATTTGGTTAAAACTCATCATTCAGGGGTTTTTCGATTTACAGATTCCAAAGTTTGGGTCAAAAAGTCAAAATTCAAAATGTTTCATCCAATATGTTGAGCAAAATTTATGAAAAATTATCCGATTTGTACAAAACTCATTATCTAGGGGTTTTCCGAGTCACAGATTCCAAAGTTTGGATTAATGGTTGAAAAATTATGAATGTTTTGAACTGCAAGCGGTAACCTTGACGCTGCCCTATGCACGTGCCTCCTCGGCTACGAACATGTTGCAGCGGACGATATGAAGGTCAAGTCGGATACAAAAATAGTACTTAAGATATTATGATTGGAATAATGTGTCTATTAGACATTTTTAACAATAAATTATTAAAATAATACTTTACTAGAGACTTTGCGAATAAATTTCCAATAAAAAAAATAAAACACTGTGTAATTTTCATTTTGTCTGTGACATGAATCTGAAAATAGAGTTATGTTTTTGAATTTGTATTCATCAAATCCTTTTAAGTGAATAAAACTGCAAACAGTGTTTGCGCCCTTTTTTACAATTCTAATTTCGGTAATTTTGGTAATGATGAGTCCTGTGCCGTTCAAAGTAATTCAAAAGTGAAGCTATAATGTTGATGAAAATAATTACAAGGAATAGTTTTGCTTAACATGAATTTAGCCTACCTGATTTCTGGAACATTTTTTCCTATTTTCAATCCATAAGTTTTCATTTATATATTTTTTTCCACCTCGATTAATTTTGAGATTCTTCCTTAAATTAATAGGGTATTAACTAAAGTGAACCTATCTCAAAAATAATACTTTTTCAGTTATACTAACAAATAATCCATTCACTTGTTCTTTGCTCGTTAGCTGCAATACGCTCGTTGCCGAGGAGGCACGTGCATCGGGCAGCGTCAAGATTGCCGCTTGCCATTTCAAACATTGATATTTTTTTAACCATTAATCCGATTGAGGTAAAACTTTCCAGAAAAGTTCTCTGAGCCTCAATCAACAACTTTCTCACTGGAGGTTTTCGTCGCTTAAAATTCGCTCGACCAACAAAGCGTTTGAAGGTTGAAATTCATAATTTTTGCAAAGTCTCAAAAAAAACTTTTTTGATTATTAAAATATTTAAGTTTTTTTTCTGATACAGTATCAGAAGACAAACACGTTATTTAGTATTAATAAAATCGAATTTTTTTTTAATTGGCTGTGTTAGCGCAAGTTGAAGTTTAAGAAGATTCAATTTTTTTTGTTTTCTAAAAATCCACTTCTTACCAATTACTTTGAGAAGTGCAAAACCCACAGATTTTTGCAGGAGAAGAAAAGGATGCTCCAGAAAATTCTCTAAAAGAAATCTGTTCTTAGAATTGAAATTCGGATGATTTTTAAAATTGACTTTCAGGATAATTCTTCTCAGGCTGAATCCATGTGTATCCCCTTTTGATCGCGAGAGGTTCATTTATACTCTCTACCTCAGATGAATAGGCAATAAAAATCTCTAAACAATTCCAGGAATCCTTTTTGAAAATTTAATCAGATTATCTTCTTAATTCCTCCAGGAGAACCGGAAATCCTGGAAAAGTGAGGAAAAATGACACGCTGGAGTCTTTTTCGTTTTAAGTAGTAAAAGGCTCTGTGCGTCAGACTGTGTCAAACTAATAAGTAGGTGATCCCCGTCACGCAAATGCTATTTGTGACAAGAAGGAACTTGTAAACAAGCTGCTAACTTGCAAATCACGTTGTGTCTTAATTGATCCGAGAACGAAGCACCAAGCGATTTGACCTTTGTTACGACAAAATCTCTCAAAGGAAAAAAGTTATAACTACAATTGTGAAAGAAACTTTACCGTTCTCATTTTCCCAGTTTTTCTAATTAGAAGGTTTCAATGATACTGTAAATTACGTAATTTTTACGCAATACTTCTTTTTACGTAAGTCAAATGTTGCGTCAATCTTATTCAGGGTGGCAGCTGTACCGGAAAACACAAAAGGGCGAATTTTTAAAAACAAAAAATTAATTTTTAACCAAACAGTTGCATTTACAACCAAATTTTGAATTTTCAACAGAAAAAGGCGAATTTTAAAAAAAATATAACTTTTAACCAAACAGTTGCATTAAAAACCAAATAGTTAAATTTTCAACCCAAAAAGGCAAATTTAGAAAAAAAGAACCAAAAAGTTGCATTAGCAACCATATAATTAAATTTTTAACACAAGGAAGCGAATCTTCAAAAAAAAACTTTCAAACAAACAGTTGCATTAGGAACCAAATAGTTGAATTTTCAACCAAAAAAGGCGAACTTTCAACAAGATAAAACTAACTTTCAACCAAACATTTGCATTATCAGCCAAATAATTAAATTCTCAAGCCAAAAAAAACGAGTTTTTTCGAAGACAGATGAATTTTTAACAAAATAGTTCACTTTCTACCTAGAAAGATAAATTTTCAACCAAGAAAGATGACTTGTCCACCATAAAACAAGAATTTTTAACCCAAAAGGTCGAATTTTTAACAAAACAATTGGATTTTCGACCAAAAGAAAAAATTTTAAAAAACAGTTCAATTTTCAACAAAATAAATAAACCTTCAAGAAAAAATTTGAATTTCCGACCATATAGTTAAATTTTACCCTATAAAGATGCATTTTCAACCAAATGGTCGAATTTTCAAACAAAAAAGATTGAGATGCAACCGAAAATAGTTGAATTTTCAACCCAAGAAGGCGAATTTTTCAAAAATCTAACTTTCAACCAAACAGTTGCATTAATAACCAATTAGTTGAATTTTCAACCGAAAAATGCAAAGTTTCGAGAAAAAATTAACTTACAACCAAATTCTAAATTTTTAACACAAAAAGGTGAATTTCCAACAAAAAAAATTAACTTTAGACCAAACAGTTGCATGAACGACAAAATGATTAAATTTTCAACTCAAAAAGGCCAATTTAAAAAAAAATTGTTAACGAAACAGTTGCATTAACAGCCGGATAGTTAAATTTTCAAGCCCAAAAAACGAATTTTTTCGAAGACAGTTGACTTTTCAACAAAAAAGTTAATTTCCAAACTAGAAAGGTAAATTTTCAACCAAGAAACATGACTTGTCTACCACGAAACATGAATTTTCAATCCAAAAGGTCGAATTCTTAACAAAACAGTTGAATTTTCCACCAAAAAAGATGGCTTCAACAAAAAAGTTCAATTTTAAACAAAATGAATAAACTTTTAACAAAATTGTTGAATTTTTGACCACATAGTTAAATTTTCAACGTACAGAAAAAAATTTCAACCAGGAGGATTAATTTCCTTCAAAAATACGAATTTTCAACCAATTAGTTAAATTTTCAACCCAAAAAGACGAATTTTAAAAATATCTAATTCCTAACCAAACAGCTGCATCAAAAATAAAACAGTTAAATTTTTATCCAGAGAGGCGAATTTTCAACAAGAAAAAATTAACATTTAACCAAATATTCACATTAACAACCAAATAGTCAAAGTTTTAACCCAAAAAAGCGAATTTTCCAAATAAAAGCTTTTGGTCAAACAGCTGCATTAAAAAAAGGTAAATTTTCAACCAAGAAATATGACTTGTTTACCATGAAACATGAATTTTCAATCCAAAAGATCGAATTCTTAACAAAACATTTGAATTTTTGACCAAAAAAATGGCTTTACCAAGATAGTTCAATTCAAACGTAATAAATAAACTTTTAACAAAATAGTTGAATTTTTAACCACATAGTTAAATTTTCAACCTACAAAGATTCATTTTCAACCAGGAAAGATGACTCTTTTAACGTAAAAGATTGAATTTTTTATCCAAAAGGATGAATTATCAAGAAAACAGTTAAATTTTCGACCAAAAAATATGACTTCAGCAAAATGGTTCAATTTTTAACAAAATAAATAAACTTTTAAGAAAATAGTTGAATTTTTAACCAAGTAGCTGAATTTTTAACGTACAAAAAGAAATTTCCAACCAAGAAGATTAATTTCCTTCAAGAAGACGAATTTTCAACCAAATAGTTAAATTTTCAACCCAAGAAGGCGAATCTGAGAAAAATCTAACTTTTAACCAAACAGCTGCATTAAAAATCAAACAATTAAATTTCAAACTCAGAAAGGCGAATTTTCAACATGAAAAAATTAACAGTCAACCAAAAAGTTGCATTAACAACCAAATAGTTAAATTTTCAACCCAAAAAGGCGAATTTTCGAAATAAAACCTTTTAATCAAAAAGTTGCATTAACAATCAAATAGTTGAATTTTCAACCCAAAAACGCAAATTTTCAAAACAAAATTTTAACGAAACTTTACATTAAAAACTAAATAGTCAAATTTTCAACTCAAGAAGGGGAATTTTCAACAAGAAAAAATTAACTCTTCACCAAACAGTTGCACGAACATCCAAAAAGTTAAATTTTCAACTTAAAAAGGCAAATTAAAAAAAAATTAACTGTTAACGAAACAGTTGCATTAACAGCCAAATAGTAAAATTTTCAAGCAAAGAAAAAAACGAGTTTTTCCGAAGACAGTTGAATTTTTAACAAAAAAGTTCATTTTCAACCTAGAAAGACAAATTTTCAACCAAGGAATATAGTTTACCATATATGTTTACCATGAAACATGAATTTTTAACCCAAAAGGTCAAATTTTTACAGAAACAGTTGAATTTTCGACCATAAAAGATAGCTTTAAGAAAATAGTTCAATTTTTAGCAAAATAAATAAACTTTAAAAAAATAGTTGAATTTTTAATCACATAGTTAAATTTTCAACATACAAAGATGCATTTTCAACCAAATGGTCGAATTTTCAAACAAAAAGATTGAAATTCAATCAAAAATATTTGAATTTACAATCGAATATTTTAATTTTCAACCCGTAATGTTGGATTTTCAACATAAGTTCATTTTCAACCAAGAAAGATGAAAATACAATCCAGAAAGATGACTCTTTTACCATAAAAGATTGAATTTTCAATCCAAAAGGACGAATTTTCATCAAAACACTTAAATTCTCGACCACAAAGATGACTTTGACAAAATAGTTCAATTTTCCACAAAATCAATAAACTTTAACAAAATAGTTGAATTTTTAACCAAATAGCTGAATTTTCAACCTACAAACAGGAATATTCAACCAAGAAGATTATTTTTCTTCAAAAAGGCGAGTTTTCAACCAAATAGTTGAAATTTCGACTAAAAAAACAAGTTCCAAACACAAATGGAACAGTTCAGTTTTTCTGTTTAAAAAAATACTTTTCAACAGAAAAAAACTGAATTTTTAACCAGTTGAATTTAACGAAAAAGGACAAATTTTTAACAAAATATTTAAATACTCAACTAAATGAATGAGTTTTTCAAAAAATGCATGAATTTTTCAACAATCAGTCAATCAAAAATTGTTGCAGCAAATTCATTTGATCTTACGGTGAATATTTTAAACCAAAAGGCAATAAAATATGTTAAAAACACATTTTTTATTTCGAAAGGTTTCTCAACGTTTCGACTAAATTCAGGGTCTGTTACTCTCTTCTCAAGAGCAAGCAAATTTTTTTAAAACTTGCCTTCATTTCTAAACATAGTCTCCTTCGAGAGCTACACACTCAGTCCAGCAAGATTCCAAATTTTTCATCCCTTCAGAAAAGTAAGATTTCTCGAGGTCTGAAAATACGCATTTACTGCATCGATTACTTTTCCATTAGACGAGAATCTCTTTCCACCAAGCCAGGTCTTCAAGTTTGAGGAACAGAAAGAAGTCGCACGGAGCCAAGTCTGGAGAATAGGGTGGATGAGGAATCAATTCGAAGCCCAGTTCGTGTATTTTTGCCGTTGCGATTGCGGCGGTGTGAGCCGGTGCGTTGAGATGATGAGCAGCACTTTTTTGTGCGCCAATCGTGACCGTTTTTTTTAAAGCTTGGATTCCAAACGATCCTATAATGATGCGTAGTACGTTCCTGTTATAGTTTCACGCTTCTCCAAGTAATCAATGAGAATAACTCTTGGGAATCCTGAAATACTGTGGCCATCATCTTTCCAGCTGGCAAAACAGTCTTCGCCTTCTTTGGCGCACTTTCACCAGGCAGTACACACTGCTTTGACTGCTGCTTTGTCTCGGTTGGATAGCGGTGGATACAGGTTTCGCTTACAGTCATGAATCGACGCAAAAGATCCTGTGGATTCCGCTTGAACTTTGCCAAGCACTGCGCTAGAATGTCTTTTCGGTTGCGCTTTTGATTGGGAGTCAGCAATCGCGGTACCCATCTTGCACACACCTTCTTAACCTTCAGTTTTTCGTGCAAGGTGCTATAGACTCGTTCAGTGGAGATGCCTACAGCCTTGAAATCTCACGCACCTTGATTCGGCGATCTTCCATAACAATATGATGAATTTTTTCCACCATATCCGATGTGGTGACCTCAATTAGGCGTCCAATTTTTTAAATAAAAATGTTTTATCACTGAACGGAACTCTTTTTTCCCCATTTTTCCGAAAACTACTCATACGCTCACTTCAAACGTATGCCAAACGCAAACGGACACGATACTTTTTCTATAATTTTTTTGAAAAGTGCTAGTTTTTTAGATTGTTTTTTGTTTAAAAAGGAGGCGATTTGTTGTCGATTGACGCAACAATAACAATGGCAATTGTCAGAACCATGGCAATAATATGACCGTAACGCTAAGTTGGTAGCAATTTTTGGTAAGGAAGGTTAGGAGTGGTGGAATTAGATACAACGCCATAGTTGTGAGTTCGCCTTCACTTACTGAAGCAGGCCACAGGGTTCGTTCAGTAATTCGCACTTTTTTACTTTTTTCACTGTGCGTCACTTTTTTCGCTGCGTCCGTCTACTTCTTCCACCGTTGCCTGAAAAGGTTGACACCGCGCATACGCCACGTCATCGAAAACAAATCGGTCACTTTTTACACAGAAAACAGGTGAAAAACTAGCACTTTTTCACAAATTATAGAAAAAGTTTTTTTTTCGACATGGAGGATGCTTCGATAACGTGAAGAAGTTATAATATGAATAAAATGAACGGTTTTTTTATTTTATTCTTCGGCTGAGTTTTTCACTTATGTAATTGAAGTTTCACGATACTTCTGTTAATACCTCAATTTAGGAACTGAGATTATCATGTGATCTCTTATGAATTCTAAAAGAAAGTAAATGAGATTTTACGTTAAAGCGTATTTGAAAACTTAACATAATGCCCTTATGTCCTGGAATTACATTACTCCAGTCGTGTAAAATTTAATCAACTAATTTTGTCCGTGTGATAAAAAGGCTTTTTCAAATATGTATACAAGAACCTCTGCAGGTTATATAGTTCTTGTTTTTGGATATAATTTCATAATAATAATTTTTTACTTACTTTTCAAACAAAAAGAAGCCGATCATATTTAAAATCCAAAAATTGAAAAAATAAAAATAAAAATTGATGTTTGAAAAAAGCGCCCCAACGATTCTATTAATTTCATATCGAAAATGTACGGAATGACCCGAGGAGAAAATTCTGCAAAAACACTTTCAGTAATGTTACTTTTCAATAACCTTTTGCACCAAAGGAATCTAGAGCCCTTTTCATATTCGCCAGTTATAATTTGAGAACATTTTTTGTAGAACCTTTTTTACTTTATCTTCCTCTCTGAACAACACTTGAGTGATTAAAAATCTTCATTTAACAGTTTTTTTTATCAAAAAATTTAAAAATGTTAATTTTGGAAAATGCATTCGCATGATTATTTTATTTTTTATGCAAAAAACGCGCATATTATGTCAGAATAATATGTGACGCGATTTGAGAGAAGGGCCCTTAGCATCCAGAAATCATTTTTTGGATTATGATCATTTTAGATAAAACAAACGTCGCTCTTTGAGATTATGAAGTCAGAATGACTTTTTATGCATTGTTTCCTTATTCAGTTAGCGTTTTTCGTCAGTGGTTTTTTGTCAGCTCTAATCGGCTCGTCTTTTCATCTTCTCCTTCTCCTGAAAAATCTCCGCTGGGACGCTAGGGGCCCCTTTCTCAGATAATTGACCATAAATTACTAAAAATTACCGAAAATTTTTTGATACTCTGAATTTGGGTAAACTTCTTGAATTCTCAAAATTTCAAAAAATTCCTAAATTCATATTAAAATAAATATGAAGTTTTTAAAATTCCTCCATATGAGCAGAAATGCTGCTCTTCAAAGAGGTCACTTTCGCTTCCGCGTATAATAACTTTGAGAAAACATTTTGAATCATTCTAAAATTTGGTAGATTTATTCTTGTCACATTTGCTTGTAACATAAGCGAAATATAGTATATTGTACTGTACAAATTTATGAAGTTAGTCTGAATGCCCTAAAATTTCACTTTTTTTTTGTTACCCACATACAAGTGACCAACTCTAGGAAGATTTATTATAAATAAGATGAGTATAATTAATATTTTGATCATTCCCGTTCAAAAGCTTATATCAAAGCCTATCATTCCACTGGGCATGTTTTTGATGTAACATGTGTATACGTAAATAAAAACTCTTTGAATCAATATCAACTACGATAAAGTGTCACGTAATTTTATTATACGTAAACTCCAGCCGTTGTTAAATCGGTTATTTTTTAGAAAGTGAGTCAATATCAACGTAATAGCTGTTTGAAGGAAGTAGATATGAATATATTCTCCAAAGGACTTTTCAATTGATTCAGTTTTGGGGCTACAGTTTGAGTTGTTCTTTGTCTCGTAAACTCCGGAAGCCGTAAACTCCGGCCGCCAAATATATCAAGCCAGGGGCAGAGTACATAGATTTTAGGGTCCACCTGCTTGCGGTTCTGAATAAATTTACGAATAAGAATGATCATGTTTTTCGAAATTCCTCGGTTCAATAGGTACTGAGATATCTACCTACAAATATGTAAATTTTAGTGTAAATTTAATTGTTTACAACGCTAGAAATTAAAAATGGTTAATTCTACAAAAAAGGTGTATGCAGAAAAAAGTCTTGTCATGGTTCAAGCCTCCTGAAAAATATTGTAAAAGATCTCGTTTTTTATAAACATGGGGCTTATCTCGATATTTTCAGCCAAAGTTACGCTCTAGACCTCTCAGTGCATACAAAAGTATTGGATTATGGTGATAATATCCGGAATTCTTGTAAATAAACATCTAAGAATAATATATAAGCTCGAATATTTTCAGGAATAATCTTTTTTGTTGGAATGAACTGCACTAATGAAAAAAAAGAAAATTAGGAATATTTTATTTGAAAAAGTAACTCTTGTCAAAAGTGCCCTGTTTCTGGAGAACCAACCATACAAAGAATATTATAGTGAGGTTGTATATTTGGATTTCAGACTCGTTCAATATCGTACCAAAGAAAGGAACTATATATAATAAACGAGCATCTTGTGCTGTTCAAGAAAGGGTGGTAAAGAAGCATTCATGTAGGAGGGGGTGGAGAACGATGGATAAATGTGCTAGCGACACTTATCCCTCGTCAGCAACAACGCCGTACTTATCTCACAGCTTGAGTGCCAAGCCTTACCCTGGTTATGAAACTCGCCACTTTTGTGCACCAAGGGTTGAAGGCAACTCTCATCACTGATTTTCGACACTGAAGGAGACCCTTCATAACATTTTGCTTTCAAGGTCTCAGGACATGAGATTTCATTCATGACGAAAACATCCTTCAGAAACTTTTGATTTTGCAGATATTTGAATCATATTAAAATAGTTAGTTTGAGTTTTTATATGTGAAACGTGATGTACGATGACTTTGTAAAGCTCTTCACCTGAGGTGATTGCTAGAGAGATAGATCAGTGACCTATGTCGGAGCGGTGTTGTGGGACGAGTGTGTCGCTTGATTAAGAAGCACGCGACTTCAAGAATAATCCAAAATCTATCCCTTCTCCTACACATCCCTTACTTACCTTAAACAGATAAATTCCTTGATCATCGATTATATAATGAGAATATAACCGAACAAGTCACGTTTACCCCGAAAGCGATTTGGCTTAATAATATAATAATAATAAATAATGAAAAAACTTCATTTTTGGGCAATCGAACAAAATTTAGTTATACTTTTAGGTATACCATATATGCCAAATAATATCTTAAGAGATATCCACCATAACAAAAAATTTGAGTGAGAGGTTGAGGAAGTTGTGAATCTTCCAGTAGTGGGAGTCGGTACTAGGTAAATCTAAAGAAACACTCTTAAAAAGAAAAAAAATTAATTTCCAGAGCCGGACTGATTTATAGCCCAGTATAGGGAAATATTAATTTTTTTCCACCCTAAAATTCAAACTTCTTTAAAACATTTCCTGTTGGTCCTATAAAATTGTATATATTGCAGAAGTGGAAGCTGAAACTAGGCAAATCTAGTGAAACACTTTTGAGAAGAAAAAAATTAATTTCCAAAGCCAAAGAGGTTTATAGCCCAATATACGGAAATATTCATTTTTTTCCACCCTCAAATTCAAAATTGCCTAAAACATTCCCTGTTGATCCTACGAAGTTAAACATATGTGGTAGAAGTGGAAGTCGGAACTAGGTAAAACTATAAGGACACTTTCAAAAAGAAAAAAATTAATTTCCAAAACCAGATTTATAGCCCAATATATAGGAAAATATAAATTTTTCTCCCACACAAAAATTCAAAAATTTCTAGAACATTCCCTTTTGGTTCTAGGAAGTTGTAAATCTTGCAGAAGTGGGAGTTGGTACTAGGTAAATCCAAGGAAACACTTGAAAAATAGAAATTAGTTTTCAGAGACAGAGAGATTTGTAGCCTAATATTGGAAAATGAAATTTTTCTCCCACCCCAAAATTCAAAATTTTATATAAAGTTTCCTGTTGGTCCTAGGAAGTTGCAAATCTTGCAGAAGTGGGAGTTGGAACTAGGTAAATCTAAAGAGACAATTTTAGAATGAATAAAATTAATTTCCAGAGCTATAGAGATTATAGGAATATAGGAAATACTCGTATATAGGAAATTTGGAATTCCTCTTCTAACCCAAAATTCGAGATTTTCTAAAACATTTCCCGTTGGTCCTAGTAAATTGTGAATCTCCCAGAAATGGGATTTGAACTTGGCAAATCTAAAGAATAAATTAAAAAAAAGGAATGAGTTTCCATAGCAACAGAAATTTACAGCCTGATATAAAAAATTTGGAGTTTTTCTCCCACCCCGAAATTCGAAGTTTTCTAAAAGATTCCCAGTTTGTCATAGGAAGTTGTGAATCTTCCAGAATTGAGAGTCGGAACTAGGTAAATCTAATAATACTTTTTTAAAAAGAAAAAAAAAGAAACAGAGCCATGGAGATTTATGGCCCAATATAGAAAATAGAAATTAGAATTTTTTTTCCTCCCCGAAATTCAAAATTTTCCAAAATATTCCCTGTTGGTCCTACGAAGTTGTTAATCTTTCAGAAGTGGGAGTCGCATCTAAGTAAATCTAAAGAAACGCTTTTAGCAACAAACAAAAAATTAATTCCCAGAGCTATAGAGATTTATAGCCCAATATAGGAAAATTGGAATTCTTCTCCCACCCCGATATTCAAAATTTTCTGAACAGAAGTGGGAGTTAGAAATAGGTAAATTCAAAGAAACACTTTTAAAAAGAAAAAAATTTATTTCCAGAGCCAGAGAGATTTATAGCCCAGTATAGGAAAATTGGAAGTTTTTTCCCACCCTGGAATTCAAAATTTTCTAAAACAGTCCCTCTTGGTCCTAGGAAGTCGTAAATCTTCCAGTAGTGGGAATCGAAACTTGGTTAATCTCAAGAAACACTTTTTTAAAAAAAACTAAAAATTTCACGATCCAGATTGATTTCTGAGATTAGATTCATTTTCAATGACGTAAAACTTTCCATAATAAGTAGTTTCACGTTATGGAACTGAGTTTCATAAAAATTGAATCATTTTTTTGATTCAGTGTCGGCCATTTGGAGTTAGCCATCTTGATTATTCAAATCTAACTTTAGATTCGTTATCAGTAACCCTACAAAACCCTAAAGCAATGTTTAGTTATCAAAGTGGCATAAAAATCATGCTATAAATCAAGCTGATGAAATAATGAAATTTGACCTACCGCATCTCGGAAACGAAACCCCCCTCGACCTTATTTTTTTGTTGTGCTTGACGTCTCGTCATAAGGTATCATTTGACATAACAATTTAGTTCAAAAATCTTGAGACCCAAAAGAGGCAAAAAATCATTGATTTTTGGGCCAATTTTTTAGTCACTTTTGGTAATTACAAAAGACTTAAGAAATTTTTATCAAAATTTTAGTTAGAATTTTCCTTTTAATTTAATTTTGAAAGCTGTCAAATTTTGATGTTCAGGCATTGACATCTACTCAATAGGTGTGTTTGAAATCGGAAATTTCTGAATTTAACTTTTAAAATTGTATGATTCAAAGTTGCAACTGGAACACTGGAACACCCATTTAGCGACGGCCTCGGGTATGACCTCGGATGACCGTGGCGCCGTTCCAAGAATTTTTATGATGTAAACAGTCAGGTCGAACAGCGTAACTCCGCTGAGCTCACGCGCCCCTCTCTCGGCTCCTTGGACCCCCTCATCGCCGAATGCGAGCCGTCAGCAGTCTCTCGTCGTAATCGAATGACATTGATTTCTAGGAATCCTCGCACTGTTTCTGGTACCAACAGGTTGTCTGTAATCGATTGTAGAACTTGACTTTCATGCGTTTTGAGTTTCCGCGCTACTGGGTTGCTATGGTTACCTTTGAACCATTCGTCTTTAATCACTGGACTAAACCGGAAACTGGAGATCTAGCTTTCCTTGCGTTCTTCTCTTCTTGAAAATAAAATCGGTTACGCCTGATGTACACTTCATGAACTATGTTCTGTCCATTCGCTTTAAAATTAAAAAAAAATAAATGAAAACTGAGAAAAACTTTATACTTGAGAGATTTTAAATTCAAAAGTTTCGAATATTACTATCAAACAACAATTTCATTTTTGAATAAATTTTCAAACAAAAGGCATCTGCCCGTGTGGATTTTTAGGCATATTTTAATAAATATATATGGATTATTAATATGTATAAAAATATAAAAATAAAAATAAAGTTAAAATATTAGCGCCCCGATCGGGATTTGAGCTCCTGACCAGTATCTTATCAGACTTGCGTTTTTACTATTGACCAACTTATCACATCGTTTATAACTTTTTCCAGGCAGACATTCCCCACGCGCATCAAAATTTGTTGGAACTAACTTTATTTTCAATAACTGCACATGTAAGGACGTTGGATAAAGGGAACTTAGAAATTTTTTTGGTTGCGCCCAATTATGAACACGGCCTTGCCCCTATGTTTACTATATTTTCTGGAGTACATTGTAGGACAAATAGACAAAACTCACTAAGTATTCGAGGTTTGATGAAATCCTGGAATCCATACAACGTAAAATACATCGCGTTTTTTATGAGAAAATGATTAATTTGATAGAAAATATTCATTATCTGAAATGTTGAAATCAACATCGAGCAGACAAATCCCGAGAAAAATATGGCGAGTGTCAACACATTTGACTTCAGTCATATTTTACAGGCACAACACCGACGCTAAATAAAAATACGCGCTGTATAGCATCCTTTCACAAACTGGACTTCACAATTATGAAGTGAATTTCGCGATTCAATGTGAAACAAAAGTGAAAATTACTTCCAAATTTTTTGAGAACTACGCTACGGAAGATGATAGATGAGAAAATAAGAGAAACCGATCTGGCAGCGCGTTTACAAGGCGGTAGCGGCCACTTTTTGTGCTAACATGATGAAATCGCAGATTACCCAGAGAATCGCGGTCAGTAATTTATCTTTTTCCTTAAAACTAATTATCGGGATATCAAAATGAAAACTAACAATTTCCCTTATAAACATGCATCCTGAAATTATCTTTTGCAGAAATACAAAGATAAAATACTATTTATAAAGTTATTTACTAAGTTCACAAGTTATTTATAAATGCATAAATTTACTGAATTTAGACAATTGTTTTCTGATTATTTATTTATAGATTCACAAGCCTATTTCCTTTATAAATAAATAAACTCACCAACTTTGCGAAATTATTTATTTTTAAATTCACAAGTATCTGTCCGTTATGAATAAATGAATAAATAAATTTACCAACTTTGCGAAATCATTTATTTCCAATTTCACAAGTCCCCTTCTTGAGAATAAATAAAAAAATTCTCTAAGTTTTCAAATTATTTATTTACAGATTCACGAGCCTATTTCCTTTATGAATAAATAAATAAATAAATTTACCAGCTCAGCGAAATTGTTCCATGTCTTATAAACAAATAAATATCCTAAGTTGTCAAATTATTTATTGCTAAATTCACAAGTCTCTGCCCTTTATAAATAAATAAGTAAATTCACTAAATTTGCGAAATTATTTATTTTCAAATTCGCAAGTCTCTTTCTGTGTCTCTCTGTCCATCTAATATGATAGAAACAGAAGTTCAATCGTTTTGGAATAGCACTATTCAATGCCTCCCTACATGAACCTAACACCTATTTCATTTTACAGGTCATGTTGACAGAAAATAATTTCCTTTGGCAAGAGCCGATAACTCAGCATGTGCCACATATCTGACTTTCAGGGCCGTATTATTTATGAACCTGTGAATGAATAAATGAATAATTTTATATTTCAGTAGAATTATTTATTTGCAAGTGTGCAATAGACTATATTTGTAACAAATAATATTACAAAATATTAAATTTATTCACAAGAAATAGAAAGTTGCGAATTTGACAATAAATAATTGCACAACTTCGTAAAGTTATTTATTTGTAAAGAAAAGACAACTGTAATTGGAAATAAATAAGGTTACAAGTCAGAAAATTTATTTGTTTGTATGAAATAGACTCGCGGAGATAAATAATTTTGCAAAGTTGGTAAATTTATTTATTTATTCATAAAGGAAAGTAACTTGTGAAATTAACAATGAATAATTGTCTGAAATTAGTAAATTTATGCATTTCTAAATAACTTTTTAACTTAGTAAATAACTTTATAAATAGTATTTTATCTTTGTATTTCTGCAACAAATAATTTCAGGATGCATGTTTATGACGAAAATGGTTAGTTTTTATTTTTATATTCCGACAGATAGCTTTAAGGAAAAAGATAAACTGCCGACCGCGATTCTCTGGGTAATCTGCGATTTCGTCATCTTAGTACAAAAAGTGACCGCTACCGCCTTGTGAGCGCGCTGCCATATCGGCTTCCCCTGCCTCTTCGTTTGTTATCTTCCGCCGCCTAGTTCTCAAAAAAGTTGGAGGTATTTTTCACTTTTGTTTCGCATTGAATCAGAAATTCGCTTCATAATTGTACAGTTTAGTTTGTGGAAGGACTCTATGCAGCGCGTTTTTTTATTTAGTGTCGGTGTTGTGTCTGTAAGACATGATTGAAGTCAAGTGTATTTGACACTCGCCATCTCTTTCTCGGGAATTTTCTGCTCGATGATGATTTCAACGTTTCAGAAAATGAATATTTTCTATCAAAATATTCATTTTTGCATAAAAACGCGATGTATTTTCCATTATATGGATTCCAGGACTTCATTAGACCCCGGACACTTGGTGAGTTTTGTCTATTTATCCTACAGTCTACTACCGAAAATAAATACGGGGGCAGGGCCGTGTTCATAATTGGGTGCGCGCAAAACAATTTCTAAGCCCCCTTCATCCAACGTCCTTAACTTAATCGAGTTTATAACATTAGAAAATGAATGCACTTGGCCATCTTGGAAGCCTACAGTCATCTACGAAGCCTGGTCATCTCCGAAGCTTTTTTCCATCTCCAAAGCTTTTTTCATCTCCGAAGCCTTTTTCACTGCGACTCAGAGATTTTATTTTGTTTGCAGTTACAGTATTATTCAACCATAATATGGATAAATATTTTGTTTTAATCTAGTAGTGTTAAATAATTGACTTGAATATAAAAAAGTAAAAAAAAAATGCGCTCATGAACATTCATCTTGGCATTACTCTATAGCGACAAAATTAGCAATTATGCTACATAGTCTCGTCCTCTAGATCAATTTTAGTAACGCTAGTTGCTCGATCCAACTCACAGAATTTCATAGCCGCGTGCGCAAATTCAATTCTCTACATATCCATAAGGGGGCGCCTCTTTTGCTACGTACTCATTACGCTTTTCTGTGCAATACAGCTCGCAAGTGCGCGGACGATTTTTATAAAATTACGGTCGATTTAAAAGTGTTCTAAGATGAATTCCGGCTCTGGTGAAAACCGCAACCCTAATAAATCTGAAAACTCCCGCGAATGCGATATGGCAGCAGTACTAGCGGAGTTAAAACATCTGAAAAAGAAGATAAAGGATACGGAGCGTCGATCGAATCATCGACAAAAGGATTATGGA
>JAUMHM010000001.1:18586712-18609001 GCA_032362435.1 Melikaiella ostensackeni | reverse complement strand
TCTGTTAATATTTGATTTAAAAAATTAATTATCAATCAAAAATGAAACGTATTTTCAACACAGTAGTTAAATTTTCAACCAAAGAGATGAATCTTCAACCAAAAATTAAATTTATAACAAAGTAATTCAAAGTTCAACCAAGTAGTTGAATATTTAACCAAAAAGAATGACGCTTAAAAAAATAATTGTGTTTTCAACAAAATAATTTAATTTTCAACCAAAAATGAAACAAGATTTCAACAAAATAGTTCAATCCTGAACCAAAACAGATTAATTTCTAACCAAACTATTGCACTTTGAATCAAGAAGATTAACTTTCTACCAGGGAAAAAACGATTTTTCAACAAAATACATGAATTTTCAACCTAATAGATGAATTTTAAACTAGAAAAAATTAATTTTTAGTTAAAAATATAAATTTTTAACAAAAGTGGAATAGTTTGATTTTCAGTTAAGAAAATTATTCTTAACTAAATAAAAACGAACTTTTAACAAAATAGTTATATTCTCAACCAAATAAATGAAGTCTCAACTAAAATGATGAATGTTTAGCAAGAGAAAATGAATTTTCAACAAAACAGTGCAATATTTAACCATATAGTTGAATTTTTTACCGAAAAGGTGATTTTTTAACCAAGAAGATTAATTTTCTACCAAAAAGACGAATTTTCAACAATATAGATAGATATTGGCAAACATGAAAAAAGGTATTCTGATCTTTTTCATTTTTAGTATGAATTTATATTAAAGTGGCAAAATTATAAGAGTGTGAGGACAATTATAATAAAAAATAATATCATAGGATTACTGAAACAAGTGTCATACATATAAAAAATATAAAAAACAAGCTAGCTAGCTTTCAACTATAAACGATAAATTTTCAACCAGCTAGTTGAATTTTTAACTAAAAAAAAATTTTCAACCACAAATGGAATAGTTAAATATTCGATTAACAAAATTAATTCTCAACCAAAATCGAAACGAATTTTCAACACAGTAGTTAAATTTTCAACCAAAGAGATGAATCTTCAACCAAAAATTGAATTTCTAACAAAGAAGTTCAACTTTCAACCAAGTAGTTGGATATTTGACCAAAAAGAATGACGTTCAAAAAAGTAGTATTTTCAACAAAATAATTAAATTTTTTACCAAAAATGAAACAAATTTTCGACAAAATATTAGTTGAATCCTCAACCAAAACAGATTAATTTTCAACCAAACTGTTGCATTTTTAACCAGAAAGGATGAATTTTCAACAATGAAGATCAACTTTCTACCAAAGTAAAACGATTTTTCAACCAAATACATGAATATTCATCCTAATAGATGAATTCTAAATTATAAAACATCAACTTTCAGTTAAAAATTTGAATTTTCAACAAAAATAGAATAGTTATATTTTCAGTTAAGAAAAAATAATTCTCAACTAAATCTAAACGAATTTTTAACAAAATAGTTATATTTTCAACCGAAGAGATGAAGCTTCAACTAACATAATAAATCTTCACCAAGAGAAAATGAATTTTGAACAAAACAGTTCAATATTTTTTGGGCCAATTTTCTTTAATTTCAAAATTTGTTTACTATTTAATCCTTTTTCGAATACATCAGGAACAGCGGAAAATAATGTACTAGCAATATTATGCTGAAAAAAATTATGCCGAATGGAAATCTCGAATTATTACAAAAAAGATATAATTTTTAATTGCCTAGAGACATCAAAAACACGAATAGAAAATTGGTCTGATTTTTTGGGGGCTCAATACATGTATTGAATGATAATTACAATAATATTTCATTTTTGAAAAAATCAAGAAGCGTTTTCACCTTAAAAAATAAGCCATTTTTGGGCCATACTATTAGTCAGATTAATAAAACAATTAAACAATTTTGGGTAAATCATAAAACGTTCAATTTTCAATAAATTGTAGGTTGTACAATATTCAATTATTTTCCTATTGTATAATTTATAATTGTTTACTTATTCAAATGTGACTTTTGAATAAATAATATTTCTTTGTCTTACTTTGTTTAGAATTAGAATAACATATGCAAGAAGTAATGGAATAAATTGATAATCCATCATTATGAATGTTCACTGAAAAATAGTGAAATCGATTATTTAAATTGTTTTAAAAAATTGAAACCTACCTGTGCCACTTTCTCCCCCATATTTGGTGTGTGCATAGCCCCTTGAAAATATTTCGCCGATCCATTGTCTTGCAGAGAATACTAAAAGAAGAAAATTTTGAAGTATTATTAGTAATATTTATAATGATATCAATATACTTTTCGTTTTTGATTATTATTATTATTATTATTGTGAACTTTAGAGAGAAAAAAGATCAATTTTTTTATTTAAAACAGAATTTTCAAATTTTATTTTATATTTTTTATTTGTCAGTAAAGAGAAAATTTCTTTATTAAAAATTGTTTTTAATTCCGACTTACTTTGTGTCTCAAGGACTCCGGTCCCATTTGACTCAGAGAAGGCGACTTCCGGTCTCTGGATGTTCGCCATATTTGCAAATCACTTTCGGAAGCAACCCCAGGGAAGATTTTCGAATGTTTAGCTGCTAAAAGAACAAAATTGATTATTCTATTAAAATTATTTTCGTCAATAATTTTCTGGATCTATAAGAACTATTTCTAAGAAAAACAAGCTCTGCTGATTAATCTTAACGATTTTAAGGAGTACAGTTTTTTGATACTGTATAATTATATTTATAATAAATTATACAGTGCTCAAAATTCAATCAACTGTATTGTACAATTTTCAATTAATTGTACATTGTACAATTTTTATAGAACTGTACACTATCAAATTTATAGATAGTCTACTGTACAATATTTCATTAATTTTAATTTGTGAAACTGGAACTGAATTGCACAACTTGCAAGAAATTTTATATTGTGCAATTTTCCATGAATTGTATATTCTGCAATTTTAAATCAATTTTAAATTGTACAAACTTCAGTAAATTATACTTTGAACAATTCTCATTGAATTATAGATGGTATAATACACATTGAGGCCTCTCTTATCCTAGTCATAGTGTTGTTGCATGTTAAAATATTTTCAAAAAATGCAATCCCCCTTCCATAGCAGCACTCAAAAAGATATTGAACACGGAAACTTTTCGAATTTCGCGCACAAACGTGGACGCCCGCGCAAGCGTATGGTTCAGAAACTAGGCCAGGAGCGGAATTTTGGGTGCCGAGTTGTTTACAAATTCCCCATTCGTACTTAAAGTTGTTTATTGTTAAATAAATTTGAAAATAACAATTAAAGGTGAATAAAGGTATCCTACGATACTGTAACGTTAACTAATGCACCGCATTGAAAATTGTAACCCCCACTTGTAAAGAAAATTCACAATTAGTGTTGATATTTCATTGACTGTTCTGAGGTTAGGTTTTATTAACAACAAACAAAAATTTGGAGCCAGTTTTTGTCAAATTTTTCAGAAAAAAATTTGATTCTGAGATTCCCACTAAAATATAGCAATTAAAATTCAAAATTGTGTTTGATAATTTTAAGGGACCTGCAACCTAAAATACGAAAAAATGATAATATTCATCAACAACAAACAAAAATTTAGATAAAGTTTCTGTCAAATTTCTCAGAAAAAAAAATTGATTTTGAGATCCCCACAAAAATATAGCAATTGAAATTGAAAATTGTGTTTGATAATTTAAAGGGACCTTTAACCTAAAACACCAAATAATGAAAAAAATTTATCGACAGCAAAAAATGTAGCTCAAGTTTCTGTCAAATTTTTCAGAAGAAAAATTGATTCTGAGATCCCCACTAAAATATAGCAATTAAAATTGAAAATTGTGTTTGATAATTCGAAGAGACCTTTAACCTAGAATACCAAGCAATAAAAAATATTTATTAACAGCAAACAAAAATTTTGAGTCAGTTTATGACAAATTTTTCAGAAAAAAAAAATGATTTGGAGATCCCCACTAAAATAGAGCAATTGAATTTGAAAACTGTGTTTGATTATTTAGAGGGACCCTTAACCTGAAATACCAAGCAAACAAAAATTTGGAGCCAGATTTTCTCAAACTTTTCAGAAAAAAATTGTTTCTGAGATCTCCAGTAAATTGTAGCAATCAAAATTGATAGTTTGAAGGAAACTTTAACCTAAAATACGAAACAATGAAATAAATTTATTAAAAACAAATAAAAATTTAGATCAAGTTTCTGTCAAATTTCTCAAAGAATTGATTTTGAGATCCCCACTAAAATATAGCAATTAAAATTGAAAATTGTGTGTGGTAGTTCGAAAGGACCTCTGATCCAAAATACCAAACAATAAAAAAAAATTAACAATAAACAAAAATTTGGAGCCAGTTATTGTCAAATTTTTCAGAAAAAAAAATTGATTTTGAGATCTCGACTAAAATATAGCAATTAGCATTTAAAATTGTGTCTGAAAATCTAAAGGGTCTCTTAACCTAAAATACCAAACAATAAAAAAATTTATTGACAACAAAGAAATGTAGATCAAGTTTCTCTCAAATTTTTCAAAAAAAAAAAGTTGATTCTGGGATCCCCTCTGAAATATGACATTTAAAATTAAAAATTGTGTTTGATATTGTTGATTTTATGATAGTGATGTTGTATTTGATATTTGATTATGTTCGGACATAGTCAAAATTATTGTTCACTGAAAATTGTGGCATAGTATGGTTTTTCTGTGTGTATTTATTGCGGAAAACCTAACCTCAGAACTGTTAATGAAATATCGACACTAAGTGCGAATTTGATCTTCAAGTGGGGGTTTCAATTTTTAATGCAGTTCATTAGTTAACGTTACGGTATAGTATGATACCTTTATCCACCTTTAATAGTTATTTTTTAATTTATTTAGCAATAAACAACTTTCAATATGAATAGGAAATTTGTAAACAACTCGTCACCCAAAGTTTCGCCTCTGGCCTAGTTTCTGAACCATGCGCATGCGCGAGCGTCCATGTTTGTGCGGAAAATTCGAAAAGACCCCAGTTCAATATCATTTTGAGGGCTGCTGTGAAAGGCGGGTTGCATTTTTTAAAAATATTTTAACATACAACAGCCCTATGACTGAGATGAAAGAGACCGTACTGTGTTAATAATATTGTCAAATTTCCAATGAGTTTTTCTATGAATTATAAACTTTTTAATTATCGATCAGTCTGACATTTCAGGCACTTATGTAAATTGAGTTTCGGTTAAATTAGACCAATGTGATATAATTTGCAGTTCCACAACATATATCAAATTGGACCAATTTAACCGAAACCCAATTTCAATAAGAAACGTGCAAGTTTCTTTTTGATGAAATATATGATTTTCAGTGAATTGTACACTGTACAATATTCATAAAATTATATGTATTGTGAATTTCCTGAAAATTCTACTGTATAATTTTCCATTAATATTAAATTGTAAAATGAACGCTGAGTTGTAAAATTTTCAATAAATTATACATACAGTAGGGACATTTTCATCCCAGTCATAGGGAAACGTGAGTGCAAGTGAGAAGGCAATAGATGGCGCATAAGAGCGTCTTTCTTGCACATATGGATATGACTGGAATAAAAAGAACCTTAATGTATACTATTTTTCATCATCTTGCACCTTGCAAAATTAAAATTGCATAATATAACTTTCAAAGGATTTCACACTGTAAAATTTGCACATAATTGTACAATCTTCAAAGAAAACAAAATTTCATCTAAAAAATTGTTTTTCAAGTAAAAATGGATTAAAATTAAGCAGAGCTTGAATCTCGAGCTAAACAAGCATTTGCGTGTCAGTAAAGAGATTTTTAATCCGCTCTAGAAGCTGCATACCTGCGAAAGAATTATATTTTACATGTTTCAACCAGAAACGTGTTTAGGTAAGATTTCCAAAAAGTAGTATTATTTTTTAGCAGGGAAAATTCGCAGTCACTACAGTCGCATTTTTTATGAGATGGTTTGTACAATGAAAAGGGTGATCTTATTTTTGCCTGGGAGTGTCATTGCCACTCCTTTTATATATTACGATGTTACAAGATCCCACATCGAAATGCACAGAAAAAGGCATTTTGTCAAAATGTCTGATTAACATTTTTATTGTAATTTCGAACCTGCAGATCAATAATTCGAAATAAAATTATCAAAAAATTGACAGTTTTTGCTTAAACAACTGGCAAACTTCCAATTTTTACATGTAGGAAAGAGTGGGGAGTTGTGAGCTGGGCTTTGTTTTTGAGGCATAAATACTATACAAATATTTTTTTTGTGCATCTAAGTATATAGAATCTTTAGTACGCCTAAAAACACAACTTTTGGATAAATTTTTTGTTGGGAAATTCGAAACGATTGAAAAATTCTGGATATTCATGCGAGAAACGTGTTTTTTTAATTTTCAAAAAAAAGTGGGGAGTTGTGAGCCACAACTCAAAATTGAAAAAATGGCATATTTCGAAGAATATTCTTTATCTAGGTTGTAAAAAATGACAAATGTGATCTATTTTGATAAAGGTGCCTTTTCCAAGGAAAAATGCGGACTCAGGTTGAAAACTATCAAATATGGCTATCAAATATGGCGTAGCTTACAACTCCCCAGTTTCGTTAGCTCACGACTCCCCACTTTATACATTTTCCAAATCGCCACCGCGTCATCGACACATCGAATGTTTAAGCAAAATTCCTTCCGTGTGTCGAAAGCTTATCCGCCGCTGATTATTTTCAAGTACTCACCTTTGCGATCAGCTTGAAAAAATGGGTGGGAATACCGCAAACACAAATAGCTAACACAATTCTTCATAAAAAATTTCAAATCACAATCCGGAGAGAAATTAAGAATGTGTGCAGACGCTACAATTTCTAGCTAAAAAGTGAGATCACGTTGAGTGAAAAATTTGACGGTAGTTGGAACTTGACAAAACTATTCCCACGTGACAGATATTAACGTGGATCACAAATACTTGAGGCTCTCAACTCCCCACGGCTCACAACTCCCCATGGCTTACAACTCCCTACGACTCACAACTCCCTAAGGCTCACAACTCTTCACCGCTCACAACTCTCTACGGCTCACAACTCCCCACTGCTCACGACTCTCCACGGCTCACAACCCCTCACTCTCCCCCATGTTAATAGAAAAACTCGTCTATTATTGAAATGTTATCCTTCTCAGAAATTTTTTGTCATATTTGGCTAGATTGGTTGTTGTAACACGCCCTACACATGCAAACGAGAAAATCGACATTTCCTAACAACCAAAATCACGAGGAATTTTTTGATTGTACTATTGGAGCTGGAAACTGATTTACAATAAATAGAGGGATGCCATACAGTCACTTAAGTCACTTTGAGTCACTGTTTCTTCTCAAATCACTTTTAAGGTATTATGAAAAAAAATTTCATGTAGATCCAGAGAGTGCAAGTTGTGCAATTAAATAAAAACCACTCTTTACCATATACTCAATGTAAACTTCACGAATTTTTTTAGAAAAACTGTGCAGTAAAAGAAAATTCTTGTTTGAAAAAATATTCTTCGTTTGCTTTCTAGAATTCATATGATTTTTTTCATAAAAATCTATAGAAAAATGCGCACTTCGACCGTAATACCTTCAGTCACTTTTTTAAGATAAAGTCACTATAGTCACTTTTCAAATGAAAAGATCACTTTAGTCGCTTTTCTATCAATAAATTAATACAGGTAACCCAAGGATTAACCACTATTGATTTTAGGTTTATACCTATTTCTGAATTTTATTGAATTCTTTTTAATTTCTTTGAATTCGTATGAATTTGATCGAAATGACTTAAATTCTTCTAAATTCACTCCAATTTTACTGGAATTAATAGAATATTTTGGATTTTCCAATTAATTTGCATTCATTTGGAATTCACCCTGAATTCTTATTAACTTATCCAATTTTATTTTTAACCCTTTTGAATTCTTTGAAATTTTTTTCAATTTTCCCTGTATTCTTTTGATTTTTTTAAATTCTCCTTGAACTCTCTTAAATTAACTTAAATTCTTCTAAATTCGCCCAATTCTGCTGAATTGAATGGATTTTTTTGTTTATTTTTCTTTAGTTTCTTATTAAAATCACCGCGAATTCTCTTAAACTCATCTTTAAATTCTTAGGTGCTTCATCAAACTTTTTTTAATTCTCTTGAATTTTTCTGAATTCACTCGAAATTCAATAAATTTAATAAATTTTCAATATATTCCTGAATTGTTCTCAATTCACTTGAATTCTTTTAAATATTTGCCTTAAATTTTTATGATTTTCATTGAATTCTTCTCATTTCTTTTGAATTCGTTTAATCTCACTAATTCTGTTCACTTCCACTTATCTGAATCCAATGGAATTTGTTTGGATTTATGAAAATTTGTTCCATAGACTTGATTTATTTTTTATTTGCCCTGAATTCTTTTATTTTAACCTGGAATTCTCAGCCATTTCATCAAATTCTTTTGAATTCCCTTGAATTTGTCTAAGATCACTCCGAATTTAATGAATTCAATAAACTTTTTAAAGTATTTTTGAAATGTTCTCAATTAACTTAATTTTTTAAAATTCTCCTTCAATTTTTATGAATTTCATCGAATTCTTCTCAATGCCACAAAATTCCTCTGAATTCGCTAATTCTATTCACTTGCATTTATCTGAATTCAATGGAATTTTTTTAGATTAAAAAAAAATTTTCCATTCACTTGAATTATTTTTAATGGGCCCTGCATTTTTTATACTAACCTTAAATTCGTATGAATTTAATTGAATTCTTTTAAATTGTTCTGAATTCACTCTAATTTCACTGAAATAAATGAATGTATTTTGAATTAAGACTTTTTTGAATTTATTTGAAATTCACAACTTACGTCCACACAAATTGAGACAGTGAAATGAAAATCTCGGAAATTATATAAAAGGCTCTAAAGAACGTTTGTATGGTTCAAAATTTCTGAAAATTCAAAAAAAAATTTCCAAAAATTTTCCAAAATTAAATTTTTTTGTAGTTTTAGAAATTTAGGACCACACAAACGTTCATTAGTGCCTGTTAATTCATTTTTCAAATTTTCAACTTGATATCTCAATTCGTGTGTACGTACGTTTTTTGAAAAAAATTCGGTAAGGTAGGAATCGGATAAGTATTGCATGGCCTTAACAATTATTTTTATTTCAACATCCCTTAAATATTTGAGCAAGAAAATCGACATTTCCTCACAACCATAATCACGGAGTATTTTTTGATTATACTATCGGGATCGGAAATTTATTCCCATTATGAGAAACATATCCTAGCAGAAGAAGTCATTGAATTAATTTTAAGGATTGTTTTAGCATCCCTTAAGAATTCAAGCTTAAGTTTTCAAGGGATCTTAAAAAAAAACCTTGAAATAAATAAAACGATTTTTCTTCTAGGATATATTTCTCACATTCTGAATTGATTTCCGACACCATTGCAGGGCGTCTAGCGACCTTGAAAACCTTGAAAACCTGGAATTCTCCTTGATTTTTTTTTGAAATTATGAAAACGTGGAAATCTCCTTGAATTTTTCAAGAGAACCTTGAATTTGAATTTTTTTCTTTCAAAACACTTATTTTATTTCAAATATTTCAATGAATTCATGGAAATTTCAAAATATTTCAAGAATTTCAAAATTTTCAAAAAGGGTACAGTTTACTAAATTTCAAAGATTTCGAAACATTTGAAAGATTTTAAACGATTTGAAGAAGTTTCAACAAATTTGAGAAGATTTCGAAAGATTTCAATGATTTCAAACGAACACAAAAGATTTCACAAACAGAGATGAAAGAAAGATGTCACAAATATTTCAAAGTCTTCATAAAGATGTCAAGATATTTCAGAAAACTTCACAAAGATTTCAAAGATTTGAAAAATTTCAAAAATTTTACAAACTTTTTGAAAGATTCCAAAAGATTTCACAGAGTTTCAAGATTTCACAAGGATTTCAAATACTTCAAAAGATTTCAAAGATTTCAAGGATTGCAAAGACTTTAAAAAGATTTCAAAATATTACCAAAGATTTCACGAAGACGACTTATGTTCTTAAAAAATTACGAATTTGTTTACTTATGGTTCTGCTTTCTTCAGAAATTGTTAGCCAATCAAAAATGAAATGTCTTATTTTTTTTGCATGTATAAGAAACGGTTATTTTATCATTTGATGTAAAAAAAGAGACCTGCAAAAACTTGATTCCTTGACCTGGAAAACCTGGAAAAGACCTTAAATTTTTTTCCTAAGAATCGCTGAACATCCTGCATTGAGATAATCGGAAAATCTCTCGTGACTTTGCTTTTTAGTAAATGTTAATTTCCTTGCTTGAATCATCTTTTCTTTCCTTTCTTTACCTTTCTTGAATCTTTAAGAGCCCTTGAAATCGAGTGTAAATCACACTTATAGGATTCAGCCCAAATGGTAAAGCCATTTTGTCTGATTTTTTGTACAAATAATCTAAAGAGTATAAAGACTTTCGGTGCAGGTTGCTTTTTTCGAAAAAATTATATTTTTTATGTAACAATTAAAAGAAAAAAATTCGCTTCGATTACATCGTTGTAGTAAAGTATTCTACTATTCAGCGAAGCAGAGAGCAGGTAAAGCAGTTTTCGAGCTCGGATTTTCCTTCAGGCGACCCTAGCGAGAAGAGGAAAAACTACCATCCGTGATGACTCAAGTTTGCAGGTAATGAAACACCCGCTATGACCAACATAGATGCATTCAGGGGCGAACACACCGTAGACGAAAAGCAGGGGCCCTTACCCAAAAGAGTGGGTGAATTTCCAAAAGGTTGGTTGGCTGGAGGTGGTTGAGGGTAAGTAATGTCATGAAATGCAGATTTTGAGTAAAATAAAACTGTAAACAATTTAATATCACAAGTGAGTGTAAAGAAAACGGTTTCTTATAAGCAATTCGCCCTCGATTCACTGCATGCAATATTCACGCCGAATCAGTGTAACTGTACAATTTTCGGCGAACTTACTCCGAAAGTGGTACCCTGTAGATTAAATGACAATATACAAGCTCTCTGTATAAAAAGGTAAATTATACAAACATGCAAGATATCAATAATATGTGTCGCCCAATTTCCTCTGAAAATTACCAGACTTATTCGCATTATACACAAACTTTGCATGTTTGCACAACTCAAGGGCTGCTGCAATAACCGGTTATGGAAGTCTAGCGCTTCGTTTTGTTGACCCTGAGAGCTTGTAAAAAGTGTTTCAAATTTTAATTTTTCAAACATATCTTTCAATATGAAGTTCAATTGCGCATCTTATTTTCTACATGAAAAAACTTATAGCACGTGTATTTGTTGAAATGAATAGGAAGCACATTTGGGTAGGGGCCCCTACTTTTCGTATACGGTGTGATCGCCCCTGAATGAATCAATGTTGGTCATAGCGGGCGTTTCATTACCTGCAGACTTGAGTCATAACAGACGGTAGTTTTTCCTCTTCTCGCTAGGGTCGCCCAAAGGAAAGTCCGAGCTCGAAAACTGCTTTACCTGCTCTCTGCTTCGCTGAATTGTAGAACACTTTACTACAACGATGCAATCAAGGAATACTTTTTTCTTTTAATCGTTACATAAAAAATAGAAATTTTTTCGAAAAAAGCGGTCTGTACCGGGAGTCTTTATACTCTCTGGATTATTGATACAAAAAATCAGACAAAATAGCTTCACCGTTTGACCTGAATCCTATAACTCCGATTTACACTCAATTTCCAGGGCCCTTAAGGGATGTTAAAAGAACCCTGAAAATAGATTCAATGACTTTCTCTGCTTGGAGACGTTTCTCACGTTCATTGTAAATTAACTTGCGACCCCATAATTAAAAAATCTCTCGTAATTTTGCTTTTTATGAAATGTCGATTTCCTTACTTAATTCTTTGAGGGATGTTGAAACAACCCCTAAAATAAATTGAACGATTTGCCCTGCTAGAATGTGTTTTTTCTTGTCCATTCTGAATTGATTTTCGACACCATTGGTATAATTCATAATTCTCCCATGATTTTGTTTTTTAGGAAATGGCGATTTCCTTGCTTAAATCTTTAAGGAATGTTTCAACAACACCTGAACATGATATATACATTTAATACAGTATATATTAATATACATTCACTAATTAGAAGTTTGGTAATTTTTTAGCAAAAGCTGTCAATTTTTATAATAGTTTTATTTCAAATTATTAATCTGTAGGTTCAAAATTACAAAAAAAATAATAATTAGACATTTTGACAAAAAGCCGTTATCTGTATTTGGGTATGGGGTACCCTAAAAAAAATTATTTGACATGAAAACAGAATTTCACTAACATTTTTAACTTCTAGAAAATTATATTTCACATAAGATATTCATCTAGCAGAAAATGATAATACAAAAATAAAGACTAAAAAATTGAAACATGATGGTCTAATGCAAATTTATAATATAATAATTAAATTGATTGTGTTTTTTATATAAAAGCCGTGAATTATCAGCCATTGGGCTCCATTGTGAGGAGAAGCAGATAATAAATGTAAAAATCAGCTTTTTTCTAATCGGTCGGCCGACAGTGCAACTTGAAAGAATAAAAAAATCATTGACATTTCGAAAATGAGTTTTAAAAAATAAAAAAAGTGAAAGTATACCAATTTGAGTAAATATTTTTAAAAATCAGTAAGTTTAATAAGAATTCGGAAAATCGGAAAATTAACTAAACCTTGTGTTTTGTCCCTATTCTTTCAAAATCCAGAAACATATTTTTGGCAGCTTCAAATTGGTTGAAAAATTAATAAGAGGGACTTTGTCTAGCAAATTGTTGATATCTTCTCCGTCGGTAAAAGCGATTTCCACCCTTTTTGATAAGTAAAAGGTCGATAATCAATTTTCAAAAACTGTAGCACAGTGTAGCCGACCGAGGAAGCTACAGTGCTTTTTACAGAATAATATTGAATAGTTTAAAATATATACCTTGTGTTTTGAAATTCTGGTTGGGTGTGACAAAATTTAGGAATAGTGAGTAGTATGAAAAACAGGCCTTTGAAAGCTCAGAAAAGAGCGCCAATGTAGATGTTATCTTTCGAAATTTCCCGAACAAAACGTCTTTGGAACGTGGAAACTAAAACTTGAAAATGATCAAATGAATGCTTACTTTTTCCACCAAAAATTTGCACAATTGTCAATTTGACATCGATAAATGTGAATTCAAATTGTACCAGAAAGATAATATAATATTTATCACAGTCGGTAAATGTAAGTTACTGACGCAAGGTAACATATAATTACCTACAGTAGGTAATACAGACTTACCGACTGTGGTAGTCTCAGAATTATTTTTATTCGAAATTGGTAAAATCATTTTTGAATGAAGAAAATGAAATTCAGTTGAAATATTGATAATTATATTTTCTATTGCTTCGACGTTCCAGAGAAGTCGGAATTCAGCGCGGAAAGATCATGATCAAAGCCGTAAGCGGATGGTAAGGTAGGGTGCAAACTGGGCAGCGCTCGGTCGGTAACACCGAGCAAGATTTGCTCTTTCTGTTTTACCTTCGGTGAGATTATCAACAGTCGCTGGCCTTCGCTCGAGGGTGACTTGTTCGCTCCCTCGACCCGCTACTAGAATATTTTTCTGATGTTTGATTTTTGAATGGCAGATGAAACGAGGGAGGATCGATTTCCGCTACCCTGAGAGCTATGAGAAGGATAGCAAACATGTCCGTGAAGTCGGTACTCCAAAAAAGAAATCCGAATTTTTCCTGGCGAAAGTTTTATATAGGAATTTATTCCGAATCATTCTGAAGCAATCCAAAATATTCCGAAATCTGTATCCGAAGTAATCCGAGTCAATCCGATTTAGACTGAAAAAGTTCTCAATTTCGTTTGACCCAATTTGTTTAATTGTTAATACGACTCAATCCGATTTAATTTAAACTTCCAGCAATCCAAATAAATCCGTACCGATCCAAACCACATTTCCAATCCGAATGAATCTGAACTTGGATTGATTAAGACCAAGTTTCTTTACGAATGAATCTGATTTAATTAGAACTCGAATTCATTCGGATTGAAAATTCAGTATATATCAATCCGCGTTCAGATTGATTCGGGGTCATTCGGATTGAAAATTTGGTTCAGATTTGTTAGGATTGATTCGGATTAGAAGTTCGGCTTAAATCGGATTGTGTCAGATAAATTGAGACTTTTTTCGGATTGATTCGGATTGGTCCAGATACAGATTTTGGAACGATTCTGAATGATTCGGAATGAATTCCTATCCGAACCTTTCGCTAGGGTTTTTGGGTGGAATCATTTGTTCGCCGTTTGGTGGTGGGTTTTCACATTTGGTGTTCAAACTTGAAAAAACTACAGCATTTTCAAAATGGGAGCACTCCACTTTTTAATATTTATCAACAATTCTTTTTGGAATCGTTTGGTGATCGTTTGGTAGTTATTTGGTGCTCAAAACTGGAGAAGATATTAACGTTCCAAGCCTCGGAAACAGCATGCACGGATGATTCCGCGCATATAGTACTGGCGCGAAATTTAAAAACAAGAAATACTCCAAGTACAATGAAAATGTTTGGGGGCAGATTTTTTTGGTGGAATTGTTTGGTGGTCGTTTGGTGGTCATTTGGTGGTGGTACGTTTGGTGGTCAAAATTATAAAACTACAGCACTTTCAAGATAGGGGTGCCAATTTCACGCTGCACTCCACTTTTCAATATTTTTCAAAAATTCTTTTTGGAATCATTTGGTGGGTATTTAGTGGTCGTTTCTTTGTGGTTTTTGACGTTTGGTGGTCAAAATTGTGGAAAATATTTCTCTTTTCTCATTTTTCCCCTACGGCCTGGCTGACTATATCCTGAATTTAGTCTAAAATAATCCTCAATCAGTAATGTAGAATTCTTTCAAAAATTTGGAATCTTTGCAATATTTTTCAGAAATTCTTTTTGGAATCGATTGGTGGTCGTTTGTTGTTGTTTTTTAATGTCCGGGGATCAAAATTGTGGCATATATTTACTTTCCGAAAATCGGCTTTAATTCGGTATTGTAGAATTGAAGAATTCTTTCAAAAATTTTGAATTAAATTCTCAATATTTTTCCAAAAATCCTTTTTGAAATCGTTTAATAGTTCTTCAGTGGTAGTTTTATGATGTTTTTCAACATTTTATGGTCGAAATCGTGTCAAATATTTACTTCCCAAAAATCGGCGTCAGTATACGCAGATAAATTGGCGCATATAGCACTGGCGCGAAATTTAAAAACAAGAAATACTGTAGGACTGTAGTTTTTGTAAGTTTGAGTATAAGGCGTGAAAAACCACCACCAAATGACCACCAAACGACCACCAAACGATAACACCATGAAATCCGTCCCCAAACCTTTTTTCGTTGTACATGGAGTATTTCTTGTTTTTAAATTTGGCGCCAGTACTATATGTGCAGAAACATCTGCATCTGCTGTTGACGATTTTTGGAAAGTTAATATCTACCACAATTTTGACCACTAAATATTAAAACCCATCACCAAACGACCAGCAAATGATTCCAAAAAGAATTTTTGAAAAATATTTAAAAGTGGAGTTCAACATGAAGTTGGCACTCCCATTTTGGAAATTCTGCAATTTTTGTAGTTTCGACCACCAAACGTAAAAACACTATCCAACGACTACCAAACGACCACCATACTACCAGCAAATGATTGCAAAAAGAATTGTCCAAAAATATTTAAAAGTGGAGTGCAGTGTGAAGTTGGCACTCCTATTTTAAAAATGCTGTAGTTTTTGTAATTTCGACCACCAATCGTGAAAAAACACCATCCAACGACTACCAAATGAGCACCAAATTACCACCAAATTACCAGCAAATGATTTCAACAGGAATTGTTGAAAAATATTTAAAGGTGGAGTGCAGTGTAAAGTTGGCACTCCCATTTTGAAATTGCTGTAGTTTTTGTAATTTCGACCACCAATCGTTAAAAAAACCATCCAACGACTACCAAACGACCACCAAATTACCAGCAAATGATTTCAAAAAGAATTGTTGAAAAATATTTAAAAGCGGAGTGCAGTGTAAAGTTGGCACTCCCATTTTGAAATTGCTGTAGTTTTTGCAATTTCGACCATCAATTGTAAAAAAACATCATCCAACGACCATCAAACGATCACCAAATTACCAGATAATGATTTCAAAAAAAATTTTTGAACAATATTTAAAAGTGGAGTGCAGCGTGAAGTTGGCACTCCCATTTTGAAAATGCTGTAGTTTTCGTAATTTTGATGACCAAATGTAAAAAACCACCATCCAGCGACCACCAAACGATTCCACCAAAAAAATTCGGATTTGTTTGGTTGGAGTGCCAACTTCGCGGACATATAGCAGACGTTAAATATTCTTACAGTTGCGAGGCAAGAACCCTCAATTTTCAAAACGTATTTTTTTTTGACTAAACAAATCATCTGCGGATTTTCTTTCAAGAAAAAAATAGGCAATGGATAGGGGCCGTCCTTAAACAACGTTACCAATAAGAGGGGGGAGGGGGTCGCGCCAAAAACTACGTTTGGTAACAGCGTTAAGGGGAGGGGAAGCGTCATTGGAAGTAAAATAACGTTACCTTAACGTGACATTACGTTTAATACGTATGCTGATGATAAATTTTAACAAAGTTTGCGAATTTTGCGAAAGATAGTCTTGCAACGATACAGTTCAATAATAACTTGGTAACCCTACCGAAAGTTTCAATTAGGAATTCATTCTGAATCATTCCGAATTAATCCAAAATCTGTATCTGAACCAATCCGAATCAATCCGAAAAAGGTTTTCCATTTCGTTTGATCCAAATCGGTCAAAAAATAATCCGATTCAATCCGAACTTCCGATCCGAATCAGTCCGAAACAATCCAAACAAAATTTTCAATCCGAATGAATCCGAATGAAACCGTGTTCGGATTGATTCGGATTGATTCGAATTGAGAATTGGTTTAATTTGATCCGAATTAAGATTCATTCGGATTGAAAGTTTGGTAGGGATTTATTCGGATTGGAAATTCTGATTAGATCGGATTGAGTCGGACTATATTTTACCCGATTTGGATCGAACGAAATTGAGAACCATTTTCGGATTGGTTCGAATTGGTTCATATTGATTCGGCTTGGTTCGGATACAGATTTCGAAATAATTTGGACTACTTCGGAATGATTTAGAATGAATTTCTATCCGCAACAAATTTTGCGAATTTTCCGAAAGATAGCCATACAACGATACAGTTCAATAATAACTTGATAACCCTGGCGAGAGTTTCGGATAGGAATTCATTCCAAGTCATTCCGAATTAATCCAAAACCTGTATCCGCAGCAATCCGAAAAAATATTTCCATTTCGTTCGATCAAAATCGGCTAAAAATTATTCCGACTCCATCCGATCCAATCCGAACTTCCAATCCGAATCAAACTGAACCCAGCCGAACCAAATTTTCAATCCGAATGAATCCGAATGAAACTCAACTCGGACTAATATATACTAAATTTTCAATCCGAATAAATTCGAATGAATCCGTGTTCGGATTGAATCGTATGCATTCGAATTTGAAATTGCTTTAGGTCAATCTGAGTTCGGATTGAATCGAATTGAGAATTTGGTTCGGACTTGCTCGGATTGGAATTTCGTATTAAATCAGATTCAGTCGGATTATATTTTACCCGATTTGAATCGAACGAAATTGAGAACTTTTTTCGGTTTTTTCCGGATTGATAGGGGTTGGTTCGAATACAGATTTTGGAACGGTTCGGACTGGTTTGGAATGATTGGAAATGAATTTCTATCCGAAAAAAAGTTCTAGAATTTCGCAAAATATAGCCCTGCAACGAGACAGTTCAATAATAACTTGATAACTCTGGCGAAAGTTTCGGATAGAAATTCATTTCGAATCGTTCCGAATTAATCCAAAATCTGTATCCGATCGAATCCGAAAAAACTTTTTTCATTTCGTTCGATCCAAATCGGCTAAGAATTATTCCGAGTCAATCCGATTCAATCCGAACTTGCAATCCGAATTAATCCGTGTTCGGATTGAATCGGATCCATTCGGGTTGAAAATTTCTTTAGGTTTATCCGAGTTCGGATTGATTCGGATTGAAAATTTGGTTCGGATTTGTTCGGTTTGGAAGTTCGGATTAAATCGGATTGGGTCGGATTATATTTTACCGATTTGGAACGAATGAAATTGAGAACTATTTCTGGATTGGTTCGGATTGATTTGTGTTGGTTTGGATACAGATTTCGGAATAATTCGGACTAGTTCGTAAAGATTGGGAATGAATTTCTATCCGAAACAAAGTTTGCGAATTTTGTGAGAGATAGACCTGCAACGATACAGTTCAATAATAACTTGATAACCCCGGCGAAAGTTTCGGATAGGAATTCATTCCGAATCATTCCGCATTAATCCGAAATCTGTATCCGTACCAATCCGAAAAAAATTCTCCATTTCGTTCGATCCAAATCGGCTAAAAATTATTCCAACTCAATCCGAATCAATCCAATCTTCTAATCCAAATCAATCCGAACCAACCCAAATCAAATTTTCGATCCGAATGAATCCGAATAAATCCGTGTTCAGATTGAATCGGATTCATTCGGATTGAGAATTGGTTTAGGTCAATCCGAATTCGGATTCATTCGGATTCATTCGAATTGAAATTTTGGTTCGGATTGATTCAGATTTGAAGTTTGGATTAAATCGGATTGAGTCGAATTATTTTTTGACCGATTTGGATCGAACGAAATTAATGACTTTTTACGGTTTGGTTCGGATTGATTCGGATTGGTTCGGATACAGATTTTGGAATAATTTGGACTGGTTCAGAATGAATTTCTACCCGAAATATTCGTCAGGTAAATTTGGAAATCGCTTTCATATTTCAAACTGCACACGCTTTCCCTTATTCCCCTCTTCAACCCGTTTTTAAAGAATTCTTCTTTTTTACCCTGTTTTCATGAAACGTCCCCTCTTTCCTCTTTTTCTCGCTTTTCGCTCAAATTTGAACTGTTTGGTTGAAAGTTTGTCAAAATTACAACCATTTGGTTGAATTCCTTTGTTGAAATTTTTTTTTCTTGAAGATTCATCACTTCAGTTGAAACTTTATCACTTGGGTAGAAAATTTAACTATTTTGTTGAAAATTCGTTTTTTTCTGGTTGAGAATCAATTTCTTCAACTGAAAATTTAACTATTCTATTTTTGCTTGGAATTTTATATTTATAATTTAAAATTAATCTTTTTTAGTTGAAAATGCATCAATTGGGATGAGAACTCATGTATTTTATTGAAAAATCATCTATTTTGGTAGAAAGATAATATTTTTGGTTGAAAATTCAACTACTTGGTTCAAAGTTGAACTACTTTGTGAAAAATTAATTTTTTGTTGTTAAAAATTCATCTTTTTAGTTTACAATTGAACTATTTGGTTGTAAATTAACTTTTTTGTTGAAAATTCATGTTTTCGGGTTGAAAATTCCACTTTTTTTAGAGAAATTCGTCTTTTTGGCTTGAAACATCAACAATTTGGTAGAAACTTCAACTACTCAGTTGAAAATCAAACTATTTATTTGAATATTGAACGATTTGGTAGAAAATTAACTTTTTTCTTTAAAAATCATATTTTCGGGTCAAAAATGCTACTCCAAAATTCTACTACAAAAATTTCTACTAGGAAATTCATCTTTTTAGCTTGAAAATTTGACGGTTGAATAGAAAGGTTACTATTTTGTTGCCAAATCATACTTTTAGGTTGAAAATTCAACTGTTTCGTAAGAAAACTGTGTTTTTTTGGCTTGAAAATTCAACAAATTGGTAGAAAATTTAACCATTTTGGTAGAAAATTCAACTTTTTGGTTGAAAATTAAAATATTCAAGTAAATATTGAACTGTTTGGTTGTAAGTTAACTTTTGCGTTAAAATTTCATATTTTCGGAATAAAAATTCAACTGTTTATTAGAAAATTTGTCTTTTTGACTAAAAGATACAACAATTTGCTAAAAAATGAAACTATTTAGTTGAAAATCACCTTCTTGTTGAAAAATTCATATTTCTGGTCGAAAATGCAACTATTCTGGTAAAAAAATTTATTTTTTCATCAAAAATTAATCTACTTTGGTCGAAAATTTAACTTTTCTTATCAAAAATTAAAATATTTTGGCGTATTGAATTTGTTGTTGATAATTCATATTTTCAGGTTGAAAATTCAACTATTCAAGTAAATATTGAACTGTTTGGTTTTAAATTAACTTTTGTGTTGAAACTTTATATTTTCGGGTTAAAAACTCAACTGCTTTGCAGAAAATTCGTCAATTTGGCTTGAAAATTGAATGCCTTAGTTGAAAATACAACTATCTGGTTGAAAATTGAACTACTGATTTGAACATTGAAGTATTTGGGAGAAAATTATTTATTTTTTTGTTTGTTGCCAAATCATATTTATGGGTTGAAAATTCAACTGTTTTGTTAAAAATTCGTCCTTTTGGATTGAAAATTGAACAGTTTGGTAAAAAATTAAAATATTTGGTGAAAAATTAAACTGATTTGTAAGAAAATTCGTCTTTTTGGCTTGAAAATACAACAATTTTCTAGAAAATCAAACTGTTTAGTTGAAAACTACCTTCTTGTTGAAAATTCATATTTGTGGCTGAAAATGCAAGTATTTTGAGGAAAAATCCAACTTTTTAATTACAAATTAAACTGTTTTGGTCGAAAATTCAACTTTTATTATCAAAAATCAAACTATCTTGGCACATTAAATTTGTTGTTGATAATTCATATTTTCAAGTTGAAAATTCAACTGTTTTTCAGAAAACTGATCTTTTTGGCTTGAAAATTTAACTGCTTGGTTCAAGATTAACTTTTTGTTGAAATTTCATATTTTTGGTATAAATTTGTACTTTTTTTTTTGGTTGAAAAATAATTTTTAAACTGTAAATTGAAGTATTCCATTTTTGTTTAAAACTTATGTTTTTTAGTTAAAAAATTGACTATTTGGTTGAAAATTCATGTATTCTTTTGAAAATTTGCCTTTTGGGAGAGAATTAATTTGCTTGAAAGACAATTCATCTTTGTAGGCTAAAAATTCAGTTACTTGGTGGAAAATTCAAATATTTGGTTGAAATATAAACTTTTTTTTAAACATTTATTTGTTTTATTGAACATTCAACTATTTTGCTAAAAGCATCTTTTTTGGTCGAAAATTTAACTGTTCTGCTTAGCATTCGTTCTTTTGGATTGAAAATCCGCCTTTTATGGTAAGAATGTCATTGCTCTTGGTTGTAAATTTATTTTTCTTGGTTAAAAATAAAGTTTTTTTGTTGAAAACTCAACTTTTTGGTTGAAAATTCAACTTTTTTGTTGAAAATTCGTCCTTTTGGATTAACAAATCATGTTTTATGGTGGGAAAGTCATTCTTTTTTTGGATTAATTCAACTTTTTTGTTGAAAATTCAACTTTTTTGCAAAAAAATTCGTCTTTTTGGCTTAACAATTCAAAAATTTGGTATAAAATTCAACTATTCAGTTAAAGATTCAAATACTTCTTGAAAGTTTATTTATTTTACTGACCATTAATTTATTTTGTTAAACTTATCTTCTCTTGTTGAAAATTCATAATTTGTTTGAAAATTTAATTATTTTGCTAGAAAATTCAACTGTTTGGTTGAAAATTAAACTATTTCTTTAACTTCATTTATTTTATTAAACATTCAACTATTCTGTTAAAGGCATCTTTTTTGGTCAAAAATTTTAATGCTTTGTTGAATATTCGTCCTTTTGGATTGAAAATTCACTTTTTATGGTAAAAAAGTCATCGTTCTTAGTTGTAAATTCTTTTTTCTTGGTTAAAAATGAAGATTTTTGTTGAAAATTTAATTTTTTGGTTGAAAATTCAACTGTCATCTAAATAATTTGTCTTATTGGCTCGAAATTTGAACTATTCAATTGAAAATGCAACTGTTTTTCGTTAGATTTCAATCTTTTTTGTTTTAAAATTAGACCATTTGGTTGAAAGTGCTTCTTTTTAGGTTGAAATTCAACTAATTGGTTGAAAATTCAACTGTTTTGTTGAAAATTCGTCCTTTTGGATTAACAAATCATGTTTTATGGTAGAAAATTTTTTTTTTTGGTTTAAATATAACTTCTTTGTTGAAAATTCAACTATCTTCAAAGGGCTTCCGTTTCCGGTACCGAGTGGTAAAGAACGCGTTTGTGTTGTGTGCTATCTTTTTTGGTTTTGGCGGCGGAT
>JAUMHM010000001.1:18539992-18568539 GCA_032362435.1 Melikaiella ostensackeni | reverse complement strand
TTTCAGGGTTTTCAGTCAAGGAAGAAAAACAGTTGCAACCAATTTGATAAAGTTTCAAGTCAAAAAGATGAATTTTCTACAAAGCAAATGAATTTTCAATAAAAAAATTAATTTCCAGCCAAATAGTTTGATTTTCTACCAAAATATTTGAATTTTCAACCCAAAAAGACGAATTTTCAACAAACAGTTGAACAGTCAACCAAAAAGACGACTTTTCAACTAAAAAGGATGAGTTTTCAACCAAATGAGATGAATTTTTAAATAAAAAAATTTAACAAACGAGCTGATTTTTCAACCAAGAAGGGTTTTTCAATCAAGGAAGAAAGACCGTTTCAACCAAATTGATGAAGTTTCAAGTCGAAAAGATAAATTTTCTACAAAGCAGATGAATTTTCAGATGTTTAAATTTCCGTAAATTACAGAAATTCACGGACATTGAAAGAATGAAAGAATTCCGGAAATTTATAAATTTATCAAATTTCCTGGAATTTTCGGTGCTTTAAAAATTTCCAAAAATCTATGGAAATGTAAGCATTCTACGAAAATTTACGGATATTTACAATATCCAGCAGTCTTCGGAAATTTCCGGTAATATATAGTAATTTATCGGTAATTTAAGGTTACTTATGACTTAGAGTTGGTCAATGTATAATTTGCATTATTCACCTCTGACGCCGCTTTTTACTCCCTAGGGAGTAGAAAAGTAGAACTTTAGCCCCGCCTTACAGGCATTCAAAAGGGCTGAAATTATGCATGTGTAATAAAAAATTCTCTTTTCAATGATAAAACATTTCAGAGAATTTATTTTTAGTATTGTCTCAATCAGGAATTCAGGATAACTGCACAGTTCATGAAGTTTATTGTAATATGAGTTTATGGCATTACAATATGAGTATGACGAATGGCTGATGCGGGAAAAACGAGCAAAATAATTTCTCGACTCAATTCGACCTACATTTTATGTGTCCTTGCATGCTCATTTCTCATGGTCGCGGAATGGTTAAGATGAAAAAATATGTAATTAATTATAAAACTTTGTGACAAGTAATAAACTGAGAAATTTTCCGAATTCATCCAAAAATAATTATTGTAGAGAATTCCCGGGAAATGTTGTTTTCTAGAATTTTCCAGGATAGTCTTTCTTCGAGGAGTTAATTACTACTGCAATTTAGTGGACACTCTCTCTGCAATCTTATGCAATCTCGAGCAATCCCATGCAATACTTTGCAAATCCCATTCAATCCTTTACAATCCTTGTAATCCCATGAAATCTGTATAAAACCTCAAGCGATCTCTAGATGAAATATCGTGAAATCCCATGCAATTATTTTCAATCTCATGCAATCATTTGCAATCCCATGCTAACCTTTGCAATCCCTTGGAATTCCATGAAATCCTTTACTATCCCTTGTAATCCCATGAAATCTGTATAAAACCTCAAGCGATCTCTAGATGAAATATCGTGAAATCATAGGCAATTCTTCGCAATCCCTTGCAATCCTTCGCAATCCTTTGTAATCCCACTGCAATCTCTATAAAATCTCGAGCGGTCTCCACATAAAGTTTTGTGCAAAGCCATGCAATCCTTCTCAATCTCATGCCATCCTTTACAATTCCTTGTAATCCCATGCAATGTATATGAACTCGAGCGATCTCTATATGAAATTTTGTGCAATCTTATGAAATCCTTTGCAATCTCTATAAAACCTCGAGCGATCTCTCTATTAAATTTCGTGCAATCCCACTCAATTATTTTCAACCTTATGCAATCATTTGCAATCCCTTGTAATTCCATGAAATCCTTTGCAATCCCTTGTAATTCCATGCAATCCCTTACAATCCCATGTAATATGAAATCTCTATAAAATCTCGATCGATCTCTATATAAAATTTCGTGCAATCCCATGCAATTATTTCCAATCCCATGCAATCCTTTGCAATCCTATTATATCCCTTGCAATCCTATGCAATCCTTTACTATCCTTTGTAATCCCATGAAATCCGTATAAGACCTCAAGCGATCTCTAGATGAAATATCGTGAAATCCCATGCAATTCTTCGCAATTTCTTGCAATCCTTTGCAATTCCTTGTAATCCTTTGCAATCTCTATAAAATCTCGAGCGGTCTCCATATAAAATTTCGTGCAATCCCATGCAATCCTTCGCAACCCCATGCCATCTTTTACAATCCCTTGTAATCCCATGCAATCTCGATAAAATCTCGAGCAATCTCTGTATAAAATTTCGCGCAATCTCATGAAATCCTTTGCAAATTCTATAAAACCTTGAGCGATCTCTCTGTTGAATTTCGTGCAATCCCATTCAATTATTTTCAAACTCAAGCAATCATTTTCAATCTCATGCCATCTTATGCAATCCCATGCAATTCTTTACTTCTCCATGTCATCCCATGCAATCTGTATGAACCTTGAATGATCTCTAGAAGAAATTTTGTGTAATCCCATGCAATTCTTTGCAATCCCTTGTAATCCCATGCAATCTCTATAAAATCTCGAACTTCCTCTGTATAAAATTCAGTGCAATCCCATGCAATGCTTCGCGATCCCATGTAATTCTTCAGAATCCCTTGTAATCCCTTTTAATCCCATGAAATCTCTATACCTCTATCAAATATCGAACGACCTCTGTATAAATATTCGTGCAATCTCATGCAATCCTTTTTAATCCCATGCAGTCCCTCGGGATTCCATTCAATCCTTCACGATCTCTTGTAATATCATGCAGTCTATCTCTATATAAAATTTCTTGCAATCCCATGCAATCCTTCACGATCCCTTTTAATCCCATGTAATCTCTGTAAAATCTCGAGCGATCTCTATATAAAATTTCGTGCAATCACATGCAATCCCATGCGATCCTTTACAAATCCCTTGTAATCCCAAGCAATCTTTGTAAAATCTCAACCGATCTTTATATATAATTTCGTGCAATCCCATGCAATTATTTGCAATCCCATGTAATTCCATGAAATCTCTATAAAATCTCCAGTGATCTCTATATAGAATTTCGTGCAATCCCGTGAAATCCTTTGCATTTTCATGCAATTTTTACAATTTCTCGTAAAACTATGAAATCCTTTTCAATCCAATGTAATCCTTTGCAACCCTATGCAAACATTAACAATCCTATGTAATACCCCCTCATGAACAAATATTACAGGAACTTCAGTACAGGTCTATAATGATTTTCATATAATTGAATTTCTTATCATTTTTTCGCGATTGTAGAAAAATCATTCCAGAAAATCTTTATGAGAAAAAAAATGAGGAAATTTGTATTGAAATAAATAATCTCAAAACATTGCAAGAATTGATGCAAAAAATAGAGAAACTACGAATGAATGATTTATTCATTTACATAATGTAGGATTTTGAATTATTTTACAAGATTCTAAAAGAGTTGAGAGATTTCAAAAACATCAATGGATTTTAACGAATTTCAGAGAATTTCAACGGATTGAAAGGGACTTCAAAGAATTTTGTAAGATTTCCAAGATTTCAAGAGATTTCTAGAGAAATTTGGAAAATAAACTAAATGAAATGAAACTTCAGGGTATGCCTAGCCATTGCAATGATTTTATGGGATTCTAAGGTATTTCAAGAAATTTTGAATCGAAGGATTTAAAGGGAGATTTGCAGGATTTTTCAAATCTCAAAGGATTTCAAGGTATTTCAAAGATTTCCAGCAATTGAAACATTTTTTTAGAGAACTTCAATGAATAAGTTTAATTTAATTTATATTCGAGCGATTTCAAATATTTCATAATTATAAATGGATTTTCACAATTTCCAAACACTTCAAAGGATTCTGAGAGATTTCGGAAAATTTCAAGATATTTCAGAATTTTTATGAAATTTCACAGAATTTAGGATTTAATATTTAAAAATATTTCCAAGGATTTCAACGAATTTCGTAAAATTTCGATATATTTTGAAGGATCTTAGACGATTACAAAGATTTCCGATCTTTTCCGGGGATTTTGAGGAATTTCAAGGGATTTCACAAGATTTAAAGGATTTTATTGAATCTTCAAGGACTTGAAGGGATTTCTAGAGAACGAAATTTCAAGGACCTCCTAGTGCTTCCAAAGAATTCGAGAGATTTTAATGTATTTTGAGGAATTTCACCAGATTCAAAGGATTTCATTAGATCTTCGAGGATTTCAAGGAATTTCAAGGATTTCTAGGGATTTAAACTTTTTTTAGACAACTTCAATGGAAAATTTCAATTTAATTCACATTAAAGAGATTACAAATGATTTATTCTTTTTAAATGGATTTTTACGATTTCCCAAGATTTCAAGGGATTTTAATGGATTCCAAAGGATTTCAAGAGGTTTCTAAAATTTCATGAGATTTCACAGGAATTAGGATTTGAGATTAAAAAATTTTTTTACGGATTTCAACGAATTTCGTAAAATTTCGATATATTTCAAGAAGTCTCAGACGTTTTCAAAGATTTCCAAACTTTTCCGGAGATTTTGAGGAATTCCGAAGGATTTCAAGAGCTTCAAGGTATTTCACAGAATTGTGTAGGATTTCCAAAGTGTTTGAGAGATTTCTAGAGAAATTTGGAAAATAAATAAAATTAAATGAAACTTCAAGGGGTTCTTAGCGATTCCAAAGATTTCAAGAGATTTTAAGGTATTTCAAGAAATTTCACAAGATTCGAAGGATTTTACTAAATCTCCAAGGATTTCCAGGGGTTTCAAGGACTTTCATGGATTTAAACTTATTTGTAGATCTTTAATGAAAAAGTTTAATTTAATTTAGATTCAAGAGATTTTAAATGACTCATATTTTTTTGAATGAATTTTTTATAACTTCTGAGGATTTCAAAGGATTTAAAGACATTTCAAGAGTTTTTAAGGAATTTCAATAAATTTTGTAGGATTTCCAAAGAGAACTTTAATTTTTAGAGAACTTCAATGGATAAGTTTAATTTAATTTATATTCAAGGGATTTCAAATAATTTATACATTTTTGATGGATTTTTACAATTCCCAAAGATTTCAAGGTATTTTATGGGATTCCAAAGGATTTCAAAAAGTTTCAAAAATTTCATGAGATTTCACAGAATTGATGATTTGAGATTTGAAAATATGTCCACGGATTTCAACGAATTTCGTAAGGTTTCGAAACATTTCAAGGGATTTTTGACGATTTTAAAGATTTCCGAAATTATTCTGGGATTTCAAGGGATTGCAAAGAATTTCAAGAGCTTCAACGAATTTTCAAGAATTTTGTAGAATTTCCAAAGTTGCAAGAGATTTCTAGAGAAATTTGGGAAATAAATGTAATTAATTGAAACTTCAAGGGATTCTTAGAGATTCCAAGGGTTTTAAGAGATTGTAAGGTATTTCTGTAAAACGAAAACCAAGGTATTTCAAAGAATTTCAGAAGATTGTAAGAATTTCACAAGATTGTAAGAATTTCATTAAATCTCCATGTGTTTGAAAGATTTCAAAGGATTTTAAAGATTTCCACTTATTTTAATGAATTCTTGAGATTTCCAAATATTTCGAGAGATTTCTAGAGAAGGAAGTTTGAAAGGACTCCTAGTAATTCCAAACATTTCAAGAGATTTGAAGGTATTTCATTCCACAGGGTTTAAAGGATTTTATTGAATCGTAAGGATTTCAAGGAATTTCAAACATTTCTAGGAATTTTAATATTTTTAGAGAATTTCAATGAATAAGTTCATTCTAATTTATATTCGAGAAACTTCGAATGATTTCTACTTATTTTAATTGATTTTCACGATCTCCAAAGATTTCAAAGAATTCAAAAGAATATCATAAAATTTAAAAGGATTGAGTAAGCTCTTATCCACTGTCTGTCATTCTGAAATAATTTTTTTTCTCTAGAATTTAGTTCTGTAGAAATCCCTTGAAATCTTTGGAAGTCCTACAAAACTCTTTGGAATGCCATCAACCTTTTTGAATGTTTTGAAATCTTTCGAAATCCTTTGGAATCACCTAAAATCCCTTTAATTTTTTGGAAATCGTAAAAATCCATGTCAATAAGTATGAACGAATTTACATCTCTTGGATATGAATTGAACTAAACTGATTCATTAAAGTTCTCTATAAAACCTTTCACATCCCTTGAGGTCTTTGAAATCCTTGGAGATTTGATAAAATCCTTTACATCTTGTGAATTTCTTAATATACCTTAAAACCCCATGAAATCTTTGGGACTCCTACAAAATTCTTTGAAATTCCTTAACATTTTTCAAATCTCTTTAAATCTTTTGGAATCTCGTAGAATCTTTTGAAATCTTCAAAAATTGTAAAGGGAATGTAAGGGATTGCATTGAATTGCAAAAGATTCCATAGGATTGTATCGATATTGCATGGGATTACCAGGGATTGTAAAAGATTGCATGGGATTACAAGGGATTGTAAAGGATTGCATTGAATTACAAGGGATTGTAAAGCATTGCATGGATTTACAAGGGATTGTGAAGGATTGCGTGGGATTGCAAAGGATTGCATTGAATTACAAGGGATTGTGAAAGGTTGCATAGGATGGCGAAGGATTGCATGGGATCACAAGGGATTGTAAAGGACTCTATGGGATTGCAAATGATTTCACTGGATTACAAGGGATTGTAAAGGATTGCAAGGAATAACAGAGGGTCGCATTGGACTACAAGGGATTGTGAAGGATTGCATGGGATTACAAGGGATTGCAAAGGATTTCATGGAATTACAAGGGATTGTAAAGGTATGCATGGAATTGCAAAAAATTGCATTGGATTGTAGGGTATTGCATGGGATTACAAAGGATTGTAAAGAATTGCATGGAATTACAAGGGATTGTAAAGGATTGCATGGGATTTCAAAGGATTGCATTGGTATACAAGGGATTGTAAAGGATTGCATGGAATTACAGGGGATTGTAAAGGATTGCGAGGGATTGCAAAGGATTGCATTGTATTATAAGGGATTGTGAAAGGTTGCATAGGATAACGAAGGATTGCATGGGACCACAAGGGATTATGAAGGATTCCATGGGATTGCAAATGATTGCATTGGATAACAAGGGATTGTGGAAGGTTTGCAAGAAATTACAGAGGATTGCATGGGACTACAAGGGATTGTAAAGCATTGCATTGAATCACGAGGTATTATGAAGTATTGCATGGGATTACAAGGGATTGTAAGAGATTGCATGGGATTACAAGAGATTGCAAATGATTGTACTGGATTACAAAGGATTGTAAAGGAATGCATGGGATTGCAAAGGATTGCATTGCATTGTAAAGGATTGCATGGGATTACAAGGGATTGTAAAAGGTTGCAAAGGATGGCAAAGGATCGCACGGGACCACAAGGGATTGTAAAGAATTGCATGGGATCGCAAATGATTGCACTGGATAACAAGGGATTGTTAAGGATAGCAAGGAATTACAGACCATTGCATGGGCTTACAAGGGATTGTAAAGGATTGCGTGGGATTACAAGGAATTGCAAAGAATGCATGGAATTACAAGGGATTGTAAAGAAATGCATGGTATTTCAAGGAATTGCATTGGATTGTAAAGGAGTGCATGCGATGACAAGGTATTGTAAAAGGTTGCAAAGGATGGCAAAAGATTGCATGAGATCACAAGGGATTGTAAAGGATTGTATCGGATTGCAAATGATTGCACTGGATTACAAGAGATTATAAAGGATTGCAGGAAACTGCAGAGGATTGCGTGGAATGACAAGGGATTGTAAACTATTTTATTGGATTACAAGGGATTGCATGGAGTTACAAGGGATTGTAAAGGATTGCATGGGATTGCAAAGGATTGCATTGGATTCTAAAGGATTGCATAGGATTACAGGGTATTGTAAAGGACTGCATGGAATTTCAAGGGATTGTAAAGTATTGCAAAGGATTGCATTCAATGACATGAGATTGTGAAAGATTGCATGGGATTGTAAAGGATTGCATGTAACTGCAAAAGATTGCATTGGATTACAAGAAATTGTAAAGAATTGCATGGTATTGCAAAAGAATGGATTGGATTACAAGGAATTGAAAGGGTTGCACGGGATTGTAAAGGATTGCATGGGACTACAAAGCATTGCCAGAGATTGCATGGGATTGCAAAGGATTGCATTTGATTACATAGGATTGTAAAGGATCGCACGGAATTACAAGGGATTGTGAAGGATTGCATTTGATTACATAGGATTGTGAATGGTTGCATGGAATCACAAGAGATTTTGAAGGATTGCATGGGATTGCAAGGGATTGTAAAAGATTGCATGAAATTACAAGGGACTGTAAAAAAGTTGCATGTGATGGTAAAATATTGCTTAGGATCAAAAGGGATTGTCAAGGATTGTATGGAATTGCAAAGTATTGCATTGGATTACAAGGAATTGTGAATAATTGCATGGTATTGCAAAGGTATGGTTGGGATTACAAGGAACTGAAAGGCTTGCACGGGATTGCAAAGGATTGCATTTGATTACATAGGATTGTAAAGGATCGCATGGAATTACAAGGAATTGTGAAAGATTGCTTTTTATTACCTAGGATTGTAAAGGGTTGCATGGAAATACAAGGGATTGTGAAGGATTGCGTGGGATTTGAGAGGATTGCATTTGATTACATAGGATTGTGAAGCATTGCATGGAATTACAAGAGATTTTGAAGGATTTCATGGGATTGCAGAAGATTGCATTGGATTGCAGGGGATTGTAAAGGATTGCATGGCATTGCAAAAGATTGCATTTGATTACATAGGATTGTAAGGAATTGCATGGAATTACAAGGGATTGCAAAGGGTTGCACGGGATTGCGAAGGATTGCATGGGATTACAAGAGATTGTAAAGGATTGCATGGGATTACAAGAGTTGTGATTAAAGTCTCAATTGTTAGGCCACATTTTAATCGACAGGTAATTGCACGTTTAAAATTGAATGAGACTAGTGTAAAATTAAGTGAAGAATTCAGCGATTGCTCGGCACGAAACGATAAAGTCGATAATTCTGAATCGAAGCGAGGTGAGGGAATTACAAAAGGCTCGAGCCTTCGCTAGGTAATCGATATCTCCATACTCTACATATATATTTATAGAGAGAGAGAGAGAGCTTTTTTTCTCAAAGATCGAAATGAAATCTACTTTTAGGTTAAAAAATTTTTGTGGGCTAAAAAAGAACACCCAAAAAGTTCACAATCCAAAAATCACAAATCAAACCCGCTTTTCCAGCTCATTAGAGACATATCCACAATAAATGTACAACAAAAAAGGAAAAAGTGAGAGAAAAGAAAGAGTCAAACAAAACCAACCGCACACTCTATTTTTTCTCAGTCTTTTTTATACTACTGGGGACCAACATGTTTCGAAGCCAATTTTGACTTCCTCATCAGGAGTAGTTTATACGAATTCTACAATTGTAAATAATGAAACGTATATTAATTAAATTCAAATATTACCTGAAAATAAAAATAAGATTTATTATCGAATGTTGTTTAGTCAATTTTTCCATTTTCTTCTTGAAATCAAAAATCTTCAATTATACTTTCTTTAGTTTCAACCTTTTATTAATTCATAATATAGTAAACCGTTAAATGTCGTCAGTGGTCCTTTAGAATGAAAGAAAAAAAATCCGCATCGATTTGTAGAAACAGTATATTTTATTTATATTGGTATGGCGATGTTTCGGCCCTGAATAGACCCTTTTCAAACCTTCGTTAGAAAAACAGTCTTATCATTGAGATAACAGAGATGAAGAAAAATTAAACTATGTAAAAAAATTTTTTTTAAGCAATTAGTAAAATTTCCAATTGCCATAAATTTTCAATCTTAACTTCATTCAATGTCCAAAAACAGAAAAAGAAGATGTAATGAGTATCTAAAAAAACTCTCCCACTAGTCTGAAGAAAATTTTTTTTATATAAATAAAACTGTGATTTAATATTGAAAAATTCAAAGTATGTGAAGTTAATAAAATTATGTCGAAATTCAGAAGTATAAATTCGTTAATCACATTCTTGAAATTTGATTAAAACGTTTAAATACAAACAGAAAAAATAATCAAATTAAATCAAATAATGGAAAATAATCGCACTTGAATTTAAGAATTGATTAAAATATAAGAATAGTAACTAGATGAAAACAAAAAAAAATTGTCTATACTACATGACAGGAAATTTAGTTAAAATTATAGAAGTAGTAATTATGAAGTGGCCATTATTTACAATATTTCAGAGAAACAACAAAATATTCTTAAAGTATTTCTGCTTTTGAGGGCGGAAAACCCGAATGGTCTTTATCCAGTTGCTCTTTTCAAAATTTTAAAATTCGTTGTTTCGAGTGGAAGAAGAAATGTCTTTTACATATTCCTAATATGTGTCGATAAACAGTGCCAAAAACAGAATTTCGAAAAATTGGTCCTTATCCAGTTGTCATTCCCATGTCTTCATCTATAAAACTTTCGAAAATTATTATTCGCATTTTACATTATTCAAAATGGATTACTTAAGACTAACGGGGGATAAAGTGAAAAACTCGATTTAGTCCTAATTAAGATTTATTATTTTCTTCTTGAATATATATTTCTCACTTCCGATCTGTTTTGCTCTCTCTCTCTCCTTCTTTCTCTCTCTCTAAACGTGTAATCACTCATGACACTGCAGTATCCTAAATCAATTCCCCTTGCCCCACTGTAATTGGTACACGAACTAAGTGTTCCAAGGGGAGAAATACGTCGTCGATTTAAATAATCCAATTAGATAATGTTACGCAATAAGTGCAACCGGTGGACTTTCGTGTCAATTATACAAAATTTTACCGATGGAAGAAATTTTTGCTTAATCTTACTACAGAATCGAAGAAAATTCTCTATACGGATGGAGCGAGCGGTACTATGAATCACTGATACTTTGAAATACGATAATCGGCAGTTTTTTGAAAAATTTTCAAGAATTTCTCGAATTTTTTACCCCGATTTCAACTCGTGACGAGACCTAGGAAAATTCTGGTAAGAGTCTCAAGTTTACAGGCCCTAATCTTCGAAATCTTATCTTTAATTTGAGCCAATGAAACTCAAAATACCTTCAGGACTTTTCGAGATATAACTAAAAATGGCCAAGAGTGTCTAAAACGAGTTCCAGAGTCAGTTTGAGCACCGAGGCCGACCGAATTTTGTACCTCGATTTCAACTCGTGGCAAGACCTACGGAAATTGTGGCAAAAGTTTGAAATTCACAGGCCTTAATCTTTGAAATCCTATCTTTAATTTGAGCCTTTAAAACTTGAAAAATCTTGACGGGTTTCCAAGCTACGACTAAAAATGTCCAAACGTGTCTGCGTCGAGCTTCAGAGTCGGTTTGAGCAGCGAGGCCGACGGAATTTTGTACCTCGATTTCAACTCGTGGCAAGACCTAGTGAAGTTGTGGCAAAAGTCTTAAATTTATAGGCCCTAATCTTCAAAATCTTATCTCAAATCTAGGCCTATAAGAATGAAAAATATTGACGGGTTCCCAAGATATGAATAAAAATGTCCAAGCATGTCTGCGTCGAGTTTCAGAGTCGGTTTGAGCAATGAAGCCGACCGAATTTAGTACATTTATTTCAATTTGTGACAAGGCCTTTGAAAGTTGTGGCAGAAGTCTAAAATTTACAGGTCCTAATCTTTGAAACCTTATCTTTAATGTAAGCCGATAAAACTCAAAACAGCTTCACGGGATACCGAGATATGACTAAAACTGTCCAAGTGTGTCTGCGTTGAGTTTCAAAGTCGGTTTCAACAGCGAGGCTGACAGAATTCAGTACCTGGATTTCAGCTTGTGAAAGACCTAGGAAAGTTGTGGCAAAAGTCTGAAATTTGTAGGTCCTCATCTTCAAAAACTTATCTTAAATTCAGGCCTACAAAAATGGAAAATCTTGAAGGGTTCCCAAGATATGACTCAAAATGTCCAAGTGTGTCTGCGTCGAGTTTCAGAGTCGGTTTGAGCAGCAAGGCGGACCGAATTTCGTACCTCGACTTCAAGTCGTGACAAGACCTAGGAACGTTGTGGCGAAAGTCTGAAATTTACAGACCCCAATCTTTTAAACCTTATCTTTGATTCAAGCCAACAAAATTTGAAAAAGCTTCACGGGTTCCCGAAATATGATTCAAAATGTCTAAGCGTGTCTGCGTCGAACTTCAGAGTCGATTTGAGCAGCAAGGACGACAAAATTTCGTACCTTGATTTCAACTCGTGACAAGACCTAGGAATGTTGTGGCAAAAGCCTGAAATTCATAGGCCCTAATCTTTAATATCTTATCTTTAATTTAGGCCTGTAAAAATGAAAAATCTTGACGGGATCCCAAGATATGAATAAAAATGTCAAAGCATGTCTGCGTCGAGTTTCAGAGTCGGTTTAAGCAGAAAGGCCGACCGTATTTGGTACCTCGATTTCAACTCGTGACAAGACATAGGAAAATTGTGGTAAAATTCTCAAATTTACAGACCCTAATCTTTGAAACCTTATCTTTAATTTAAGCCAATAAAGCTTAAAATAGCTCTACGGGACCCCGAGATATGACTAGAAATGTCCAAAAGTGTCTGAATCGAGTTCTAGAGTCAATTTGAGCAGCGAGGCCGACCGAATTTTGTACTTCGATTTCAACTTGTGACAAGTCCTAGGAAAGTTGTGGCAAAAGTCTGAAATTCGCAGGCCCTAATCTTTGAAATCTCATGTTAGGTGTAAGCTAATAAAACTCAAAAAGCTTCACGGGTTCCTGGGATGTGACTAAAAATGTCCAAGTGTGTCTGCGTCGAGTTTCAGAGCCGGTTTGAGCAGCGAGGCCGACCGAATTTTGTACCTCGATTTCAACTTGTGACAAGACCTGGGAAAGTTTGGGTAAAAGTCTGAAATGTACAGGCCCTAGTCTTTGAAACCTCATCTTTCATTTAAGCCAATAGAAGTCGAGAAATTTTAACGAGCTCCAGAGATGTGACTAAAAATGTCCACTCGTGTCTGCGTCGAGTTTCAGTCGGGTTGAGCAGCGAGGCTGACCAACGCACAGTGGGCTAAATCGGGAATTTAATATTTTAAATAGTTCACAGGTCAAAATTCTGAACGGATTTAAAATTTTTTTTCTTGAAAATAATCAGCTTTAAGCTTCTAAGAAAACCGTCAAAGCCCATTTTCAATTTTTTTATATAATTATTTAATTAAAGCAAAGTGTGGCAAAAAGCCCAATTTTTCAGACTTGATTTTTTTTCTCTGAAAATAATAAATGAATAAATCCGAAAATAATTATGACTCTTATTAAAAAATTTATAGAATATTCTCATTAACAAATTTATAAACGAATACCTATGTTAGACATTTTTGTGTGGAATTTTTTTTCTTCATAACGTTCACATTTTATCCTTTTTGACACACTTTGCGTTAACTCAATAATTATATGAGGTAACAATTGAAAATAGGCTTTGACATTTTGCTTAGGAATTTGATTCTAATCATTTCTGAAAAATAGTTTCAAATGCGCTCAGAATTGCGACCTGTGCACTATTTAAAATAGTAAATTCCCGATTCAGCCGCCCACCGTGTGTCGGTCGGCCTCGCTGTTCAAACCGACTCTGAAACTTGATGCAGACACGCTTGAACATTTTCAGTCATGTCTCGGGAACCCGTGAAGCTATTTCAAGTCCTATTAGCTTAAATTAAAGATAAGGTTCGAAAAATAAAAACCTGTAAATTTCAGACTTTTCGCATGACTTTTCTAGGTCTTGTTACAAGTTGAAATCGAGGTACAAAATTCGGTCGGCGTCGCGGCTCAAACCGACTCTGAAACTCGGCGCAGACAGGCTTGAACATTTTTAGTCATATCTTCGGAACCCGTGAAGATTTTTCAAGTTTTATAGTCTTAAATAAAAGATAAGATTTTGAAGATTAGGACCTGTGAATTTCAGACTTTTGCCATAACTTTTCTAGGTCTTGCCACGAGTGTAAGTCGAGGTACAAAATTCAAGAAATTCCTGAATTTTTTTTAGATTCAAAAAAAGATCCTTTCCTTCACGTTACCAAAAATCTACATTTGTAAAAAATACAGTTAATTAATATTATGTATTCCGACTGGATATGGTTCAAACGGCTCTGACTGTTTACACTGTAGAAATTCTTAGAAGAGCCTCACGGTCATAGCAGGCCATACCCGCGACCGCAATTAAACGGAGGTTCCAGTTTAATTTTCGACCGCAGTGAATTTTCTTAAATTTCCAGCTACGTTTTTCATTTAATCAAACAAAAGAAGTGTGGACCAACAATTTTAGTACATAACAAAATACGTACCCAATATAAATCTCGTCTCTTATTCAAAATTAGAGTAAAATCTTGATAACTTCTCAGTAGCGAGCCACTTAAGATTAGTATCATATTCAAAGCTGTATGAAAAAAATGTCAAGGTGGACACTGGATGAAGATGAAAAACATTTTTCTGCATTATAGACATTTTAAAGCTCTCATTCACCTATTAAAAATTTATTGTAAGTTTTGCGGAAATTATTAATTGTACACTGAAAAGCAAACGTGCAAAATCATCAGAAGTAAGCCACACAATTCTGACTATTAACCACAATTTTATGGCATATTTAACCCTACATGTCAAGAATAGGGTGGTCCAAAAAATTAACGTTCAATTTTTGGTGAACGACTCCCCCTCCCCCAATTTGTTCGCTTTCCGGAAAAATGTATAAAACAAGTACTTGTTATTAACTTTTTGTAAACTATAGTTCAGTCACTTCTTAAGGAATTTTCAAAGAATAATTTTCACCCAATAGCTTTTTTTACCCTTTCCCCCAACCCCCTTGTATTAGACCCAAAATGTACCCCTGAAAATGCAAAATGGCAGTTTTGTGTAAAATTCATGCTAAAGACGGTATTTTTTTGAACTTCTCAACATGAATTATTTTTATTCAATAAGTGACAAATTTCCACATATTTTTAAACTAACTTTCGATTGTTTGAACCATTCAAGAGTAATTTTTCTTCCTTAACACATTTGGCAACTATTTAAACAAATAATAATTACGATTTGCAGAGAAAGCAAATTGTTCAAACAAATGGAAATTGTTTAAATAATTTCCAAGTATGTTGAAAAAGAATTATTACTCTTGAAATTCATCAAATGTGTCATTCATCCCGAGAAATAATAACTTTTCACGATTTACATGAAAAAAATGTTGTTTTAACAGAACAAAATATTTAAACAATTGAAAATTAGTTTGAATATACTTTGAAAATCGTCACAATTCAGTTAAAAATAATTCATGTTGAAGAATTACAAAAAGAATAATGTATTTAGCAAGAATTTTACATAAAAGTGCCATTTTACATTTTTTGGGGGCATTTTCCGGGCATAATACTAGGGAGTGGGGGCAGGGGTCAAAATTAAAAGTTATTTTGTGTAAATTATTCCTCAAACAGATATGAATTTGGACCACCCTAGTCAAGAAGCTTCATGTAAAAGACAATTTTTAAATTTATTTAATATTATCAGACAATAATTAGAGGGGGTGGCCCACTACGGAAGGGAGGCCGACTATTACAGGGTGGCTGTTTTAATTGAAGAAAAAAATCCCCGGTTTTCAAAAATTATTCACGGACACTGAAATTGAAAAATTCAAACTCTTAAGACTGAAAATTTTTTCACTTGAAGTAATCAAAATTTAATTCGAAGTAATCAAAACTCAACGGAAAATTAAAGCACTCAAAGTGAAACACTTGTGAAATTTAAACCTTTAAAATTAGAGCTTGAAAAATTTTTAGTTCAGAAATTTGTAATTCAAACGCTCAATAATATACATGTATAAAATGGAAACTTTTAACACTTTCCAAATTAATGATTTTAAATTCAATTCCATTGAACTGCGATGTTTTAATTTTTAATTTTCATTAATTGAACAGTTCAAAGATTTCTGGTTAAAAAATATAAATCCACGCTATCATTTTCAATGCTCCAAATTAGGACTAATCCTCAATTTGAACTCACATTTATATAAATGTTAAAAAAAACATGTCCCTTTTCTACTTCAGCAAAAAATTGAAAATAAAAAGTTCCTCCCTCTTATCTGATTCTTAAAAATCAAATTTGCCCCACATACACTCAATGAAAATATCTTTTGAAAAATGGCCTCTGCCAATTTAGAAAATTGTAAAACCAAAATTTTCTCCCCTGCAACTCGATAAAACTCTTAGAAATAAGAAATCTTTTTCCAATTCAGAAAAAATTAAAACCAAAATTTCGTCCTAACTGATCAAAAATCAAAAAAATCACTCTTCCAATTCAGAAAAGAAAACTAAATGATAATGTTTCGTTTCTTTCAACTTCATAAAAGGCTTGAAAATACAAAAAAATTCCCTCTTCCAATTCAGAAAAAATTTAATGCCAAAAATTTCCTCCCTTCCAACTTGATAAAAATGTTAAAAAAAAGAAGTTTTTACCTTAAACTCAATAAAAATGTGAAAAAGAGAAGAATGGCCTTTTCCAATTCAAAAAAGGAATAACCAAAATTTCCTCCCTTCCAGATCGATAAAACTCTTGCAAATAAAAAAATCTTACTCTTCCAATTTTAAAAATTTATAATCAAAATTTCATCCCGTCCAGCTAAATAAAAATATTAAAAATAAAGACATTCACTCTTTCAATATAGAAAACAAAATAAATGAGAAAATATCGTCTCTTCCAGCTCTATAAAAATCTTGAGAATAAAAAAATTCTCTCTTCCAATTCAGAAAAAATTGAAAACCAAAAATCTTTTCTCTTGCAACTCAATAAAAATGTTTGAAACAAAAAATTTCCCTTTTCCGATTAAGAAAAAAATTGAAAATAAAATGTTCTTCTCATAAACTCATTAAAATGTTTAAAAGGAGAAAATATCATCAGCCAATGAATAAAAAAAAATTTCATCTCTTCCAAGTCAATAAAAATGATTTTAAAAAATGGCCTCTTCAAATTCATAAAGAAATTCAAACCAAAATTTGCTCCCTTCAAACTCAGTACAAATGGTAAAGACAAAAAAGAGCCTCTTTCAACTCACAAAAAATGTTAGACCTAAATTTCCTACTTTCCAATCAAACAAACATGTTAAAAATAAAAAATTTGCCACTTTCAATGCAGAAAAAAAAATATAAAAAAGAATATGAAATATTGACAGAAGATCGTCCTTTTCAACTCTATAACTATCTCTAAAATAAAAAAATTTCACTCTTTCAATTCAGAAAAAAAAATTGAAAACCAAAATTTCCTTCCTTCCAACTCAATAAAAATGTTTAAAATAAAAAATGTCTCTCTTCTGATTAAGAAAAAAATTGAAAATAAAAAGTTCTTCTCATAAACTCATTTAAATGTCAAAAAGGAAAAAAAGCATCTTCCAATATTTAAAGAAATAAACCGAAATTTCATCCCTTCCAACTGAATAAACATGTTAAAAATAAAACATTTCTTTCATTTAATTCAGAAAAAAATGACAAAATATCGTACCTTTCAAATCTATAAGAACTATGGAAATGAAAAAATCTTCCTCTTTCAATTCACAAAAAATTGAAAGCCAAAATCAAAAAGTTAAGGATAAAAAATTTCCTTCTTTCGATTTAAAAAAACAATCAATAACCAAAATTGTCTCCCTTCCAACTCGATGGAAGTCATAAAGATGAAAAAATGTTCCTCTTCTGATCCAGAAAAAATTAGAACCAAAATTTCCTTCCTTTCAAGTCGATAAAAATTTTAAAATCAAGAAAATGTTCTCTTCCAAATTCACAAAAAATTGAAAACCAAAATTTTCTCCCTTGCAACTCAAAAAAAATGTTTGAAATAAGAAATTGCCCTCTTCCAATTCTGAAAAAAATTAATAACAAAACTTCCTCCCTCCTTACCGAATAAAAATCATTAAAATAAAAAAATTCCTCTTTCAATCGAAAAAAAAATTAAAACCAAAATTTGCTTTCTTCCAACTCAATAAAAATGTTCAAAATAAAAAATGTCCGTCTTCCGATTAATAAAAAAAATTGAAAAAAAATTCTTTCGATAAGCTCATCAAAATGTTAAAAAGGAAAATATAGTCTCTTCTAATTCAGGAAAACAAACCAAAATTTCATCCCTTCCAACTAAATAAAAATAATAAAAAAAAGGGCCTCTTCCAATTCAGAAAAGATTAAAAACCAAAACGTCCTCCATTCTAACACAATAAAAGTATTTGAAGTCACTAATTTTTCTGTTCCGATTGAGAAAAAAATTGAAAATAAAAAGTTCTTCCCATAAATTCATTGAAATGTTTAAAAGAAAAGAATGGCCTCTTCCAATTAAAAAAAAAAATTAAATTTCATCCCTTCCAACTCAATAAAAATAATAAAAAAGGGCCTTTTTCAATTCAGAAAAAATTAAAAACCAAAATTTCCTCCATTCTAACGAAATAAAAGTATTTAAAGTAACTAATTTTTCTCTTCCGATGAAGAAAAAAATTGAAAATAAAAAGTTCTTCCCATAAACTCATTGAAATCTTAAAGAGAAAAAAATGGCTTTTTCCAATTTAAAAAAAAAGCTAAAATTCCATCCCTTCCAACTCAATAAAATTGATTTAAAAAAAGGCCTCTTCCTACTCACCAAAAATTGAAAACCAAAATTTCCTCCCTTCTAACCATATGAACATGTTAAAAATAAAAAAATTTTCTCTTTCAATTCAGAAAAAAATAAATGGCAAAACATTGTCATTTTCAATTCGATATAAATCATGAAATAAGAAAAATGTTCCTCTTTCAATCCAGGAAAAATTAAAACCAAATTTTAAAAAAAATTTAAAAACCAAGATCTGATCCCTTTCAACTCAACGAGAACGTTTAAAATGAAAAATTTTCCGCTTCCGATGAAGAAAAAAATTGTAAATAAACAGTTCTTCCCATAAACTCATTAAAATGTTAAAAAGAAAAAAATGGTCTCTTCCAATTCAGAAAAAAATAACCAAAAATTATTTCTTCCTTACTCGATAAAAATCATAAAAATAAAAAAATTTTCCTCTTCCAATAAAAAAAAATTAAAACCAAAATTTGCTCCCTTCCAACTCAACAAAAAGTGATACAAACAAAAGAGGGCCTCTTCCAATTCACAAAAAATGTAAAAACAAAATTTCCTGCCTTCCAACTTAGCAAACATGTTAAAAATAAAGAATGTCCTTCTATCAATTTAGCCAAAAATAAATGAATGCCAAAATATCGTCCCTTACAACTCTATAAAAATCTTTGAAATGAAAAAATTTCCCTCTTTCGATTCAGGAAAAATTAAAATCCAAAATTTCATCCTTTCCAACTCAATAAAAATGTTTAAATTAAAAAATTTCTCTTTTTCGATAAAAGAAATAAAAAGTTCTTCCCATAAACTCATTAAAATGTTGAAAAGGAAAAGAGGCCTCTATTAATTCAGAAAAAAATTTCCTCCCTTCCAACTTAATAAACATTTTAAAAGTGAAAAATTTCCCTCTTCCAATTCAGAGAAACAACTAATAACCAAAATTTCCTTTCTTTCAAGGCGATAAAAATTTTAAAAACAAAAAAATGTCCCTCTCCCAAATTCAGAAGAAATTCAAAACCAAAATTTCCTCCCTTACTTAATAAAAATGTTAAAAAGAAAAAAGTTTCCTCTTCCAATTCAGAGAGAAAAAGATATAACAATATTTTTCGTACCTTCCAACTCTATGAAAATTTTCAAGATAAACCAATTTTTTCTCTTCCAATTAAAAACGATATTGAAAAACCAAATTTCTTTCCCTCCTACTCAATGAAAATGTAAAAAACAAAAAAGTTCCTTTTCCAATTTGGAAAAAATTAAAAACCAAAATTTCTTCCATTTCTCTTAAATTAAGAATTGTGAAATTCAAACGTTTTTTTTATACATAAATCCTTTAAAATCGAATAATTTTAATTAACAGTCAAATATTGCTAAATATTAAAAAATTGTTCTTTCTTTTTAATGGAAAAAATTTCAAACTGAATGGGTTAAAAATGCAATATTTCAATCTGAAACAATATCTAAATAGGATTTGGAATGGAATAAAAGCGTTTAATTCTAATAAATCTATTAATCTGAAATTATTCTGAAATTGAAAATATTTAATGAAGCTTCAATCCGACATTAACATTTGTTTAACTACTATTGCTTTCGAATTGAAGCAGTTCAATTTTCAACCTTAAAATCTGTAAATTTTTTAATTTCCAACAGATTCAGAATCGTCTTGTAAAATTAATTATTGATCAATTTTTACATGTCGAACTACAGTTCAGTTCTAACAGTCATTAATTAATTTATATTTACAGTTGATCAACTCAAAACGTTTTTTATCAAAAGCTTTGAAATTCAAGCGCTTTTAATTTTCAATTATTCAAGTCTTGAAAACTGCATTTCAAATTTTCAAATTGAAAATGTACGCTTCAAAATAAAGACATAAAATCGACAATTTTTAAAGTAAAATATTTTATTTTCTTCATGATTTTTATTTTTGAATTTTTAAAATTTTTTACCTTATTTGTGATTGAAAAAGTGAACAATTGAACTTAACATAAAAAAAGTTGAAATCGAACATATTTTAAATTTTATTATATCATCTGATATGAAATTTGTGATATTTTAAGTGATTGGACACATTTTTCTTCTGAAAATTCGTAAAATTCCTAGTCAAAAAATAAGTTCTCTGTCATTTCCCGGTTTTTCCCGGTCTTCAAAAATTTCAGGTCATTTCCCGATTTCCCGGTCCAGTGGCCACTCTATATTAGTATAATTACTGAAGTAAATAATTTACTTTTAACGAAATAATTTATTTTATTTCACTCACCAATTTTCTGAGGGATCTTCGTCGAGGATGGTTCCGTCGGGAAGTCGATGGGGTAAATTTGAACTGGGTTTTGGTCTGTTTCTGACTCGAGATGGACCAACGACTCCTGTCCTCGAAAGTCCGGCACGAAAGGACGCCCTGGCCCTGTCGACTGCTCGAGTCAACGTTATTGAATAGGATTAGTCAATGTTAGTAAAAAAATGTATTAGGAAAGTAAAATTTAGATCGAGTTAATTAGTTAATCAAAAAAATAGCATATACTATGCCCCTAATAACAGGCCCACAATGATTTTGGTGCAGAATCTTACAAAGCTTCTTCCAAAATGATTAGAACTGCTGAATCCAAATCTGTTGCCTAAATTGCTCCATCAGCTCTCCGTTCTCGAGATATTCTAACCTAAAAGCGCAAAAAATGTTGTTTTTGCCTTTTTCGCAGTGGAATAACTCTAAAATGAATAGTGATCAATAAATTATAATGACAAATTTAAATTCCGCGTTAAAAAACCTATGAAAATCATTTGGAAAAACATTAATTTCGTCACGGGATAGTCTTGTCTACGCCTTCATATCTGACTTCCATGACTTTGATGTCCTGATGGAATATTTATCCTTGTTCTTCACTTAATTCTCCAAGGTGGTGTGAAAAGTTAGCCAAATGGCTGTGAAGGTGGACTTTTATGCTCATGTTGCACACCAGATGTTTGAATTGTATCAGCATACGATTTACTGATTTTGTCTAATCGATTGACTTGTGATTATCAAGGAAGTTTTGAACGACTTTAACAAACGAAGTCCAAACAAAAAGCTCAATTTTGTGCATGGAATGTATAAGATTTGAGTCTTCTATGGAAAGTCTTATCTGAGGACCGTAAAAAATACAGCCTTTTAGTTTTTCTGCACTTAGACCTGGAAATTTATGTGTTAAGTAATCGAAGCAGGAACCCTCTTTGTCTGAAGCTTTTACAAAGTATTTCATCAGTCCTAGTTTAATATGTAATGGCGGTAGAATAATTTTGTCTCTGAAAACTAGTGGTTCATTTATTACATTCTTCTGCCCAATAACCATGTCATCTCTCGAAGGTCAATCTCTTCTTACCCAGTGCTCATTTTTAGCTCTACTGTCCCAAAGACACAAAAAACAAGGATATTTTGTGTAGCCATTTTGCTGTCCCAGCAAAAAATTAACCATTTTTAGGTCCATGAAAATCATCCACTGACGCTCTTGATATTTGATCTTCTCCAAGACAAGAGATATTGTCTGATACTTCTCAGGAACCCGCTTTGTCTAAAGCTTTCACAAAGTGTTTCATCAGTCCTAGTTTAATATGTTATGGTGGTAGGATAATTTTGTCCAGTGCTCACCCAGTGCTCTACTGTCCCAAAGACACAAAAAACGAGGATAATTTTTATAGTCACTTTGCTGTCCTAGCAAAAAATCAGCCATTTTTAGGTTCACGCAAATCATCTATTGATGCTCTTAATATTTGATCTTCTCCAAGACAAGAGAGATTGTCTGATACGTCTCTATAGCGATTGATATGATACTCCGCAGGAACCCCCTTTGTCTAAAGCTTTCACAAAGTGTTTCATTAGCCCTAGTTTGATATGCAATGGTGGTAGGATAATTTTGTCTCTGAAAACTAATGGTTCATTTATTACATTCTTCTGCCCAATAACCATGTCACTCCTTGAATGCTAATATCTTTTGACCCAATGCTCATTTTTAGCTCTACTGTCCCAAACACACAAAAATCAAGGATATTTCGTATAGCCACTTTGCTGTCGTAGCAAAAAATTAAGCATTTTTAGGTTCGCGCAAATCATCTATTGATGCTCCTGATATTTGATCTTCTCCAAGACAAGAGAGATTGTCTGAAACATCTCTATAGCGATTGATATGATACTCTGCAGGAACCTTCTTTGTCTAAAGTTTTCACAAAGTGTTTCATTAGTCCTGGTTTAATATACAATGGTGGTAGGATGACTTTGTCTCTGGAAACTAATGGTCCATTTATTACATTCTTCTGCCCAATAACCATGTCACTGCTTGAAGGCTAATATCTTTTGACCCAATGCTTGTTTTTAGCTCTACTGTCCCAAAGACCCAGAAAACAAGGATATTTTGTGTAACCACTTTGCTGCCCTAGCAAAAAATTAACCATTTTCAAGTCCACGTAAATCATCCATTGATGCTCTTGATATTTGATCTTCTCCAAGACTAGAGAGATTGCCTACTCCTCCTCTGAAGCGATTGATGTGATACTTCTCAGGAATCCTCTTTGTCTAAAGTTTTCACAAAATGTTTCATTAGTCCTAGTTTAATATATAATGGTGGTGGGATAATTTTGTCTCTGGAAACTAATGGTTCATTTATTAAATTCTCCTGCCCAATAACCATGTGATCTCTTAAAGGCCAATCTCTTCTTACCCAGTGCTCATTTTTAGCTCTACTGTCCCAAAGACCCAAAAAACAAGGATATTTTGTGTAACGACTTTGCTCTCCTAGCAAAAAATCAACCATTTTCAAATCCACGCAAATCATCCATTGATGCTCTTGATATTTGATCTTCTCCAAGACAAGAGAATTGTCCGATACTCCTCTTTCAAACTGGTGGAATGAGCAATTGAAGTTGAAGCTAGTTGATTGCCATTATGCAAAAGCACACAGCTTAAACTCCTCTTGAAGGTGTCTATAAAAAGACGCCATTTAGTTGCCTAGTATTCTATTAAATCCTTTTCTTTCAAAAGACCGGCAACGTAAGTGCAGAATACTAGCTGGTTCTCTGAAGAGAAAAAGTGGAGCAGATCTGCCTCTCTTGTACAATAAAATGTTACTTTTGTTTTTGGAGAAAGCATATTTTTTTCTTTTAATCTGGATGCTAATACTTCAGAAGATTTCCTTCGCTCTTAAGAATTACAGCCTCTGAAATCTTTGGTTTGAAAAAGATGGAACAGGTACCTCGACTGAGTGAGGTAGAGGTCTTCTAGGAGATATAGTATCCGAATACGTCCATTTGCTCCGATTATTCCGATTGATACCGTTGATATTCACCGTACGAAAGCAACAATCCTCATAATGGTTTTTTTGGTTCCTTTCAAATCATTGGAACTCCAAATTTCAAACAACGCCGGTTGCGATTCACCCACTGTCGCAAATGTTAAGTACATGTTTTGCAAGCAATATGAAGAACCCATGTCTTGTATTAGTCTACTATTTTTATTCCAAAATATTGACGATATGCTTCTTTTACAGTCTTTGATATTTCATACATATACTGTTTGATAGCGTATTCACGAAAAATGTAGCAAAATAGATCTGGATTATTAATACAACGTCTTCTAGAGGTAGCCAAAATTTTCAACTGAATGTGCAAAAGCAAAACAAAAGAACAGCCAAAAAGACACGGAAAAAACTGTATGGAAGTAAGATCCATAAATGTGGTTGCCGAAACCACAAAAAATAGTAGAATATGGAACAACTACAACTGTGATTTGTACAACCACAGAGCTGTTTGTATAAGAGTCTAGTTATAAGATCTCAACTGTTTGGTTGTCGCAATCGTATACTGTGGATGTCACAACAACACAGTGAAAGCTCTCTCTCATAATGTATGGTTGCTGCAACTACACAGTGAAAGCTATTTTTAATAGGATTTAGTTGTCAAAACCACATAGTAAACGCTCTCATCAATAGGATGCATCTGTCATAACCAACATTACTGGTTGAATAAAAAATTATCTGCATTAATTATTCATAAGTTTTTATTTAAAGTTGCATGTTACTAAATATTTTCCCACTTACACTACATCGTTTACATATTTCGCTTACAATATATAAATTTACATACAATACACAAAATGTTGTTCGGCTTACACTAAATCCAAAAACTAAACTTGAAAACATCTTACTTGCAATATACATACAAAGTGACATGAAATACATAAGTGTTCACATTTTTGTCTGAACGCACCATATATAGATTATAGAAGCATGCAAGAATAAAAAAGAATCGGGTGACAAGATCTGTCAACATCACACATTGTAAATCCTGATGTGCAAGATAATTCATACACCCGCGCATGTGAAATTGTCGGTCATCCATACATCCATCCAGAAAATCTTGCGTTCTTGCAGATTTTGCACACATTTCTCCTTGATTCTCCATTGTTCGTCCACGGTTAATATCCAAATACGTCAACACTTTAGCATTGTACTCACTTTTCACTTATATTTCTTGCACACAATAAACAATTTGGCAGACGGTTGGATAAGATGGCGTCGGGCCTGGTAGGTGACGCGACGTGATGTGTGTTGGCGCATGTGAATCTGCGCAACTATACGCACCAATGAAAAGAGGATGAGCCACAAACACGGTGGTAGTGGAAGCCACCAGATAAGAAGCGGTACCAATCAAAACAGGAGAAGCTACAAACACTGTGGACACAAACACTGTGAGAGCCACAAGCTTGTAGCTAAAAGCGTATGATTGTGACAACCATATGATGAGAATGCGCAACAAGACTGTAGCTAAAAGCATATGGTTGTGGCAACTATGTCATTTGGATCTAACAACGTAGTTAGAAGATGTCTGAATAAGAAAAAATAGATAATGCATCCATATTTTATGAAATTTGATCATTTTAGTTCCTGTGACCATACCGGTTTTCTCCGTGTGAAGCTAAAAATCGCTAAATTCATATTTGTTTCGAGGAAATCGCAATTTCAGCTATTCACTTAAGTAGGGTTTGAAAGACTACCCCGTGACGAAAGTAATAGTTAAAAAGTCATTTTAATAGGTTCTCTAACGCGAAATTCAATTTTTTCATTCAAACTTATTTATTACTTTTCATTTTAGAGTTATCCCACTTCAAAAAAGACGAAAAATGGAATTTTTGGCACTTTCCGGTTTGACTAGCTCGAAAATGAAAGCTGATGGAGCAACTTGGCCAACGGATTTGGATTCAGTACGTCAAATTCGAACAGCTTTGTAGAACTTTGCACCAAACCATATGTTAAAATTTTGTAGGCCTAAACTTGGTCAGTAGGGCGCACAGTGGGGCGATTTGGCGAGAACGGCGTGAAAAATCTGTAACTGCGTCAAATTACAATTAATATTGACAAAATTAGGTATACCGAAGATTTTGGTGTCGCTGAATAAGAATATGCTGCCGCGGGGGCGCTGAAAAGTTTCTAGTGGGTGTTGAAATGATTTCCTGAAAGTTTGAGCAAAATAAAAAAATTCTTTCCATTCGAACAACAAGGTCAAAGGTGAAGATCATGAAAAATGGCATTTTTGTCGTTACTTTCATGAAAATAATATTTTTTTAAATTTAAGTGTACGGCAATAATGTTCGCACAATCAACTTAATGTACCGAAAATGGTAAAAAATCACGAAAAATTACATTTTCCTCGTTATTTTTAAGCCAATATTTTTTTTTCTTATCCGGGTGAGCAATAAAAGTTGTAAACTATGCACATGAATTTTACATTGCTTCATTTTTTGTCGTATAAAATTTGTACAGCTTTATAATTTTGTTAAAGATGTCTCAAGAAAAGTTAAGAAAGTGTGCGATTTTTGAAGATTGTTGTGCGTTGAATGGCAGAAAGTTACCAAATCACATGTATGTCATGAAACACTACTTTTTTGAGTATGTGTTGCAAGAAGGAAGCGTAAAGTAATCATCTTCTTCTAGTATCGCTAACTCATTCTTGATAAAAGTAAAAGAGATTTGGAAACCACCTTCGATCCCGATCCTTTCAGATAGAACTATTGTAGACTTAATTTAAAAAGATCGCACTGCACTTCTGAATTTGAGAAAGATCTATAAACAAGATAATAAGAAGTCAAATTTTAGTAATAGAGTCAAATTGTTTAAGCAAGAAGACTACAGGCTTTTTGATACAGCCATTTGTGAGTGTAAATGTGAATCGTGCTCTTGCAAGGAAAAATATCTGAATCTGACAGGGCATTTTTTTTAGACTAACGAACTTCAAGAAGACGAAGGATACTTTTTCGAACCATTGATCAGAACTGAGCATCCTGAAGAGCAAGAAAAAAGACGAATTCATGACGAACGGATGCAAGGAAAACTAAAAGTTGGAAACAAACGTATAAAACTTCAAATTAATTGTGACAATCCTCGTCATAGAATTGCTGGAGAAATATTTTCCACCAATAGTGTTGAAAACGAGAGAGATGAGATGGATGATAGTGAGGATGAGGGTGAGAATGAGAAGGAAGATGAAGATGAAGGTGAAAATGAAGGTGAAAATGAAGGTGAAAATGAGCAGAGGTTTCCTGGCAAAATACAATCAACAGAACAAACTAGAATAAAATGTTCAGCATTTTTAGCAACTTATGACAGATACGGAATAGGAAATAGAAGTGCTGCAGCTCTGGCTTCTTCACTTTTGTATGACATAAGTGAGTACATTCCTGAAGTGAAAGGGCTACTTTTTGATAAAAGTAGAATTTATCGAGAAAGAATAATAACTCGCACAGAACTGCAAAAACAACAGTTATCATCGGTTGTAAAACTGAAAGCCCTTTACTTTGATGATAAAAAAAAATGAAACGAAACTTTTATGGAAAGAGTGAATGATAGAATATTGAAGCAAACAACACAACGAGAAGAACACACTTCTCTTAATCACGAACCAGGAGGCTCTCATTTAGGTTTCGTGTCATCATCATCTACGGCAGCTAAGGATGTATCAAATGCAATATTGGCATTTTTAATGAAAACAGGATTCGTTTATTCTACCTAAATTGTATCGGATGCAATGGGTGTCCTACAAATACTGGTAAGCATTCTTGTATTAAACGAAGACTGGAAATTAAATTGGAAAGCACATTACAATGGGTCGTCCATCAGCTTCACGGAAACGAATTGCCACTGAAGGATCTCTTGATAAAACTTGATGGTAAAACTTCTGGTCCTACTGACTACTCTGATCCTATTGGTAAAAAGTTACCTTCGAGTGAAAAACTAACAGTTGTCAACTTTGATCCAGTTCAATCTCCAAATCCTCTAATAGTCATCAGAAATGATCTTAGCTCACACAAGGAGTACCTTCTCAATATTTGGACAGCTGTTACAACAAGAGAGTGTTCTTTAGAGTTGGCAGGAAAAAGTCCTAGAAAATTGTCAGGAGCCAGATTTATGATAAAGCAAGTAGTAGTTCAGACCTACATGGGAACAGAACAACCGTTTTTCGAATTGCGAGTTCTAGTTAAATTAGTTGTATGTGTTTATTTACCCATGTGGTTGCAAATCAAATGTCAACCAACAGATATAGACGGCCCCAAGCACTTATGGAACAGCATTTTTTTCACAAGATATCTTGAAGATTATTTGCGTGAGACGATAGATGAAGTGATCCAAAATAATAGATATTTCGGATATGCAAAGAATATTCTGCTTGCCATGCTACTCGACAAGAGGCAAAAAAACTCGTGAGCAAGCCGTGTCTCGTATTCTCTCAGCAAGAAAATCTGGTAAAAAAAGGATTTGGAAAATTTGAAATTCCTGATTGGAATTTTGATGCCAAAGATTACGAAGACTTCATGAAATTGAGCAATTGTGCTGTAACGGACCCTCCTCTAATAAGAGCGATGTTAAAAGAAGACTTACTGGAATTCACCAAGAAAGACATAACTCATCTTTCCTTCCCAGATATTTTCAAAATTCCATGTCACACTCAA